>CM033647.1:117270140-117351225 GCA_019512145.1 Engystomops pustulosus
GGGGGGGGGGCAGTATTATAGTAGTTATATTTTTGTACATAGGGGGCAGTATTATAGTAGTTATATTCTTGTACATAGGAAGCAGTATTACAATATATTTTATTTAGGGGCACTATTATAGTAGTTACATTCTTGTTTATCAGAGAAGGTATTGTAGTATGTTTTAGTGTACATTTATGGCAGTATTAAGTTGTGTGCTCTTTAAATAGAAGTGTTTTTCCTTTACAAGGAGGCAGTATGAGTCTCTTTTTCTGCAGTGTACATGTTGATTTAGACCATCTATAAACAGTTTTTATGGAGTTTAGTAACTTTACCCACATCACAAGGCCATGCCCACTTGTTTTTACCCCACCCACAGAATGGGGCCACTTTTACAGTTTTTTCCACGGCCACTTTAAATTCCCAGTCCGCCCCTGGCAGGAACTCAACTCATCACAGATGGTTGTAGCTTGTGATAATTGCCAGATAATGGCGCAACTACTACAATTAAGCACAGAACACTAAAAAATCTGGCCTTTTGTATGACAAAATAATATTTGTGTGACAATTCTGTGTGATCAAATTCAACTTAAGAACAAACCTCCAGACCCTATCTTGTATGTAACCCGGGGACTGCCTGTACTACAATTAAGCACAGAACACTAAAAAATTTGGCCTTTTGTATGACAAAATAATATTTGTGTGACAATTCTGTGTGACCCCCAACAGAGCAACGAAGCATGTCCCCCAGACAACGAGCATGCCCGCCTCCCAGCGACACCGAGGCATGCCCTCCTAGAAAAGAGCATTGGTCCTCCCCTACCTAGGCCAAACGAGCGATGCCGCCCGCCACCAGACAAACGGCCAACCACACAAGAGCCCACACAAGAAAAAAACCGAGCAATGCCCGCCTAGACGAAAAGAGAGAAGCCATTTGTTTGACGTCCTTCTCCCGCGCTAGCACACGAGCAATGCCCCCCCCCCCAGACCACGAGCATGGTGTCCTCCCCTAGACACGGGCATGGTCCCCCCCTAGACAACGAGCAATGTACGACCACCCACAAGACAACGGGGCGATAATGGGATTGTCCGCCCCCCAGGACAACGAGCCATCCCCACTAGACACGAGCATGCCCCCCCAGAAAACGAGCATGCCCCCCCTGACAATGAGGCATGCCCACCTAGACAAAGGCAGTTCCCCCACTAGCAACGAGCATGCCCCCCTAGACAAGAGCAGCCCCCTAGACAACGAGCATGTACCCCCCTTGACAACGAGAATGTACCCCCAACTAGACAACGAGCATGTCCCCCTAGGGACAACCAGCATGTCCCCCCCCTAGACAAAGAGCAGTCCCCCCCCCAGACAAGAGCATGTCCTCCCCTGGTTGGCTGACGTGCCCTTTTTGTGGTGTTTGTGTTATTTTTGTCTTCCAGGAACTGTGCCTGCTGTGGACGGCTTCGGATTCGAAGGATACGTCGATGACGGACATTCTAAAAAATAAATGGGTGTGTCTGGTTTTTTTGTCAAAATAAAATTGTCTTGAAAACGAGTGTGATATTTATTTTTTGCGGACCACTCTTATAGTTTGCCGAAGTAGTGTGCCGGCTAGGTGACGGTGCTCATTTACTAAGGGCAGGCCTTAGTGTTGCCTAAATTTTTTGCAAATTCACATACGCCCATACAATTACCCGGTACCCACCGCACAGGGGAAGCCGGGAAGAGCCGGGGGCAAACCAGTACTGACCGTATATTTAGATGGTCAGGAGGGGGGCGGACCGCAGTCTGTTTATTTTTGTTGCGCTGGAATAGCACCTAAACAGTGGACTTTATCCCGGATCAGTAAGGGCAGGCTGCTGCTTTTTTTGTATCAGGCTGATTGAAAAATAGGGGGAGCCCATGCCGTTTTTTTTTCTTCAAATTTTTGACAAAAATATGCATGGGTTCCCCCTTTTAAAGGGGGCTCCCAGGCTGTCCCCCATTTTTTTTACAAAAAACAAATGGGGGGGAAAAAAAAAAGCATGGGGTGCCCCCCTATTGTTTCAAATAGCCGGATTACAAAAAAAGCAGAGCAGCAGCCAGCTGCCATTATGAGCGGGAATGGCCATGTTAGGGGGCTATTCCAGCGAAAAAATAACAGCCTGGGGGACCGCCCCTGCCTGACCATCTATAGACGGTCTTCAGGTGGTACTGGTTTTGTAACCGGCTATTAAAGGAGACAACTCGGTAGGAGGGGGGGTGGGGCGGTCAGTGGTTTACCGGGTAAATGGTAGGGCGTTGTTGTTAGGTGAATTTGCCAAAAAAAATTAAGGCACAAACCACTAAGGCCTGCCCTGTAATGAGCACCGTCACCTAGCCGGCACCCCACTATATGGCAAACTATGAAGAGTGTCGCAAAAATAATAATCCACCCGTTTTCAGAAAATTTATTGAAACAAAAAACGCAGAACACCCTCGTTGACCTGTTATTCGTTAGAAAATGTCGGTCATCGACCGTAATCCTTAGAATAAGACTAGAAAGTCTAAAAAGAAGGAAAGGTAAGGTGGAAGAAAAAAATAAAAAAAAAAAAAAAAAAGGGAAAGAAGAAAAGGGAGGAAATGAAGTTGTATAGGGGTTATAGGGGGGTTATTAGGGGGGGGTGGTACAGGGGGCACTCATTAGACGGGCGAAGGGGAGGGCGGATGAAGTGAGGGGGGGGGCGGTGCGCACGAGGGGGAAGGGGGAGCAAGAGGGGGGTCGAGTGAGTAGCGGGAGGTAGGCACAGGGGGGGCTGGTAGGGGTGGGATAGAAGGGCGGCGGTGGTATGGGGAAGGGGGGAGGAGAAATCGGAGGGAGACAAGGGTGGACTGTGCATGGGCAGAGGGGGGGGTGGGGGTGGGTTGGGGGTAGAAAGGTCCGGGTAAGGGGCGGAGAGACTAGGGGGTAGAGTCGGGGTGGGTCTTCGGGGGGGGTAGGAGGTGATCGGGGCTAGGAGAGGGGTGCGGGGGTTATAGGGGGTCTAGGGGGGTGGGTGATATTTTTCAGTTAGGTTCGGGGGTTATTATTTTCGGTTATTTCTAGGGGTTAGCGGTTTAGGGGGTGATGGGTATAAGTGCCGGAGAGTTTAGGGGGGGGGTGGTTTAGAGGGTTTTAGACATGATCGTTGTCTAGGGGGGGGGGGGAAATGTCGTTGTCTAGGGGGGGGGGGGGGGGGGGAAATGCTGTTTAGGAGTAGGCGGGGGGGAGGGGAAGGAGGAGAAATGCCGTTGTTCTAGGGGGGGGGGGGGAAGGAAATGTCGTTTTGATGGGGGGGGGGGGGACATGCTAGTTGTATGGGGTGGGAAATGCTAGGTTGTCTAGGGGGGTGGGGGGGAAATGCTCGTTGTCGAGGGGTCGGGGGAGGGAGACATGCTCGTTAGTCTAGGGGGGAAATGCTAGTGTCTAGGGGGGGGGGACATGCTCGTGTCCTTATAGGGGGCGGAGAGAAATGCTAGTTGTTTGTGGCGCAGTAAGGGGGAGGGGTCCTATGGAGGCGCGCAGTAAAGGGGAGGGGGTCCATTATGGAGCGAATTAGTTATAATGTAAGAGTAAAGGGGAAGGGGTCATATGGGGAGCGCTAGTAAAGGGGAGGGTCCTATCCTATGGAAGCCCCATAACAACCACATTTGATTATTTTCCTTCCCCGCTTCCCAGTACAGGGCGGATATTTTAATACTGTCACTAGGAAGTATATTTGTTACGCAGAAGAAGACGAAAAAGAAAAGGCCTCACACAGCTCTGTACGTGGAGAAAGAAATAAAAAAAAGTTATTGATTTTGAATAGTGGGGGAGTGAAATATGGAAACGCAAAATAGTCCTTCAGAGTAATGGAGCAGACGGCCGTGTATGACCATTCTGCTCCATTACTGTCATGAGAAGCGGATGACATGGACCCTATGTGGACCCCAACAGACCCTCGTTTTAATTGACATGGGGGTCAAATCACGAAACCCCACACACATCAGCAGGTTAAAGCCCTGTCCTATTGATATGGCCCTTAATTGTATTTGTGGGGAAAACCCTTCCTTAACCCTCTTAACGCTCTGCCGCCGTAGTCTACCGCGCAGGGTATAAGGAGTGTATGAAGAGGGCTCACGGGCGAGTCCTTTCATACAAGGTGGGGGTTTTGCATGTTGCAGAAACCCCCCACAGCTAAGACGAGTCGGTCATTGTCGCGGCAAAGTCTTTTAGAATCGCGTGAAACCGAAAACGTGCATCGGGGGGTGGGGGGCGATCGTTTGGTGGTAGCCTCGGGTCTTCTTTCTTTTGAATGAGGTACCTGCTTCTGCAATTCGTTGACAATGAGCAGAAAAAGTATTGAGTTATATGGGAGAGCGATCAGACAAATCTAGGGTTAATGTACCCTAGAGGGTCTTCTAAGAACTAGTGGAAAAAAAAAAAAAAAGAAAAAAAAAAAAGTTTTAAAAAGAAAAAAAAAAAATGTATTAAAAGATTATTAAAAATTCTAATTCACCCCCCCCCCTTCCCTAGTAGAACTGATATCAAACATAGGAGTAAAACAAGAACAATCACAAACATATTAGGATCGCAGCGCCAAATCCCCCCATTTATTCAAAATATAAAAAAGGTTACAGGGCTAGGCGGGTGGGAACCTCCGAGGCGGGGGAAAATGGCACCAACCCCAAAATGGTCCAAAGCGACTTTTACACCGTTTTACATCACATAAAAAATTAAATTAACATATTAACGCTCAGCGTCCGATTATACGGACGCTGAGCTCCGTGACTTAGCGCTCAGCGTCCGATTATCGGACGCTGAGCAGATGCCGGTTCAGCTCAAGATTTGAGCCGAACCGGCACGGAAACAACGCGGTGAGCTGTGACTGACCGGCACCCCAGTGTAACACCGCGATCAGCGTTGTCTCTGATCGCGGGGTGGATTAACCCGTTGTTTTAGTTAACTGCCGGGTACTCGCGGACGCGGCATCTAACTTGCCCTGGGGGTGTCTTCCCCCCGATCGGCCCCCCGATCCTTTCGGGGGGCCCCGATCGTTGCTAGGTACCAATGGGGTCCGATTGGACCCCAGTGTTACCTGCAGGAGCAGTAGACTGCACCGACCGGATACGCTGCGCGTCCTGTGTGAAAAGACGAAATCATTCCAACTGGCCCGCAGCCGCGAGGGACGGGCCTCACCCGAACCTTCGCGCCAGCTAACGAGCATCGGCGTTGCCAGCGCAACACGGGGGGCGTAGCCTAGCACCGAGTGCAAGTAGGGGACCAGGAGCCTCCCTGATACTGCCCTATGCCCTCCCTCAACGTATGCCGGGTTTATCTGACCACGCCCTCGCTGACGCGTGTCATTGTCCATGGTGGCCCAAAGATATGCACAGAGCCCGAGTCCCCCCACACAGCAGCTGATCAGTAGACAGATACAACCCCCATCCGCCGTCAACAGCCCCACACCAGTGCCCCCCCAACCAAGCCCCCCCCACCTACTCCACGCAAAGCGACCCCTCTTAACACAACAACAGAGGTAGTGCGAAATCATAACAACAAAACCACATCTTATCGCTATCACCGCGAGTGTTCCGTTCCCACCCCGTTTCAGAAACAAGAAATAATATTGAACCACGAGGACAACGGCAGAGAAACGCACGTAAAAGAAATTGTTATAAACGCTCCAAAAATTATGATTTTACCCTATTCAATCCCACCAAAAAATGCTATAAAAGTGATCAAAAAAAACTATGTACTCTAGATATGATACTGTTGCAAAGTAACAAACATGTCCCAGCAAAAAAACGACAACAGCTCTGTAGCCAAAAACGTAACAAGTTATGCCATTTGGAAGATGGCCAATACAAAAAATGATTAGATTTTTCCCCAACAATAGGGTTTTATTTTACAAATTTAGTAAAACGCAAGAAATATATTCGGGTCTGGATCCCGTAATCGTATCAAACCCATGAATAAAGCTTAACATGATTATTAGTCTATTTACGGTGAAACACCACAAAAAAAAAAGGTAAAAAACCAGTAGAGAAATTGAGCTTTTTCTACTCCGCTATCAAAAAGAAGTTCCTAAATTTTCAAAATAGGTGATACCAACCCAAATGGTAACATTGGAAAAGCAGCTCATCCCGAAAAAAAAAATGCAGTCACATGACCCTAATAGCGCAACAGCGAAAAATGTACAGCCTCAAAAGAGGCCCAGGAGGAAAGGTAAAAATCTGCAGCTGCAGGGGGCTCCTTCCCTTCTGGCCCACTGTTGCCAACAAAAACAAGTCACGGCACATGTGGGGGTCGTGCACTCGGGAGAAATTGTAGAAACCAATGGTATGGGGCGTTTTGTATTTTTATCTTTTGGAAATGTGTAAATTTTCGGGCTAAACATGAAGTATAAACCGGCACATTTGAGCTATCTAAATTCGCCCCATTTTGAGTAATTACTATGGAAGATCTCAAGGGGTTAACATTCTTCGTAAAATCTAAATCGTTTCTGATAGCTTGAGGGTTGCAGATTGGAAATTGCGCAGCTTGTTTATATGGGGGGTTTTGATGCTAAAATATGTAAAATTCTCATTCAAAAATGATTTATCCCCAAAATAGTCAATTCTGAAAAAGTCCGGAAAGCGCTATTCGATTGGTACGCCGCACGAGTCAGAGTAAATATCCAGACATTCAAAATGGTGAACAATGTAAAGTAGGACAATGGGAAATTGTATTCAGCACCGTTTTAGGTGGGGTTAAATTCTATCTGCTGAACAACGCAATGATTACATTTCAAAAAAAAATGGCAAAATTTTTCAGAAAATCATTCATATTTTCTTTTTTGTAATTCAACGCAAAACTTATCAGCAAAAATTTACACTAAAATGAGTACAACATTGGGGAAAAAACAATATCAGAAATAGTTTTGATAAGTAACAAGTGTTCAAAATTATAACCTAGAAAGCGACGCAAGTCCGAATCCAAAAAATGGGCCTGAGCTTAAGCTGTAAAATGGAGCGTCCTTAAGGGGTTAAAAATGATCAAAATGTAGCACAGTTCCCTCAAAATGCATAGCAATGAAAACGTCGCCTCATGTCGCCCCAAAATGACCCCTCCCCCAGCTCGTGCACGAAATATGGAAAAATTAATTAGGTCAGAAGATGGCAAAATTTTTTATTTGTTTTTTTTGCACAATTGTTTACTTTTTGAAATGTATTTATAAAAAACACAATAAAACCGATAACATAAATACCGGTAATCACCGCGATCGCCACCGAACCCCACAGAATAAGATGAGAAGGTGTTATTGGAGTGCACAGTCAAAGTCGAAAAAACTGAGCCCACAAGAAGTGAACGTGCGGTTTTTTTTAAAAAATTTCCACATTGGTTTTTTGCAGCTTCGCATTAAAGGGCATTGTTAAAAAATACATTACGGGAAAGTAAAATTTGTTCCGCACAAATAAAGCCCTAACAAAGGTCTGTACACGGGAAACATGAAAAAGTTATGGATTTGAAGTTGGCGAAGAGCGAGAAAGAAATGAGAGGAAAAAACCCTGGTCCGTAAGGGGTTAAGGGAAAAGTAATGGTAACATAAAAGCAGAATAGAAGGACACTGGGGGGATTAGGGATGGGGGCAGGGGGTTTATGGAGGAAAAGTGTTTAACCCTTAGCTGCTGCTGCGGTCAATGTAGAGTACCTGATCACACTGCAGCAGTGCACACACTCGCTCTGTCATCAGACGAACTTCAGTGAGAGCCGAGGAAGGTGGGGGAGGGGAGCTGCTGCTACAGGAGGGGATGATGTTGTAGCACAGAGGTGGAAGAGTTAATATGCACGGAGGCTGTCCCTGGGGCTGCTGTGCAGGTGCAGGCGCGAATAGACACTCTGCCTGCTCCATCCATCCACAAGGTATGCCTGCAAGTGCAGCTGAGGACGGGAGGCTCTGCCTACAAGGGGGGGGATGGGGGAGGTGTCGGCAGTGCATCAAACCGCCGAGAGGAGAGGGGTGGACGTGCACCCCGCCAATGGCTTTCTGTTATCCTGAGCAGGGGAGGGGCGGGACTGGGGGCGGGACTCGGGGGCGGGACAAGACGGAAAATCCGTGAAAGTGGGAAAAGCAAAAAAAAACAAAACGGGACTTTCACTTAACGGTCCAGTGGCAGGCGGGACAAGGGTTAAAACACGGGACTGGGTCCGCCAAAACGGGACGGTTGGGAGGTATGCTAAAAACTGGATCATAGCAATGGTAGCAGCCCTTCCTCCCTCCACATTAGTCAGGCAACAGGGCTAAAGCAGCAGATACAGGTAACGCAGAAGTACATGACTATATGATACACAGAGGAGTCCCCCATAACATGGATAATCAGCAATTGTAGCAAAGCCCTGCCTCCTCCACCATAGCAGGTCACACAGGAGGCTGCAGAGAACAAAAGTACCAGGTGAGCTCTGACCTTCCGGAGACAATCCGTACTCTCCACCATCATGTCCCTTCCAGGTACCCTGTGTCCGGTCCCTGACTAGAAGGGAAGGTAGATAAAGTACATGTGAGAAGCTTTTGTCCATTTATCTATGCAGCAATGCATGTCGCCGTGCCATGACCTGGATGCGGTGAGAATATCATAGTACATGTGTAATATGTGCAGTGTCCTGTGTAATGTGCAGGGGGCGCCAGATAGGATTTCTGGCGACATGTTCTTCATGAACTGGTTGCCCCTGCAACGCTTTCTTTGACAGACTTGTTTTTGTGCACTTTAATATGGGGGCGTGTGACACATTTCAATTGGACTTCTATTGGATCAGTAATGCAGGGGACTATTGAGCAGAGCAGGTGGAAGAAGACTATGAAGGCTGAGCGCTCTGTAGCACTGAGTGGGCCAGTGAGTTGCCGCTGTCGGCTGGAAAGTTGTGCTGGCTCATCCCACATCTGCTTCTGGTGGAGCAGAATAGAGATGCTGAACAGCATCATAATAAACAAATTAGAAAGGAAATCTTTTAATTACAGGATATCGGAGGTAAGACAAACCTCCAGCGCAGACGGCGAGCGTTGGAGCCTTCCCCCCTCTATCTATTCTCGGGGTTCCCTCTTAGGCGTTAGGTCTCGGGGCTGATCGGTCACCCTTGTCGATTACCCACTTGAGTTATCAGGACCGGCGCTAAACTCCCCCGCCGCTAGTTCGATTCTAACGTCTGATTTCTGCGCGACTATCTTGTTGTCTCTTTTTTACTTTTCCCCCTTGCCTTTCCCTCTCTATTCTACTTTCCTTCTCCTCCATTTTCCTTCCTCTCCCCCCTTTCCCCTTTCTGCTCCTTTTTTTCTTTTTTTCCTCGTCCTCCCCCCTTCTCTTTTCCTTTTTCTTTTTTTTCTCCCCGCTTTGTTTCCCCCCACTACCTTTTTCTCTTTTCTTCTCTCTCCCCTTCTTCCCCCCTCTTCCCCCTTTTCTTTCTCTTTTGCTTTCTCTTTCCTCTGTCCCTCTTTATATTTTGTTATTTTTATCTTCCTTTATTCCTTTTTCCCTTGCTTTTTTTTTTTGCGTTTCCCTTTTTTCTCCTTCCCCCCAGCACCTTTCTTTTTGTTTGTTTGTCTTTTCATCCTTTCCCTCCTCCTTTTTTTCCTTTTTTCTTTTCCTTTTCCTTCCTCTTTTTTTCCTTTTTTTTTTTTTTCCTTATTCCGTTTGAACCCACTTCCAATAGAAGTTGTGAATATTCTTGGTACCACCTTTTGTTGACACAGCCACTTGCATGTGTGCACATGTTTTTAGTCGGTGACATTACACCCCCTCTTTAACCTATTGTGTCGCCAAGACCTCACTTCTCAGGGTGCTGTAGTTTTTCAACACACGGATTTCTTTTTATGTAGTGGATGTATACTACGGCACTGGCTTATTTGTGGGACGCTTTTCAGTCCTTAGTCTGTAACTTAGATTCGGGTTTGACTCACTTTTCTTGGGAGGTTTCTGCACAGGAGATGCGCTTGATTTGAGGCCACACATTTTATGGCCATTTTTTGTATTACGGCTGGTCGCCAGCCCCTGCTGTGCGCCTACGGCGATCTATTGGCTCTCCTGGTGGCAGATGTTAGACATGTGTTAGGCGAAGTCGAGTTGACCACTTGTGGCTGTTGTTATCGCCCCATGTGGGTTGAAAGCGTTTGTTCCAAGATAGCTAAAAGAACTTGTGGGCGAGCTGTCTTTTGTTTTGTTTACCAATTTTTCGGCACTTAATGATTAACATGTTTAATTAATGTTATTTTGGTTGAAAAAAAATTAAAAAAATGCGGGGGCTTCTACCCACACCCAACCCACAATTTATGTGTGACCATATACTCTCCATCTATTATCACGGTTTTAGTGTCCGGTTAACCACAGGGTCAATAGCCCAGATTGGCTTGTAAAGTCCTGCAGTTCACCTGCATTGATGACAACTCACTAGACGGTTCGTTTGCCCCTGTAGCATCACACATAACATCGCTGTGCTCTGTAGTGACACAGCAACTCAGGTGTCCCACTTGCATATCTATATCACAACTTCACATCTGCTGTCTTCCCAACCAGCCCAAGAACACATGTCCGCAACATGGGTGTCCCCCTGCTCAGACATTGTACACTATTCAATTGTTTGATTTTTCGCTCGTGCCTGACTTCTGGTATCATCCACTCCCGCTTAGACGACCCGCGGCGCCCCCTTTCTGCAAGTTCCTACACACATTCCTATTTCTGCTCTGATCCTCCCCTGATAATATACACCTACTATTAATATATGTGACAACCATCACACACAGATCTGTGTCCACTTGCATATGTCATATTTCACATCCATGCTGTGCCCCCCTTGCAGTACATTTTCAACACACACATGCATCCTTCCATCGTGCAGCACACCCACACCCCCTTATGCTTTTTTTTGATTTTTCTTGTGCCATTGCAGTGCGTCCCCACACCTTCTACCCCCCTACAGACAGACCTCTTTGTGCCCTACTGCAGGAAGGGCACCATTTTTCACAATGCTGTGAACCCTGAAGGCACAAACCAACATCACTATGCGCCTCGTGACATTCCCGCAGGCACTCATACAACACTTGCCCCCTTCTTCTTTTTATGTGCCACTCTGCAGCACATTCATCATTGACTGTTTTGATCCCCGTGTACCAAGCGCACATTCACAAATGTGCTGTGCCCTTTTCATTCTGCAAGCGCACACAGACCCTATGTTCTTTGCTTTTATCTGTATGGCCACACAACCACATGCTGGCTGCTCCCTGCTTACGCGCACCCCACCATCACCCCCCCATGCTGTGCCCTTATGCAGGCATCCACAATCATCATGCTGTGTAACTACTGAAGCACCACATTCAAACACGTGCTGTGCTCCCGTCGCAGGCACACTACACACATTTTTTCAGGTCCCGCTTGTTTTTACCTTCCCTTGAGAGTGAACATCCACATGCTGTTGTCTATTTACCTGCAGGCGCACACACACACATGCGTTGCTCACTGGCTAGGTTCTACAACCACTTCCTTTTCTTTTTCTTTTTCATATATATACTGCCTGTGCCATCCCTTTTGCCAGGCACCATATTACCCATCATCACAAACTCCATCATGCGGTGCCCCCCCTTGCAGGCACACACCACCAATTATTCACATTGACTTCCCTTTTTTTTTTTTTTTTGTGCTACCCGGGCAGATACACCCACTACTATTTACTTGCTGGGTTTTCCCCTTCGCAGGCACCACACTACATCATATGCTGTGCATCCCTCTCATATGTTGGCCAAACACTATCACAAAATTCTCCCTTAGGCTCTTTCCCCTTGTTCTGAATCCCTCTGCAGCCCACACAATTTCATTTTGAAATACCTTATCTCGCCCTTTGTTGTTTTTTTGCCTCCCCCCTGCTAGTATCTACACACACACATTGCTTGTCTGTCCACCTGCGGGGTACAAGCAATTACACCTATAACATGTGGCTTAATTACACCTGCAGCCCGACACCACACCACACCCCACCCCCCACATTGCTGTCCTTCCACCCCAACGCAGTTGCCTAAACACTTTTGCCTCGTTTGCCCCTCTTTCCTTTGGCACACACATGGCTTTGCCCAATGCTAGTGTTTGTCGACTAGCACACACAGACACCTACCTGGCGGAAAGATTTGTACTTGTTTCACAGAATCTATGTTGTAAGAACGAAGAACAGTAAGATTTTATTCTGTTCATGCATATAATATTCTGTGGTGAAGACCAAATACTTACATTACACAAATCTCTTTCTCCTTCTTTTCTTCCCCCTCCCTTCTTTTATATACATATCTTACTTTAAGTGAGCACCAAATTTAGTTTGTTTGTGGTTAACTAATGCATTTATCGTCCTTTTCTTTTATCTTTCTTTTATTTTTTTGTAACTTTAAAAAACAATTATGTAGTTCGTGCTGTCCATGTGACTCCAGATTTTTCGTGACATCAGTATTAACTTTGTGGTACACAAAATTTGCTTGTTCCTGTGATCAAAATATACCTATGTGGGGCACATTTACTTATCTCGGTTCCTCATGCTGATGACTTGTAATCTAGCTGGCGATCGCCTTCCAGTCGCAATTTTTTCTTATGTAGATCATTTATGTTCTTTCTGTGCTGTTTTTTTTCCCTGCGGCTTTCTCGCGGATTTATGAGTACCTCTGTCACGCTTCTCTTCGCCGTCAACCCAGGCGTACCAGCGGGAGTGGATGATAGTGGTAGAAAACGGACTCTTTTCTGCGTCTCCGTTTCTCCGAGCCATTGGTATCTTCACGGGTGTACACTTCGGTATATGTGTGGCTTCTTTTATCCCTTCTTACCTGCGACATTCATCCTTCGCTGTGTTTTTCAAACTGCGGGGTGTTTTTTTCTTCTATGAATTATGTTTCAGGTTTCGTTCTGGCAAACCCCCTTTTCTCCTCATGATTCCGTTTACGCCAGCGTTTATGTGTACCGATTGGTGCCGGATCTTTGGCGCCACAATTCATGCATGCGTTTTTTCCTTTCCGACGGACAAAATCTTTTGCCGGGCAATTTCTGGTACATTATGATGCCGTACAAATCGTGAAAATCCCTGTGTTCCTCGGTGTTGCGTACACGTCGTGTTGACAACTAGCGAATCGGGCCCCCTTCCGTTATAATGTGTACCTTCTCCTCATTCTTGGTGATTTTAAGTTCTATATGTCCGTTTACTACACATATTCAACCTTTATGTCCATCTGTTTGACTTGTTACTAGATTCCTGTGTGACATCCGATTATATCATTTATTTGTGGTCCGTATGTATAAAACGAGATTACTACCATTGTTTGACAAGATACCATTTTTTTCCGTCGTGATTCAATCCCCTTCTGTATTATTATGTACCTGCTGTGGACCGAATTCTACTCTGCACTACTATCTAATATTTTCCTGTTTCCGTCCTATTTCTACTGACCGTTTGTCTATCGGATGGTTTGTATCTTGACATTAATGCTTTTTTGACTCCCTCTTCTTTTTGGACACTCAGTCCTTGCTGCTCACATGTGTCTTATCCATTATGCGCCTTGCTGGCTTACTTTTGTGCGAATGTTCATGGTTGTGACTGAGGCCACCTTTTATGGCCGTGGGGTGCCGTTTGTTCACAATTGTATTTCTGCAACCAAATGTGTTCAGTGGACAAAATTAATTTAGTGACCACAGCATTCATGTTATATGGACACAGAATTCAAGGGGGTCATTCACAAATCTTATTGTGCTCAAAAAATAAATATTGATCGACCCAAATTGCCTTTTGTCATAAAAAAATCATTTTGGTCGTACGCAAAATCATAAGACTTTTAAGAATGGCACAAAAATAATTTGTGTGATGCAGTATTTTGTGTGGATGGCAAAGTATTTTGTGTCGCAAAATATAAATTGTGTCGACCACCAAAATGTCATTTGTTGCACCAAAAAATACCATTTAGGTCACACACCATATATTTTGTCATTTACAGAATTACCCTTTTGTCACATAAGATTCACAAAAGCTTTGTCATACGAATGTAATTTTTCTCACAAAAATGATTCTTAACACAACATTCATTTTTGTCTACAAAATGCCATTTTGTCATATTAAAATTCACAATATTGTTATTCAGTAAACAAAAGAATTAATTTGTCTCACCAAATGTATTCTGTCCTAAAAAATTCACAGAATACAGTTTGTCACATGAAGTAATTTGTCACACAGAATCAAAAATTAATTTTGTTCACAAGGAATTCACTGCCGGGGATTCTTTGAACTAATGTGTTGCGAAGAGGAAAGCTTCTTTTGCCTGTGTTTTTTCCTATCCCATTCTTGTTCCCGTCTTGCTGGACTCCTGTTGTGACTGGAACAGAACTTCTGACCTCTGAATTAGGATGTCCTGCCCTCCTGACAATCTGCCTGTGTTTCCTATACGAAGACTGCCCGCTGTTATCTAAACCTCAACGTGGCGGCCACCACGGGCTAGTCGTCGTCCTGTGGAATGACTATCCGGTTGGCATTCCTGCCTCAGTCAAGTCCATCTTGATACTGCTGGAGCGGGCTATGGAGTAAGACATGTGCCACTTAGATTTCTGGTACCAGGTTTTGTCTATAGTACCTCTCCCTGGTGGTCCACTGACCCGAAACTCCTGACGGCAAAGATCTGGCCATGGAACCCCGAGCCGAGGTGATGATTTGATACTGGCTGATATCTTCAGGGTGGTCGCCCGCACGCAGGCCCGGAGATGCTTCACACGGAGAACTACTTGGGATCACCCTGCGACTGCAACAGGTTACTGTTTACATCGGTGTATCAGCATTGGATCCAGCGACTACCTCCTCTGCTTGCAGTTCCTAGGGGACACTCTACGTTACTCGGCGAGTTACCGCAGCAGATTATGTGATGGCGTGATCCCCAAGCTGAACATTGTTCGAACAGATGGCACAGTGTTCGCTGCACATATGAATGATGCCATACCAGTGTCACTAAACACTCCAAGTGGCATCAATGTCAGTTTACTCTCCGGGAAAGCCTGGGCATGGGCTACCCCTCTATGGGACAGAGGCAATCCACAGTCAGGTACATTATACTGCATTCCTGGCTGGAATTCCAAATCTGGTTTCGAGGAACCCCCACAGCCTCCTAAGCGGAAAAGTGCTGCTAACTTAGTCAATAGCGGGAATCGTCTGTAGGACGAACTACGCTGTCAAGTGCATTGGCCACGTGACCTGAAGGCTTACTCTATCGGTCTATCAACCTGGTCCGCTCGGATAGAAGGGCAGTTATTGGAGCATGCTGGAGAATTGCATCATGAGAAAACCACAGCTCTTGCTTCCAAAAGAGCCTCGATTCACCGTCAAGGAACATTCCAGACGAGTCAGGAGAAACCTCTGCTTGTACTGGCTAGTCCCTAGCATTAATTGGGGCTTGTCCTTGTTCGTCCCTCCACGTCAGGAAGCGCCAGCACATAGGGCTCTGGGAGAAAAACATTCCTAGGTGTGGAATAGAGTTTTCTCCACACCTGACAGCTTCCTGTTGCTCCTTGGTGCCGATCACACCACTCTTGTATGCAAGTCACAGCCTTCTTGGATCTGGCTTCGCAGGGAAAACTTGTGGATGTGCTCCGGTGGTTCTCTCAGAAAGCCCCTATCCATATCTTCAGTCAATGGACAAATCTGACTTTTATGTGTTCTCCCATTCTGTGAGAAATGCCGATGTGCACGCGACACGTTGCCATTGTTTTTTCAATGCCACGCATGGTCCCTGATGCACTGTAGACTGCTGCCTGGAAACTTTGCCCTAAAGCAGTGAGTGTCTATCAGTTTGTCTCTGTTCCTGAGGACGACCATGCAATGTCTGAGTACGTCAAGGAGAGAACAGGCAAAAAGTAGTTTTCATAAGGCAAGTACTCCATACGGTTGGTTTGCAGGATTATTCTTTTGCCCACCAAGAAAGATGTGTTGCTGCGTCCTGATAGACTATCGAGGGAAGCCTGAAACAAGGTCCGATTAAAAATCAACTACCCCTGCGTTGATTACAGAACGTCTGTGATCGGATGCGCGGACCCAGGGTTTTCTCTAAGATGGACCTACCCACGGATTTGGGTGGAGAGGGTTCCAGCAGCAGGGTCTCACAGGGCAATATAGGGCCAATGATTGGCCCTACGGGAAAAAAGAAACAACGCAAGTTTCCTGTCGGATTGCTGGCCATATACTCCCAGCAGAAACTTGGGAGACAACATGAGAAGTCAGGAGAAGGCTAGAAGGTGACGCCATTCAGATGAGTGGGCTTTCTGATCCCCAATGCAGGAACCTTCCCAGTTCCCAGTTGAGGACCGGGGCGTTGAGGTTCCAGCCTTCCTCTAACATCCATCAGATCAGCTGAAGGGTGACAAGTGGAGAGGATAGATGGCGTTTAACAACTCTGTAATGGTTACTTTGAATATCTGTAATGCCATTTGGACTTATGTATTGCTTACTGCTGTCTTCAGCGTTGTGAATGAAATTGCAGGATTCTGTTGTACTTCTGTGTCTTCTTCCCCAGGACCTCGAGACCCATCTAGTCACAAAGGAGGGCAAGTTCTTGGCAACTCGGGCCAACTGTCTTTGAACTAATGCTGGAAAATGTAGTTCAACAACGCATCCATCCCATCCTCGGCTAATAAATCCTGACAGAAGCCTCCAGATGGATCTGCTTAAGCTGTCTGCAGTCCTAACAGTGGCCACGCCCAAGAAGGTCTACGAGCAATACAGAGTTCTGGTTTCGCGAACTGATGCCACTGTCCCGTGCGATCTCTCTGAACAAAACTTGTGGTTGCAGCTCCGGAGGATCTCGCGCTACTCTGGCAAAAGACGGCGTTAGACCTTGCTCTGCCGGAAAAGAGATTAGATGTGGGAACATTTTTTGCATCTTGGAGGGGCATTCAGGGGTGCAACGTTCCCGTGGCCCTGAATTCTCCGGCTACTACCTGGTGGCAAGATCTGCGTCCAAAGATGTCTGGGATTTTCTCCATGGGATCCAGTTTCCTTCTGTGCTCGTAACAAGAGCCTCTTGTCTCAAATGGCTGGGACTGTTACTTTCCGTTGTTGGGGGGCCGATACAGTCGCCTATGGTCCCCATGATCGCCCTCTCTTGGTATACTATTATCAAAGTGGTGACGGACTTGTTTTTCAAGATGTCCCATTTGTTTCCCTGGCCAGGTTCTTCCATCTTCTCCATTGGATGCCAGTTGTTCTGTCAAGCAATCTTCAGCCTGCATGGACTTCAGCTTCCAAGTTCTGGCTATGCCTTTGTAACCAGCTGCAACTAATGTGGATTTCTTCTGCGTACCGCCTCAGTCGAAGGTGGGGTGAATCAGATTGTGAGTGGTACCTCTGACACTTTGTCTCAGTCGGGGTCAAGTATTGGCTATATGCTTCCTTGGGCTGAGTTTCCATAAACTTCTTGGACTCTGAGTCTGCTGGCGCAGACCGTTTTTGTGGTCCGGCCGAATCCCTTGTCCTCCTGCTCCACTAGCCTACTCCTTCTGAGGTCCGGAGCAGTAGAGGATAGTGGTGCAGGACCTTAAGTCTATTTGGGTAGCAAAAAACCGTCACAGTCTCTTCTTACGCCACTGACTGAACTAAAAATAAGGCTGACAGAAGCAGGGCACTCCTCCTGTATTCTCTCTAGGTGACCACGGTGTGGTTATCTTCCCGAAATGTAGGATTGACGATACCACGCTAGAAAAGCTGGGTCCCAATCCTCGTCCCTTTGTAGGTCATCAAGCGAATAACCCTGGGCTTAAAAACGCCACCACCTCCATCAATGCGCATCCCAAACTACTACCATGTCTCTCTGCTGAAGGCCGGTAGTCATAACCGTTCTATCAGCAATCTTCTGCTCTGAGCTGACTCCCAGATTGTCTATGAGGTAAGGAGGTGGGGAAGGGCGTAATGGTAGGTCGCGGCCCAAGGAGAGATTCTGGGAGCCAGCGGAGATATTCTGAACTGTAGCCTCCTCCAAAGGCCAGGCAATAACAAGCCTGAATTGGACAATTCATTCCAGTGTACAATGTGGGATAGGACCGCACCATTAATTGTTATGTACAAAAATATAATTTGTGTGAATAATTTTTCTCAGTACTTAGGTGCACCAAAATCATTTTGTGTACTTTGGGCAGATGTATCACACTTGTTTTTCTGCTGTTTTTGCACCTGTTCATTTACTGTAGAACTGTTTTGCTCCAGTTTGGACCTACTCTCCTTCACTACTAAACACCAAACTAGCGGGGCAGCAAAAAAAAAATAATCATAAATATCTAATTTGGGAATTTATTCAGGCGCAAAAAAGGGCGCAAAAAACACTCCAGCACTGAAGGTGCGGTATAACATGAGAAGCAACACTGAGGCTCCTGTGCAGACGGCAGCTTATCCCCAGCAAAAACAGTTGCCTTTAGAGATAATAGTACAGATAATACGACAGACAGGCAGCTCTATTTACAGTTCATGATCTTCTATTACAAAACAATCGCAGAATCAAGAGCTAGAGCTCAAATAGTACAGAGAAGTGTTCCCCTTGTAAGCAGGATGACCCTATGGTGTCTGCGGAGGTACTGGGCAAGAATTACAGCAGGAGTATCAACACTGGGGGGGATCCCCTCAGGAGAAGTCATTGCTGAGGAGGTCATTGGTGCAGGGGTACACACACCTGTGCTCATCTGTGGAGGAGGAGGATCAAATCATAAGAGCCCAAAACTAACAGTGTGGCTAAAATGCGCTAAAGAGTAAAGTGTTTAAAAGAGGCTAGAACCAGGGCGGACTGGCCATAATTGTACCACCGGGAGAAATGCCCGTGTGTGGGCACGACTGGTTTAGCGGCGCCGTCCGGCGAGACTGGTGGGGGCCGGTGCAAAATTAAAAACACATGGAAACTTCACCTCTCCAACGCCCCGACGCTGCGCCCTACTTGATCCAGTCCGGCCGCAAGGACAGACTCCGTACGGGGCCAGCGTCGACACAGGACATGACGTCCGGGCAAGAAGTAGGCTATATACATTGCGAGGCGGGGTTGGCAGGACTATTACATGGGGACTGGGGCTGCAGTCTATATACACTGGGGCGGGGCTGCAGGGGCTAATACACTGGGGGCCGGGGCGGTGGCTGATATACTGGGGGGGATGGATGCTGACATAATTGGGTCAGGAGGAGCTGTCTGATATATCAACTGGGGGGGGCTGGCTAGCTATATACTGGGGAGGGCATGGCTGGCTATTATACTGAGCAGACTGACTGAGTGTGCATGGCTTACGGGTGTTGGGCTGGCCTAATATGGGGGGGTGGCTGGCTGTACTAGTAATAGAAGCAATATATCTGAAATAGAGGGGGCCATATTGTAGTAGTTATATTTCTTGACATATGGGGCAGTATATATGGTAGTTATATTCTTGTACCATAGGGGGCAGTATATAGTCGTTATATTACTTGTACATAGGGGGGCAGTATTATAGTAGTATATATCTTGTCAAAGGGGGCAGTTATTATAGTAGTTATTTCTTGTACATAGGGGCAGTATTATAGTAGATATATCTCCATGTACAAGGGGGCTATTATGTAGTTATATCTTGTACATGGGGGAAGGTTTTAAATTTATAGTAGGTATATTCTGTACAATAGGGGGAGTATTATAGTAGTTATATTCCTGTACATAAGGGGAGCAGTATTATATTCTATACATGCAGAGCAGTATTATAGTAGTTATAAACTTGCACCATAGGGGGCAGTATTAGACGTAGTTATATTCATTGTACATACGGGGGCAGTGTATGAGTAGGATACTTCCTTGTCATAGGGGGCAGTATATAGTAGTATATTCTTGTACATAGGTGCAGTATTATAGTTATCTATTCGTGTACATAGGGGACATTATTATAGTGTTATATTCTTGTAACATAGGGGGGCAGTATTATAGTAGTTATAGTTTGTACATATGCGGAGTAGTTAGTAGTAGTTATATTCCGTGTACATAGGGAGCTTATTTATGCAGTTAATTTTGGACATAGGGGCCATTATTATACTAGTTGATATTCTTGTACATAGGGGGCCAGTATTATAGTAGTTAATTATCCTGTACATAGGGAGCATTATATATAGCAGTTATATTTTGTACATAGGAAGCAGATTATAGTAGTTGTGTATAGTCTGTACATAGGGGGGCAGTTATAGTAGTTATAATTTTTTGTACGTTAGGGGCAGTATTATAGTGTAGTTATATTCTATGTACATAGGAAAGCAGAGTAGTACAATATTTATTTTAGGGCACATTATAGTAGTTACATTCTTGTTTATCAGACGAAGTATGTGTAGTATGTTTTAGTGGTACATTTATGGCAGTATAGTTAGTGTGTGCTCTTTAAATAGAAGTGTTTTTCCTTTACAAGGACGCGCAGTATGAGTCTCTTTTTCGACAGTGTACATGTTGATTAACCATTATAAACAGTTTTATGGAGTTAGTAACTTTACCAACCATCACCAGGCCATGCCACACTTGTTTACCTTTTTTTTTTTACCCAACCACAGAATGGGGCCACTTTTACAGGTTTTCACGGCCACTACTAATAGCCCAGTCCGCTGGCAGGGAACTCCACTCATAAAGATGGTTGTAGATTGTGATAATTGCCAGATAATGGCGCAAACTACAGGCGGTCCCATATAAGGACACCCGACTTACAGACAACCCATAGGTTACCGACGGACCCCTCTGCCACTGGAACTCTGGTGAGCTTCTGGATGCTTTACTATATCCCAGACTGCATATGTCAGCTGTGTAAGCTGTCGTAATGCAAGCTTATGACTATTCTGGTCCCAATATCACCAAAAATTTTATGAAACTCAATGGTCACTGGGGCAACAAGAAAAAAAAATTGTCTAGAACTTCCATTATAAAACTATACAGTTCGACTTACATACCAAATTCTCAACTTAAAGAACAACCTCCAGACCCTTCTGTAGTACCCGGGGACATGCATGTACTACAATAAGCACAGAACACTAAAAAATTTGGGCACTTTGTTGACAAAATACATTTTGTGTGGACAATTCGTGTTGACAAAAATTGAATTTGGTGTGACAAAATGAATTCGTGATGAAAAAAATTTGTGGGAAAAGGTGCATTCGTGTATGTTTGAATTTCTGTGTGACAAAATCTTTTAGCAATTCTGTGTGACAAAAATGAATTCTGTATGACAAAATAATATTGTGTGTGACACAAAATGGTATTTTGTGCAACAAAATTACATTTTGTAGTCAAACAATTTTATTTTGTGATACAAAATACATCCTGTCCACACAAATTAAACTGCATCCTAAAATTATTTTTGTGCATTTTGTAAAAGTCAAATTGATTTTGTGTGCACAAAAATGATTTTTGTAATTACAAAAGGCAATTTGGGTCGATAAATAATAGTTTTGTGAGCAGAAAACAGATTTTGTAATAATAACTTTGAATTCTGTGTCCATAGTATGAATTCTGTGATCACTAAATAATTTTTGTGCCACTGAACACATTTTGTTGCACAGAATACATTGTGAACAAATAGCGCCCCCTGCAGCCACTCACACACACATGCTGTGCCTCCTGACATCACCACAAACTCGTACCGCCATTAGTGGACGAACCAATACTCAGAACAAGGGGAGGCCAAGTCACAAACAGAATGTGTCCCTGCAGGCCAACACACACATGTGCGCCCCTGCTGCAGCCAAACACGCACACATGCTGTGCCCCTGTAGCCACACACATATGCTGTGCCTCCAGCAGACGAACACACACATGCTGTGCCTCCCCTTGCAGCCACACACACATTCTGTGCCCCTTGCAGGCACACACATATGCAACACCCTCGCCGATGCAATGCGAAGGAGTGCTTGCGAATAAGCCCCACAGCATGTCATCACATCACACAGGGGATATTGCAGTGGTGAATCCTGCCTGGCAAGGTAGAAGTTAAATTTGTGTATGATGCAAGATGTGTATAAACCTATCATCCAATGTCTTGTGTTACATCCTGTCCTCTGTAAGCTGAGATGTGATTGGAGGAACAGCCACCACCTGACCAGAGGAGTTACAAAACCCCTGGCCAGGAATGTTCTAGAGAACACTCTGAGAGAAGTCTCTCTCAGGAGAGAGAGGAGAGCAGTCTCTCCCAGGAGGGAGAAGAGACCAGTCCTGGTCAGACCTGAGGGTCTGCAGGACAACAGCTAGAGATTAGTTCAGCCTAGCTTAGATGAGAAGAGAAGCAGACTGGGTACCCCAGTCCAGAATCTATTCAGCAGATACAGATAGGCAGGGAAGAGCCATAGCCTGCATCTGAAGAGTGGAGCTAATAGATTAGCTAGTATTATAGTGAGGAAAGGGGTATATCCTACATAAAGGGTGTACGGACGCACTCAAGTCGAGCTGGAAGCTCCTATAGGACACAGCTACCTCCCAGCCTGCCCTCTGCATCCAGGCTGGCGATTTATCTCCTGTGGCTTCCTCCAAAAGCATCTCAGCACTCCAACACTCTGTTAAAGGCACGTTGCTGAAGTTCCTGTCGGTTCCAATAAAGAACTGTAAGTTGTTTTCGTTCAACCTCTGCCTCCGTCTGGTCCCTGCTACTACGGCTGCCCTCATCAAAGGCACCCTGTCCACTACACAGAGACTCATCCTCTGGAGACCAAAGGGTTGCCCCAGGGAGATCCGCTATAGCAGCCTCTCCCTCATCATTTCTTGCCAACACCACCCTGCTGGAGACCTGCCAGGCTGTAGGACAGCCCTCCGGTTCCCCATACCAAGCACCGTGACACTAGCGTGCCTAGGCCGCAACCGCCAGCCACTCAGGTACTGCGGGCCCCGGCTGACTCCAGGCCCCGAGAAAAGGCTAGGCCCCGGTGGGGGATGTTGCACATACGCACATGCTGTCCCCCCTCCATACACATACACACAAGTGCGCTGTGCATCATGAATCCCCACACGCACGCTGTGTCCCCTTGCAGCCACACACACATGCTGTGCTCCCTCCAGACAAAACAGACACATGCTATTCTCCCTCCAGAAACACAAACACATGCTGTGCCCCCAGCAGCTACACACACGCAGGCTGTGGCCCTGTAAAGACACACATGCATGCTATTCCCCTGCATTCCCACACACACACACACATGCTGTGCCACTTGCAGGTACACACACAGATATGCTGGTCTGCCTGCAGACACACACATATTTTAATTCTAAGGCCCCAACAAAATGTATAAAAATCAACTAAAAAAACAAATTGATCCATATCGTGGGTTGGAACGAAACCTAAGCCCTTATTGATCACGCTGTTCTCCACAGTAGATAACTAACGAGAGGAAATGTTAACAGCTAGTTCTTCTACTCCTTTTTTTGTTTTAATCTGGTGGTCATCCCCTTTGGAATGCCCCCTACTGCATCGTCACTTAATGTTTCTGTCTCGTTCACCGAATCTTCCCGATCTGCTAAAAAATCCTTAGTTTTCTCATTCCTCTTAGTTCTAGTGTTATTCTTCTATTACAATAGTTATCATGCTCCTCAAACTTTTAAAGGGATTCTGAAAGGTCAGTTTATATGAGTGCGAAGGATTTGCAGCAGTAGTGAAGAGTATTATGTCCAAATGGAAAAATTGGTTCATAAATTTGTCGATCGGGGGTACCCAAGAGATGAAGTAGAGAGAGTAGGCTTAGAGGTGTCCTTGCCATCAAGAGAAGCGGTTAGATCACCTAAACCTAAAAAATTGAAGGACCAAGTCTCTTATATCTCTCAATCTGACACACATGCTCACCTTATTAAAAAAACTATTGTCAAACACTGGTCCATACTTACCCATGATCCCAAGTATGGATCATTGTTTAAAAATTATCAAAAATGTATTTACAGAAAGGGCCCTTCAATTGCTAATGAATTAATTAGATCTGATATAGCAGTAAAGAAAAAATCAAGTCAAACTTTTTTAAGCTTCAAAGAAGAATGGCATTTTTGCATGCCTTTCCTGCCAAAACTGTACAGTTCCTTTAATCATCCAAGAAAAAGGACAAAAATTCAGATAAAAGGGTTTTTCACTTGTAATACTCAATCAGTTATTTACATGTTAAAGTGCCCATGTGGGTTCGCATATGTAGGACAGACAACGAGACCCATAAAAGTTCGGTTTTAGAAAGGTATTGCCTAATTACCGATTTATGTTCATTTAACCTAAGAGGAACTTAAGAACACAATGAAAAGGTTAAACACGAGGACAGCATTGCCGAGACACTTCCGGGATTTAAACATAAGTGATCTACGTTGGTTAATATTGGAAAGTTTCTTATTAGAAACTGAGATGATGCTAAAAAAGAGATTACTCCAACGTGAGGTATATTGGATCTCTCTGTTAGACACTTTGCAACCTCAAGGTCTTAATGAACAGTGTCATTTTAATTTTGTAATTTTTGTATTTGCGTTTTGTAATTTTTGTATTTTTGATACATTTTGTATTTTTGTAGCACTATTGTTCTGTTTAGGTAAGTCATATGGATCGTTTAATAGATTAATCATAAATTAAAAATAGGAGATAGCTGTGAAAGTACCATATAAACTCGGTCGGTAACCAGGGGCAACTGAAATTATGTACACAATTTTAGAATATGTATTAATAATGTTACAGTTTAATTTAGTCCTATGGCATAACCACTTTCTGTGATTTAATTTGACATTGGCAAGGGCTATATCAATTTGTAAGCTGTGATATTCACAATGAATACCACTATGGAGCACAGGGGAAAATTTCCTTAATTGCATTGTTCCTTTGTATTTGGGGTAAAACTGACAAAATGGCCTTGGACCCACTTCACACTTGGGTTTAGACCTCCATTAATGTTTTCCACCACTTATAGACTGAAGTTAGCACTGTTTAACCCCTTAAGGACGGAGGGTTTTTCGCCTCATTTCTCGCTCTCCAACTTCAAAAATCCATAACTTTTTCATTTTTCCGTGTACAGACCTGTGTGAGGGCTTATTTTGTGCGTAACAAATTTTACTTTCAGTGGTATGTGCGTTCTTTAAGCTGGAGCTATTACTGACTATACAGGAATCTAGGAGCAGTGCCTTGAAATGATACCAGTGCCGCACCCCAATCTATAACAACAGGTCGGCATGGGTGATCCAAGGAAATGACCAGAAGTAGACGAACCGCCACTCCGTTATTTTCAGTCCGCTCCCGGGACTGTGTTAAGGAGGAGATTGTTAAATCTGAACTATTAAGGGGAAAACTACTCTAGAATATGCTATAATATTTAGGCTTTATCTGAATCTGCCCTAATTTCCACTGCATTCTGTGCTACAATTTTTGACCAAACATAAAGGAGATAATTGTAAAAGAACAAAAACTTTGATGATTCCATTATGGCCAAAGGTAGGTACCCCAATCAGCAGTATCAAGAGAAGTTGGGCATCATCCAGAACAGTCTGTGATTTCTAGCAAAATTGATCTTAATTTTTAGGTACAACATCACAAAGTTATCAAGTCCCCCCAAGAAGGTCGGTTGCCCTCAAAAGACGAGGACAGATAAGGCAGAAGATTCAATGGAGTAACGTGCAGTTGGAATGCTCGCCAGTTCAGGCCACGAAACAGCGTGTTTGGTAAGGGTCGCTTCATACAATTGTCACAACATTAAGAACCTTTGGACTAAAAGCCACTTCTGCAGTGACCAATCCTCTCATTAGCAGAAAATAATCAAAGGGTCAGACCCGAGTCCACCTACTATTTTTATTGTTGAAATGTAAACCAATTTTAATCGTCTATTTAAATAAATATTTACCCTGTACATCTAATTTTTTTAATTAATTTCATAGAGGTATAATTTACTGATTGGATTACTGGGACTCGTGCCTAGGGACATGAAGCTTCAAGATTACTGGATTTGATGAGCTGATATTACCTTTTTTTTCTATTTTTGAATCACAAGGCTATTATCATCATTGGGAGGATGATAGTGTTGTGTGGGACAGAGGAGAATAGAAGAAGCTCAAGTTCATTTTAATGACTAAAAGCAAAGAGTCTGATGGAAAAACATTTGGTCATTCAACAAAAGGTGTTTTTAAAGGGGTTGGTTATCCGGGTTTTAAGAGTCAAATAGTTCCAGGCTGGGCGGACTCATGTTAAAATATAATAAACGTGCTCTGCGTGGCGCCGTGGTTCCGCGCCGTGGGCATGTTGATAGTGCACCCTGTATGTTTTAAAAGGGAACAGAAAAGCAACGCACAGGGACGCTTCCGGCCAACCCAAAGGGGGCGCCCATTCTCCCTATCTCTTCAGTCCTAGGTTAGCGTTTGGGAGTGGTGCGGATCAAAGCTTGGCGGCCAGACGCTCCCGTGTGCCCCTTGTAAAACAAACTGGCCACACAGATCCCGACGGGACGCCAAGGACATCAGACGGACATGAGTGAGCACCAGGGGGAGGGTAGTACACATTTATTATTCGTTTAAAGGCCGAGCCCACCCCAGACTTTGCCCTAAATTATTGTAAATCGGATAAGTTAATGGTGGGGGGGAGTGTCATGGATGGGTCTGTGACCATCAGATCTCTCCTCACATGTGGTCAACAACAATCACATTACCTACTGTGTGCAATGTGCTGCTTCTCTTTACATGCATGTGCCTTATGCTTCAAATTTGCCTCGTACTTGCCCTTGTCAAAGAGAATGGAGCAGATTTATCAAGCTGTCTAAAAGTCATAATATTTCTTAGTTTCCCATGGCAACCAATCACAGTTCCCGTTTTAAAAATTCATGAGCAGGTTAAAATGAAAGCTGAGCGTGTGATTGTTGTTTGCGGTGTGACAACTAGGGATTATTCTGACTTTTAGAAAGCTTGATAAATCTGCCCCAGTGTTTCTTAAATGGTTAGTGAACATCTCTACAAGTTGCCTTGCCAATCAGGAACTGTCCAATGGTAATTATAAGTATCATTCTCAAGGAAAGGATGTCGATTATTAGTGTCCTTAAACCCCTTGCTGCTTCGCGGGGGATATATCCACCGCTGAGCGCAGAGTGAGTGTTAGCGCGTAGCGGAGGAGAGTATTCTGGCAACGCGCGGGGAGATGTAGTAGGGGAGATGGGTAGCTGTAAGGGGTGGTCGTGGAGGGTAGTGATTGGGGAGTTGTTCGAGAATGTGGTTATGGAGGAGGAAGGAACGTTTGTGGAATAGGGGTTATGTGAGGTTCTTCTGTGGGAGAGTGAGTCGAGTAGTGGGAAGGGGGTGTGGAGAGAGACAGTTTAAGGGGTGTAGTGAGTTCTATGGGAGGAGGAGTGATTCTTGTAGAGGTCTAGTGGGTCTATGGAGGAGGTAGGCGTTCTGTGGGAAGTCTAAGAGTAGTGGTGTCGGATGACGAGGCGTTCTGGAGTCTGTGAGGATCTGTGGAGGCGAGGTAGTAGTAGGGTTCTGTGAGGTAGGAGATTCTGTGGCGGAATGCAGTAGTGTTCTTATGTGGAGGAGGAGGCATCTGTGAAGTAGGAGTAGTGGTGTACTGTGCAGGAGGAGGCGTTTGATGGAGTAAAGCGGCGTCGGGGGGAGAAGAGCTAGAGTGCTATGCAAGGACGACGTCGAGGGAACGATGGCACTGTGGGGAGGAGCAAGAGCGTCTAGGGCTGTAGTGAGTGCTGGTATGGGCAGTTGTAAGTTCTTGGAGAGGGAGGAGCGCCGTGAGGAAGTAGTTGGGAATCTTGGAGAGAGGGCATCGGTGGAGGTATTTGGGAGGAGGCGTTCTGTGGAGGTAGTGGGAGTGCGGCATGGTCGCGGAGGGGGCAAGGTGATGAGTCGGACGAAGGAGAGGCAGGTGGGCAGGTGGCGAAGCGGGGAGGAAGGAGGACCGGGGAGGAGAGGAGGAGGGGTTGAGCGGGAGCGGAGGAGGGGGCAGGAAGGATGTGTAGGAGGAGATTAGTAGTTCTGGGAGTGAGGCATGTGGAGGGAGCGTATGCTGTATGTGGAAAGAGCATATGGCAGACAGGGTGGGAAGGTTGCGAGAGATGGTATCTGTGAAGGAGTGGTTTGGGAGGGAGTGTAGGAAGGAGGGGCATGCGGAAGGAGTATGGTTTATGGGGAGAGGATGGTGGAAGGGAAGTGGGCATCGGTGGGATGTAGTGGTCCTGCAGAACATGGAGGTTACCAGTGCCAGAAAGCCCCAAGCGGACTGTATATGGATTACATAGGTACATGGGAATGGGGGATGGATTGTCGGACCAGGTACTTCAGCCAATAAGCGCCATGCAGAAATGGAGGGTGTGAGGTACAAGAAGAGCGCCTGACACCATCATGCTGATAGCCAGATTAATGTTTAGCTACGTTACATCGGAATTTCAGAGAGGTGGTAGTCAAGCAGTTGATTTTGGCGACACGGGAAGAGGGGGAGTGCTATGCATCTGGAAGGAAGGCCACAACCATTGCATTTTACATGGCAGCACTTTCAAGTAGAAGTTCGACCAAACTGCCAGCAGGAGGGATACAAGCAATTTAGATAAAGGTACAGGGCTGGCTCAAAAATTTTTGAGAGATGGAGAGGAGAACCTTCAGGGTCAGACGTAGTGGGATCCTCGAGACACACTGCGGATGATGAACGTTAAGCTGGACACCTGGGACGGAGTCTTCATAGTGGTCTACCGGGTTTTCACAACAGAGCCACCGACACTCAAAGAGGTCACCGGACTAGGTTTGAGGAACGGTGGGTGTACTACCAGGTCCTTCCAAGCACGGACTTTTTCCGCGGTGGCGGGGCCAAGGTTCTAGTGCCAGAATTGTTAAGGCAAAAACCATGGTCAGGGAAAGGGCAGGAGGTCAAAGACAGGCAGCACAGAATCAGAGCTAAGGGAGGTCGGAACGGCAGACGGGTGAGGTGGTAGCAAAAGATTCGAGGGCGCCGGACAGGCCGACTATGGAATCGGTTTGTCAGGAACAGAATCGAGATCACACGGCAATAATCAGGAGTAATCGCAGAGAGCTTGGAAGTACAAGGTTTTCCTCTTAGCATAGACGCACAAAAGATCTGTGCAGGGTCACAGGGAAAGGTTGTAGCATATATAGGTAGTTAGGTTGCAAGCGCCCAAGTGCAGTGCGCTGGGCCTTTTAACTCAGATGGCCGCGATCGCGCGACTTGAGAGGCGGAAAAAGCGGAGGAACCATTAACAGTGAGGAGACTGTCGCTGGAGAGCAGCGGCATAGGTAAGTGATGTGCCAAGAGATAGAGGAAAAAGGACAGGGGTTAACAAAGGGGCAACAATTGTGTTTTAGGGTCGCAAGGAGCACAGCGTGACAGTTCACTCCCCCTTGTATGACTTCATGCCCCCTCCATTTTTGGTCTTGAAGAAACCTCTGAGAAAGGGACACAGTCAGATAGGATGTTGTGCGGTTCGGGGACTCACGAGATCTCTCATCCAGCCCGAACCCTCTTCTAGATTTCAAAGAGGGCGGTTCGAAAAAGATACAGTTCTCTCCTCTAATTGACTCATTCAGGCCCTCTTTGACTTCAATAGACAGTGGTGGAATCAGCGCCTCAAAGGCAGGAAGGAGCTGTTTTCCGGGAGAGTAAGACGAAACACGAGATCAAGGATGAGTACCGGTTTCACGAAGGAGGTCCCTGGTTGTGCAATTCGCCACTTTGGGAAGGTGTGTGAGGGAGGCAAAGTTTGTATGCCACGGGAGTGATGCGCCCTTAAGATACTCTCGAAGTCGGTCCAAGAAAACTGCTGGATGTTTTCAGCGGATGTTATATGCCAGGACGGTAAATCATATACTAATGAGTGAGATACCCCTGAGTGGAACAGGAGAAAGAACTTTAATCTCCAGGAAACGGAGATAGAAACTGGCGCCGTGATCGGACCTACGTTTCACTGTCGTGGCTGAAGTGTTGGAAGAATGGGACAGATGCCCGTAGTAGAGAATGCCGAGTGTGATCCCAGATGGACTTAAGATCTTGTACAGTTCTTCTACAGCCAGGGAACCATCGAGAAGAACGGCAAAAACCAAAGAGAGGGGACGGGAGGTGGGCGTGGAAGTATCAGGAGGCAAGAGGGGAAGCAGCCATAAGTGGCTCGTGGATTCAATGATGCGTTCGTTAGCGAATTATCAATTGACAAATTACGCCACCAATGATTAAGACGGCCACAGATCAATTCCAATTTATCCGACCAAACCGAGCAGAGACAAGTGGCCATAGATAGCCAGCCTTAGTGTCTGGTTGACGGCTCTCTCCTTGCCCGTTAGTTGAGGATGGTATGAGAAGATGAAAGTAGTCACGCCAGCCCTGCAGTTCTGACGGGAACACGAGTTTAGAATTTGGTAACGCAAACTGGACCCCTACGGTCCAAGATCACACAATGATGCAGAGGAGGAGTCAATCATGTAGCACGTTGAACGAAAAGACATAGGGGAGGAAGAAAGAACAGACTGGCCAGACAGGGAGCTGGACGGCGAAGAAGAAGAGGCCAGTGAGCAGAGGAACAAAATTGAAGACGTTTTGGAGTGAGACAAACCGGTCAGTACCACAAGTCTATTGATTGCATTGGATGGGACTACTCCATTAGCCAGGGAAGATGACACTAGATTACAAGTAAATACAAGTCCACATGGCATATTGAACAAGGGCGACCAAACACAAAAGATCACGTGACGACTTGTACAGAGCACAAGGACAGCAGCAGTGAACTCACAGAAGACCTCTCGAAGTGTCCTTGGACCAGACTCTGGGGCACAGTAGGTAACGGAGATGTGGAGAGTGGGCAGACCTCGGCACCCATGGTACCCAAGCCAAAGAGAGCAATGTCCTAAAGTTAGATCCTCTTCTGAAGAGCAGGTTGGACATTAAGTATGCCAGAAGGAGGAAGCTGCCCGCAGATCCACAGGAGCTGGCCACAAGCAGTCGTTCTGGAGGACCAATAATGACGAGGAGCATGAGAAGTGGTACTTCCCCAATGACATCCGAGGCACGAAGAGAAGAGAGCATCGGCCGTGCATAACAATACATTTCTTTATGCTGGAGGGAGGGTGTTATCATCAAATTGAAAACGGCAGAAGAAAGAGGGACCAACAAGGTCGTCGTCAGGATTGAGGGACTCTGGGTCCTTGCTCCTGAGAGGGGTTATGGATTCTTGTGCTCCGTGTAGCCTACAAACCGGATTACATAACCAATAGCGCAAGTGTGCTACATGAGCTAGAAGCTCCCGATCACCTATGGAGTGAGTTGCCTCTGCACTGAAAAAATGTCTTATGAGATGACAACCAAGATTTCAATGAGCGCTAGGCCATTGGGCCACCTTCTGGGGTGTGACCAGAAACGGCTCTAGCTCACATACAGGCCAAAAAGAGGGCCACGAGCACCAGATATTGTCCAAGTAGACCACACACAGGGAATTATAAAATGTCATGACAAATTCTTGAAAGACAGATAGGAACATTGCAGGAGTCCAAAGGGCATGACCAGATAGCGGAAGGCCATCTGGAATTGGTAGGCAGGGTCTTCCATTCATTTCCCTTCACAGATGGCGGGCTCGACAGATTATCTGCCCCTCAGCGCTCACACAAGTTGGAGCATCGATGAATGTAGCGCCTTCGCTCCACGCGATTCACGGAGAGAGGGGTCAAAAGAGTTGATGCGATCGGGACAGGGATTCTTCGTTTCCTAGTGGGGATGGTGGTAGCGGTCCCGAGACACCATTCAAAGGGGTAACTTAGTTAAAGCCCACGATAAACTAATACCAGGGGCGATTACCGTAAAGGAAGGAGAAAACATCTTTCTGTTTGGCCACCAAAAAAAAACAAAAACCGCACCGATTAGGTAGACGTCAGTGAGGCTTGTGGTGTTGATGAGACCGTTTCTGTTAGATTCTCTTTGATATGCAAAGCGGACAAGCCATGGTCTCTAGTGAGTATGAAACCAGGTAACGAACATATGAGGGGAACTATACGCTACCCACCTATTGTGGGGGAAGAGAGAAGCAGAGGAGGGAATGGAAAAAGGAACCGGCCAAGACGGAAAACCAGTATAGAACTAAGCAAGGTGGGCAGTTTCGTGTATCAGGCTCTAGCAGCTCTTTTAGGGGCAGTCATAGAAAGGTCATGTGTGCAGCGACGGCAAGAAGCCTCGGCTTGCTTTCTCTGAGAAGACGTCGGCAAAAGTCGTTAATAAGCAGCAGGAAGCATCCACAAGGGGCTTGGAGGATACCGAAGCGGACATGGTGGACAACAGCCATTGAAGCGACGAAAGTACGCAACAAATAAGAAGCAGCGAGCATGGCACTCTGGACTGCCGACACTAATGAAGTATAATCTCACTATCCCCAAGTTCTTGGAGGTCACTGTTGTCGATTCCAACCATTAAGCTGTTGGAACGCACGTCAGCAGACCCAAACGATCCGCCTCTACATGGAGCAGAGGTAGATCGGGGCAAAACACAGTAAAAATGACAGCCTCTCCTGTGTAGGTTTAGACCCAAGACTTCAGACATCAGAAGCTCGGGTTTGGTGATATATACTGGACTTGCTAGAGGGGGGGGTCCAATGTGACTGGAGGCGCTTAGCCAGTGGATTCTTACGCAGACCACAGGAAGGTGAGTAAATAGCGTGTGAAAGCTGGAGACACACACCCAGGCAAGAAGCGAGCCGACAGCAGTCCCCACCAAGTAAGTATAGAGTTTTCCACTCCTGGTCCATCGACTTCATGAGGCCAGGAATCCAGAAAGAAAGATGTGGATGAAAACTGAGTACCTGTTTACAGAACAGGGTTACACAGGAGTGGGGGTAAAAACATCAGTAAGTTCAGTCGTTGGTGAAGATTAAGGTGGATTGCGTGTGTCTCAACCTTGGAGGGTCAAATGACAGCAAAGCGGAACTGGACGATAGAGCTTAAAGAAAACTGTTCTACTGTGTGGCAGGAATATGAGGGCAAAGGTTGACAAAGGTCTTCATTGAGAGTGGGAGGCGACTGTCAGCATGCGGGCGTTATCCACCTGCATAGGGTTCTACTTCAAGAGCAGAACCGGAAGTAGAGAGCGCGACATGCAGAAGGATTGTACTTTGGGGGAAAAACCAGCCGATGCACACCACAAAACACAGTCCGCGCAAGGCTCCTTACATTATTAGTGTACACCTCAGGAATCGAACAACCGGCTAGATGGCTATCTGTGGCCAGAACGAGGCGAGATCCCACCTCAGTCTTCGGGTGTATGCATTCTATTGATTCTAGTATCCAAGGGCACCACAACACAGAGTTAGTGAACCCATTTTATTAAAGGGGCAAGTCCCCTCAAATAATTTATCTGAACGGGTTCGTTTGGCCGATAGCATTTAACCCCCTGGACAGCAGATAGCTGGCGCCAAATGTCAATTTTACGAAAGTGACATGGGCATAGTGGCGAGTCGACAGTTGTAAGTACAATTGCATCTGTTTTCTCAATCACAACAGTGCGCATTGTATGTGGGAGCAGTGGTATTCAGGGCCCCAATTCATGCGACGTGGAAATATCACCGCCAATATAAAAATGCTTTCTGCTGGTAGTTATCCCGGCGTAATGTGGCACCTCATCCCACCCTGTCAATAGATATTGACGCAGGGGGCTGCGTGCAACCCACCGTTGGCTGCAGACGGGACAACAGAAGCATTAGCTTTTAGAGCTTATTTAGGGGGGGTTTGTTCTCCAAGTGGCAGGGTTGAGCCACCACGTATTTGAGGAATCTAAGATTACATATTATAGATAAAAACGCGATACACTTTTAGTCCTACAACATGTATTGGTGGCCATTAGGATTTTGGCGTCCGTCATGATCGGGGGAATAAAATGCTCCCCACAACCATACAAAATTCGTTTAGGGGTCAAGTTCCTAAATGGTGCATCGGATGGGGGAGGTTTTATATTGTACTGTTTACTTAGGGGCTATTCAAGTACATTGTGGCCACACAAAACATTTGCATCCCAAGATTGTGCCTAGCGCCAATTATAAAAGACGAGGAAATAAGCATCACGTTAACTTTTCCTCGTTTCTGGACATCGCTTTTGGGACTGTGACGTTTTGACATCGGACATGTCTAGTATTGCTTATGGAAAGAAGAAGGGCAACAATTTGGGAAGGGTATATTTACCTTCAAATTGCTTCTAGGCTAAAATGAGGAAATAATCTATTAAAAAATTGAAATTTCAAAATTTCTAATCCATTTTTGTTTGCTTCCAGAGCAAGAAAGATTTGTTAAAAGGGTTTGTAAACGATTCTCAAATGCTGATTTGAAAAGTTTGAGAGTGGGTAGCGCACAAAAGTGACTGGTCTATAAAAAATTGCGTAAGTGTACTTGTAGGGGGCAGTGGATTTTAGAACATTTAAACCTTTATGGGGCATTGCGCCACTGAATTGGTTCACCAAAAATGTCGCAGTTTCAAAAGCTGCTTAAAAATCAGAGAAGTTGTCCACTAAAACTCGAAACACTTCTCAGCTCGTATAAAAACAAAAAGGACACATGGGAAAAAAAGTTGGTCGTGGTGAACAACTGATAGTGGGAAAGTAAAAGAAGACAAATGGCAAAAGTTTTCTACAAAAAAAACTGCAGTGGTGATTGGGATAAAAAAAAGTAGAGAGTAATTAGGTAGAATATTGAAAACTTGAAACTTACATGTTCAGCTAAATGATTTGAATCCCCCCCCCCCCGAAAAAGAAAAAGAAACTGATCACCTGGAAATGAACTACTGTCATAAACTTACAATGGTCTCAGGGGACGGGGGGAAGAAAAAACATCTCAAAAGTCAGGCGATACTTAAAGCATTGAAAGGGTTAGTTACCACACGGAAGGAGAAAACACTGGGGAGATTTTTCATTTAAAAAAGGGACTGAGCCTCTTAAAGCCAAACATGCCCGGGACTCCTGTGTCCTTAAGGGTGTTTTTAAAGAGACTTTTCACCACCCTCACACATGGGGTGATGAGCAAAAACCTTTGTAGGGGCTGCTACTCAGAGTTATTAGGACACTTGATTTTCTTTATCCCCACAGTTGCTGCACAGCCCAGTATTGACAGTTGTAATCCTATAAATGTTCAAAGGTCGAAACAGGACAGATCGCAAGGTGCATTGTTGTGCACAGAGAAGGTCTCTCTATTCTATCTATCTCTCTAGCTATCTATCCAAACTGTCTGCGTCTGCGCTCCCATTGCACCTGTCAGAACAGAAAGATAGCTTGGGAAGGGGCACTGAAGAAGAGCAGGAGATGGGACACTAGGAGATGGGACACATCCAAAAGGAACAAAGGAGCTGCTGATACAAAAGTATACAAATCCCTATGCCAAAAAGCGCAGATTATTACAGCAATCATCCAACAAATTGTGTAACCCTAGGCAACAGGCTTGTTATATAGCAGTAGCCACCTATAGCACGTATGTTATATAGCAGTAGCCGCTAGGTGGGGCGGTAACCAGCATTTTTTCTGCCAGAAATAAACACCCTTGGCAACCTGCATGTTGACATTGCAGTAGACCGCGCTAAGCTACCTGTGTTCTACAAACAGTAGCAGTTACAGCACCCGTGGCCGTCCACTGGACCAAGGACAAAAGAGTCTAGGGACCCCCATCCTACTATACCCCCAAAAGTGCTCATTATGCTCTCGGCGGCAGACTGGGACGCTTACTTTCTTTTTTTCCCGCTGCACTAAACATCCAGTTTGACAAGAAGGAAGTTGTCTGATGTGCTGATACATTCAGACACTTCCTTCTCTGTCAAACGGAGTGTAGTGCACGGGACAGAAAAAGAGCGTTTGCCGGAAGCCTTGCTCTGTCCGGCTTTCAGCAGTATCGGAAGAGGAGGACAGGGAATCGATGAAGAGGTATTAACTAGAGGGACTAGTGGGAACCATAGCAGAGTATCTATGGGGTCATCTTCCCCTTTAAACGACCATTGCCCCCAAAAACAGGGAACAGGTTATTCGTGAATTCAGAAAACTGCAGCATGGCCTAACAAAGAAGTTATAAAAATATGCTAATGAGCCGGAGGACTACTTATGGCTCTGGGCTAATTAAATTTGAACGCGCCCACAGTGAAGGTGCAAACAGGGGGGGCCGTGGTCACGTTCAGTTGATCAGAGGGAGCAACTGTGTGAGCAAAGGACTGTGTGCGGATCAGGGTGGCGCGTACAGGGTTTTAACTTTAGAAAGAGTAGCGTGCGCGTGCATATTTTTTTGAGTCTTCGGGAACAAGAGTCGGCAGACGTGGCCTCCGGCTAGTAGGAAATAATTGTGTACTTGGTCTTTAGGAATGCCTTCTGCAGTCATGAAGTTGACGGGGCACGAGAACATGTTCCTACAATACTATAAATGTGTACACACCACTTATACAATCACACACTTCTATACTATACACACACGTGGGAAACATTTATTAAGGGCCGTGCAGCAACAGTTTTTGTCAGGACTGCACAGGTTATTTTAAGAAGTTATCTGTGCACATTTGTTGTTGCATGCGACTGTTGGTGGACCGCTGCACTAGATTCATGGTGTGACACAAATAGGGGGGGCGTTACGGGCTCAGTCGGACCATGCGCCACATGTATATGCAGGAGTCGACAGACATTGTGTGTGTACACTCACGTTAAAGTGTCGCACCAAAAACATTGTTGGTGCACTCTGTCAGAGGATAGGGGTGGCACCAGATTCATGAGTGAAGAGCGCCAGGATCTGGGGCCCTCGCACCACTTGTACACAGCTAAAGTTCTTTAGTTAAGGTGCCCTATGAAAGATTGTCTACTCTCATTCACGCAAGTGTATATACTCTTACACACATACACAAATGTTATGCACACATTTATGTACTCATATATACATTTAATACATATAGAATATACAAAGTCAGAGTACATTCAAACGCCTGGTCTGTCGGGATGTTTTACCGGCTTCATACAGGTCCCCCTAGGACAACAATGGCGGCAAAACAGCGGTTAAGACCCTAAGTTCCAAAGCCGTACACCGTAAAAAAGACCGGAGACAGTGCACCGCTGGTATTCCTATGGAGGGGTCATCTGTTCTCCATTTCAAGGACACACGGCCGTTAACACGCCCGGTGGGCAATGGCAGGCAGAAGAAGAGGGGAGCGGTAACTGTGATAAGTGGGCTTGTGGGACAGGTGGGAGGGAGGTGGGAGGGGAAGCTGTGGGGGGGGCCAGCGGGCCCCTGGTCATGCGGGCAGGGATGGGCCAGAAGAACGATGTTCCGTCCAGTCCATCGGCCAGTCCCCCTGGACGATGCCACTGACTGTGGTGCCTGGGCCCGCGGGATTCTCAAAGTTCATTTACTATGCGCAAAAGTTCACAAGAGTGACAGCCCTGGCCTCGGCCATCCATACCAAGGGCCTAGTCGCGGTCGCACCCCCTGCGACGCGATCATTGCACCCGGTACAGCACAGTGTCGATGTTCATCCACATGTGGACGGTTTGGTGAAAAGGGTCCTCTATAAATGATCTGTTATACCGTGAAGGCATCCTGGATCTGCTTGCTGACTGTATTTCATGTTCCTTACATCAGCTGGTCCCTACCGCATTCAGTGTCTCTTTAGCCCAAAAATTTCTAGGGATTCCTGTAGCAGAACCTAGGTGATCCTTGATCATAGTATAGGGTTCTCTAGGTACAAGACTGACGGCGGGAATTTAGAAGCAAGCAAAGGGTGCACGGCGCGAATCGGTCAGCTAACTAGTTTTGTATCAGTATTTAGCTTCATAGAACAGGAACAGAACAACCATAAGACACCTTGATGTGCGAGTGAATCTAGAGTAATATTTATGTATATTTTGTGCCTTAGTATTTCAATAGCAGCATCAGCTTCCCTCAGAGCTCAGATGAATAAACAGAATTACAAATATTGAGTTATAACAGGTAAAGGCAGACCACTGCTTTTTATTGATCTCCTAGTCAGGTTCCGTGTAGTAAGAACTCCTAGAAGTAGGGTAAGTGGTAAAGGATCATCCAGGCCAACCCGTCGCGGTCACTCCAGATCCTTTCTGCAGGAAGAAAGAGTAAATGATACAACGGGTTATATTAGATCTGGGGCTCCAAAAATGTTACTTTCTACTGATTCTTTCAGTTTTTCTACAATATATAGGAGTGGCCGCTACTCTTCTTGTCAGTATATGGGGACAAAGGACACAGTACAGAATACAAGCAGCATATGAAGTATAGTTATAGTTTTTTGTACCGGGAAGTATTATCACAGGGGTCAAGAAATCAGGAACAATTCCCCTGCCCATTGAAAAAACCCGCCACGCGTCCCATCCTGTGGTCGGCCCACCTTTGCCAGAGAGTCACAAAAAGAGTACCTGTAGGCGTGTTCCACATATAGAATCACATCCACATATGCCAAAAACAGAACATTTACAGTCTTAAACAAGGCCCACCGAGGTGCTGGATCGAAACAAACATCTCAACACTAACCTTGACATGACCCCACTTATTCCATTGTTTCTAAAAACGTGAGTCAAGCTTTTCTTTCCCAACATACACTCTCAGTTACATACAGATAGTATTGTACAACAAAACCTTTACCCACCTCAAGGCCGCATATGGCCAGGGGCGAATGACAAGATCCTTCCTAGTCACGTGGCAGAGTTGGGCACTCTGTGATTGGAGGGCATCAGGAGCGTTGGTGTGATGACGTCACGCTGCCTGCGTCCCCTCACAGAGCACAGGGCAGCCGAAGGACCCGGGGAAAAGAGGACGCGGAAGCGCCGCTGGGATCGTGACAGGAGTCGATGGTGAGGTGATTGGCTTTATTTTTTTTTATAGTAAAGGGGGGCTTTTAGATAATAGAAAAACCGGGGTTGTTTATATAAGAAACGGGGGGGGGGTCGTTTTATTAGAAAAGGAGGGATGTTTATCTATGAGAAGAGGGGGTGGTGTATTATAAGCAGGAGGGGGAACTAAATATATATCAGAGGCATGAGGGATTATGGTATATAAGAAGAGAGGGGGGATTGATAATATAAAGAAAGAGAGGAGGACACGGTATTATTTAAGAATGAGGGGGACTCGTCAGATATAAGAAGAGGGGGGACTGTATTATATAACAGAAGAGGGGGGATGTTATATATAAGAGGGGGGACGGTGTAATAAGGGTCAGAGGGGGATTGTATATATAAGGAGGTGGGGAAGGGTATAAAGGAAGAGGGGGATGTATATAGAAGACGAGGGGGATGGGGATTGATTTATAAGAAGGAGGGGGATTGTGTGTCTAAGAAGAGGGTGGCATTTGTGTAATAAGACGCGGGGGATGTGTGTATATATAGGTGGCTACCATATTACTATAAGGGGGCGTTGCTATATTGTAGGAAATACAGGAAGCTGCTTATTTATAATAAGGGGGCTGTTGTATATTATATTATAGGGGAGAGTGAGATGGAACATTATGGAAACCTGGGTCGGTGCTTTTAACCATAATGCTAACTACACAGCTATATTAATCAAGGTGGGCTGTGCGATAAGATAACTTGGGGGAAGTGAATTCATTATATGGGAGGGGGGCTGTATCTTATATAATATAGGAGGGGGGATGTAATCTATATAATATGGAGGCGCGGGACCATGTTTGTGATTTAACATTCCGCCTTGAATGGATTTAAAGGGGTATTCTCGTCTGGGCATTAACATTCAGTTTCAGTAATCTTCCATTTATAAACATTTCTTCAATTGGATGTTATTAAAAAAAACTGTTCCTGTGTGAAGATAATTTCTCATAAATGTAGTCATTCTGTCCCTTAGAAACGAGATGGCTTCCCCGGATACGACCACGTCACACTGTGGCAGCGGTGGCCAGACATGCGCTATAGAGTCCTGCCGGAACCCCAGGATTCAGTGCTCATTACCACAGGACGGCTGTGGGACATGCAGTAACTCCCGGACATTTCATATACAAAAACCTTTTGTTTCTTTGTGCAATCTCTCCAGCAGACGTGGCCGTATCCGAGGAAGCCATCTTGTTTCTAAGGGACAACATGACTACATTTATGAGAAATTATCTTCACACAGGAACATTTTTTTTAATAACATCTAATTGAAGAAATGTTTATATATGGAAGATGAATGAAACTGAATGTGAATGCCCAGACGAGAATACCCCTTTAATGGCATCTGTTTGTGTTCATTTGTACCACTTCAGTTAGGCTTTCATTATTTGAAAATAGGACTGCAGCTCCAATACAACTTACCGCTCTATGGAAGCACAAATGGAAGTGGTGTAAAATAACAAAATTTATTATCAATCAATTTAACAGATCTGTTACTATTGTGCTATAATGTTTTAGTGATATCAGATAATAAAAGAGGACTGAAAACTAAATTACATTTCTAAATGTCCCATGAAAGTGGAATTGTTTGCACAATTTTTATTTTATGGTAAATGTGACCAGTTACAATGGATCCTATTATGTAGCTATATTAACAATTGTCAAATATATTTTTCTTATTTTCTCACATTTTTTTAGAATAGCAGACAAGGCATTTTTAATTACAAAAAGGGATGTACATTGCAATTGCAGTCAATGCAACTGTTAAACGTGTAAAGGCTCTTTCACATTGTTGATGTTCAGATTGGGCATCCGCTGCATTTTGTCTCAGTTGTCTCTCCTTGTCTTCCATTTTATCTCTGTGATGCATCATTTTATTTCAGTGTCCGCAAAAAAAAAAAAACTGAAGGTTTAACATTGCTTTGAAAACATCACACCTGGTTTTTCAGCCCCATAGACTTCTATTGCCTTCCGTGATCCATGGACAACGGATCAGTGAAAATAAAAGCCAATGTGAAAGAGTGCTGAAGCCGGCAGGTGGCATCTAGGATGGCCAGTATAACAAGGGGTCCATCTCAGGCACAGAATGTGACTTGAACATAAGTTGTCATCAGTACTAGTCATTACTGTTCCAATAAAATCAAGCATATACCTACGTTATTATAGGTTAGAGATAGGAACCGTGGCACATCGTGGATGGTGAAAATAGAAATTCTTCTTTGATTTGTAAAGCATCACAACAAGCGATAAACATAAAAACGCCTTTTGGCTCTCGTGAGCCTTCATCAGATGTGCCAAGATTTCTTTCTCATACAAATTGTTTATAACTCCATGAGCCTGAGGAAAGGTGAACCGGATGCCGACCCATTATATATTATACAGAGTTATTATATGTTAGTTATGAATGAGAACTTGTTTTGTGCAAATAAAAAAATGCAGTGACAATGCCATTAATGCTTTATGTCATTTTACATGTTATATAGGTTAACATTTCCCTGAATCCACATAAACCTCATGCTGTCTGCAGCTATATCACTATGAAACACATACACATGCAAAGAACATAGAATCACCTTATTTTCCAGTCTCCCGATTAGCTCAGCCAATCGGTTAATCTGTGCCTCTAGACCTTCCTCTTTCACATCTGAGCAGCCTAAATACACAGAAAAACACAGTATGTTCATTCATCAGGATAAACAGAGAACCACAGTAGTGTCTGATCATTATCAGTTTCATAAGAGCTTAGAATTGTATGGCAGACTTTCATGCAAAAACTACCAATAAAACCCATACCCCTGACAATTGCCATATTCTAGTGGTTTTCTTCCAATCCAATTTAAAGGGTTTGTTCATTTCAATCAAATATATATTTTTTCTGTATACAGAAAAGTTATACAATTTTCTAATATACTTTCTGTATCAATTCCTAACAGTTTTCTAGATCTCTGCTTGCTGTCCTGCTATAGAAATCTTCTATGTTTACTTTCAATAGACAGAAATCTGTCCATGGTCATCTTATCTCAAGTAGGTGCAGGGAGCTTTTTTAGAGCTGGTAGTGATAATGAGCCATGCACCTGTTTGACATCATATGACCCCGACAGATTTCTATCCACTGAAGGTGAGGAATTGATGCTGGAAATACATTGGAGATCAATATAAGAGCACAACACAAAATTTCCTAAATGTCAAATGCCAAGTGTTGTAGAACTATGTGAAAATATCCTAAGATGAATAAAGCAGAAATATTTATTTCATGAATTGGAGGTCTTGGCCCCAAATATTAAAAATAATGAGTGGTATGTGCGTCTTTAAGCTGCACATATTACTGATTACAGGACATGAGCAGTGCAATGATACCAGTGCCTGCACCCACTCTATAACACAGGTCGGCACTGGTGATCCAAGAATGACCAGAATAGACAGGACCGCCTGTGTTAAGGAGAGAGTGTTAAATGTGAACTATTAAGGGGAAACTACTCTAGAATATGCTATAATATTTATAGGCTTTATCTGAATCTGCCCTAATTCCACTGCATCCTTGCTACAATTTTTGCAAACATTAAAGGAGATAATTGTAAAAGAACAAAAAACTGAGATTCCATTATGGCCAAAGTAGTGACCCAATCAGCCATATCAAGAGAAGTTGGTCATTCCAAATCTGTGATTTCTAGAAAATTGTATTTTTACAACATCACAAACTTATTCAAGTCCCCCAAGAAGGTTGGTTGCCCTCAAAAGAGAGGACAGGACAATGCAGAGAATTTCAATGGATAACTGCAGTTGGAATTGCTCGCCAGTTCAGCACTGAACAGGGTAAGGGTCGCTTCATACAATGTCACAACATTTAAGAGCATTTGGACTAAAAGCCCATTCTGCAGTGACCAATCCTCTCATTAGCAGAAATAATCAAAAGGGTTCAGACCATGGTCCACCTACTATTTTTATTTGAATGTAAACCAATTTTAATCTTCATATTTAAATAAATATTTACCACTTTTTTACATCATTTTTAGAGTTGTTTTTTTTAAAATTTTACAACTATTAGGACCGTTACCGGTGTGGTATGCATCGTGCCCATGGACATGAAGCTTCAAGATTACTGGATTTTGATGAGCTGATTATTACCTTTTTTATCTATTTTTTGAATCACAAGGCTATACTCATCATTGCTGAGGAGCATGTTGTGTGGACAGAGGAGAAGTGGCCAAAGTTCATTTTAATGATAAAAGCAAAGAGTCTGATGGAAAACATTGTGTTCATCAACAAAAGTGTTTAAAGGGGTTATCCGGGTTTAAGAAGTCACATAGTGCCAGGCTGGGGCGGACTATTTAAAAATAATAAACGTGCTCTGGCGGCGCCGATGTTCCGCGCCGTGGTCTGTCTGATACGTGCCCCTGTATGTTTAAAAGGGCACAGAAGCCACGCACAGGGAGCTTCCGGCCAACATGGGGGCGCCCATTCTTCCCTATCTCTCAGCATTGGTAGCGTTGGGAGATGGTGTCGGATCAAAGCTTCCGGCCGGCCAGAAGCTCCCTGTGTGCCCTTGTAAACAAACTGGCACACAGATCAGACGGACCGCCAGGACATCAGACGGACATGAGTAGCACCAGGGGGAGGTAAGTACACATTTATTATCTTTTAATAGCCCACCCCAGCCTTGCCCTAAATTATTCGTAAACTCGGATAAGTTAATGGTGGTGGCGGAAGTGTCATGGATGGGGTCTGTGACCATCAGCATCTCTCCTCACATGGTGGTCACAACAATCACATTACCTACTGTGTGCAATGTGCTGCTTCTCTTTACATGCATGTGCCTTATGCATCAACTTTGCCTCGTTACTTGCCCTTGTCAAAGAGAATGGAGCAGATTTATCAAGCTGTCTAAAAGTCATAATATTTCTAGTTTCCCATGGCAACCAATCACAGTTCCCGTTTTAAAATATTCATGAGCACTGGTAAAATGAAAGCTGAGCTGTGATTGGTTGCTGTGTGCAACTAGGGATATTCTGACTTTTAGACAGCTTGATAAATCTGCCCCAGTGTTTCTTAACTGGTTAGTGAACATCTCTACAAGTTGTCCCTTGCCAATCAGAAACTGTCAATGGTAATTATAAGTATCATTCTCAAGGAAAGATGTTCGATTATTAGTGTCCTTAACCCCTTGCTGCTCTCGCGGTGGATATATCCACCGCTGAGCGCAGTGAGTTAGCGCTTAGCGGCGGATATTTCTGTGCAACGGCGCGTGGGGGGGAGTATTAGTTCTGTGGAGGAGGAGTTTTGTGGAGGGGTAGTGGTTCTGTGGAGGAGGCGTTCTGTGGAAGAGTAGTGATTCTATGAGGGAGGAGTTGTTCTGTGGAGGAGTAGTGGTTCTATGGAGGAGGAAGCGTTCTGTGGAAAAGTAGTGGTTCTGTGAAGGAGTTCTTCTGTGGTTCTGTGGAGGAGGAGGTGTTCTGTGGAGGAGGAGACATTCTGTGGAGTAGTAGTGGTTCTATGGGGGAGGAGGCATTCTGTAGAGGAGTAGTGGTTCTATGGAGGAGGAGGCGTTCTGTGGAGTAATAGTGGTTCTGTAGAGGAGTAGTGGTTCTGTGGAGGACGAGGCGTTCTGCGGAGGAGGAGGCATTCTGTGGAGGAGGTGTAGTAGTTCTGTGGAGCAGTAGGCGTTCTGTGGCGGAGTAGTGGTTCTGTGGAGGAGGAGGCATTCTGTGGAGGAGTAGTGGTTCTGTTGAGGAGGAGGCGTTCTGTGGAGGAGTAGTGGTTCTGTGGAGGAGGAGGCGTTCTGTGGAGGAGGAGGCGTTCGGTGGAGGAGGAGGCGTTCGGTGGAGGAGGAGGCGTTCTGTGGAGGAGTAGTAGTTCTGTGGAGGAGGATTAGTAGTTCTGTGGAGTGGTAGTGGTTCTGTGGAGGGGTAGTGGTTCTGCGGAGGAAGAGGCATTTTATGGAGTGGTAGTGGTTCTGTGGAGGAGGTGTTCTGTGGAGGAGTAGTGGTTCTGTGGAGGATTAGTGGTTCTGTGGAGGAGTACTGGTTCTGTGGAGGAGGAGGCATTCTGTGGAGGAGTAGTGGTTCTGTGGAGGAGTAGTGGTTCTGTGGAGGAGTAGGCATTCTGTGGAGGAGTAGGCATTCTGTGGAGGAGTAGTGGTCCCTGCACGAGGTACCAGTGCAGAAGCCCCCAAGCCGGACTGTATATTGGATTACAATAGGTACATGGGAAAGGTGGATTTGTCGGACCAGGTACTTCAGCCATATAAGGCCATGCAGAAATGGAGGGTGTGGTACAAGAAGCTGGCCCTGCACATCATGCTGATAGCACTGTATAATGCTTACGTGCTACATCCTGGAATTTCAAGAGGTGGTAGTCAAGCAGTTGATTTTTGGAGACCGGGAAGAGGGGAGTGCTAGTACATCTGGAAGCGAGGCCACAACATGCATTTTACCATGGCAGCACTTTCCAGTAGAAGTTCGCCAAACTGCCAGCAGGGGAAGCAATTAGAAAAGGTGCAGGGTGTGCTCCAAAAGAGGCATATGGAGGGAACCTGTCAGGGTCAGACGTAGTGGATCCTCTGTACCACTGCGGATGATGACGTAAGCTGACACCTGGGACCGGAGTCTAAGTGGTTACCGGTTTTCACCAGAGCCCACCGCAAAGCAGGTTGGACTTGTTACGGCGTGGTACTACCAGGTCCTTCCAGAGGCACGACTTTTTCCGCGGTGGCGGCCAAGGTCTAGTGCAGAATTGTAAGGCAAACTCATGGTCAGGGACAGGCAGGAGGTCAAGACAGGCAGCACAGAATCAGAGTAAGGGAGGTAGCAATAGGTCAGGACAGACAGAATGGGATCGGTGTCAGGAACAGAATCGAGATCACAACGGCAAATCAGGATAATCGCAGAGAGCTTGGAATACAGTTTTCTCTTAGGCATAGAAGCACAAAGATCTGGCAGGGGTCACAGGAAGAGGTTGAGCATATATAGGTAGTTAGGTGGCAAGCACCAATTAGCAGTGCGCTGGCCCTTTAAACTCTAGATGGCCGGCACTCGCGCGACTTGGGAGGCGAGGATGCACAAACTGAAGTGAGGAGACTGTCGCTGGAGCGCGGCTAGGTAAGTGATGCTGCCGACGAGAGGAGGCACACGGAGGTACACAGGGCACACAATGTTTCGGGTCGCAGGAGCACCCGTGACAGTTTCCTCCCCCTTTTGCCCCCCTCCCTTTTTGGTCTGAAGAAACCTCTGCAGAAGGGCACAGTCAAGGATGTTGTCTTCGGGCTCCCACGATCTCTCCTCCAGCCCGAACCCCTTCTAGTCAAAGAGAAAGTACCGTCTCCCTCTAATTGACTTCATTCCCAGGACCTCTTTGACTTCATAGACATTGGTGGAATCAGCCTCAGGATCAGGAGGAACTTTTTTCCAGGGAGAAACGATTCAAGATGACCGGTTTCACGAGGGAGACATGGAAGGAGTTTGCAATTCGCATGGTGGGAGGGAGGCAAAGTTTGTATGCCACGGGGTTGATGCGCCTAAGTACCTCGAATCGGCCCAGAAAACGAGGACCGAGTTTATAGCCAGGGATCCTTTTAATGGACATACCTGGTGGACAGACAAACTTTATCTCCAGGAGAGAAAACTGGAGGAGGCCTACGTTTCCTGTCGGCCTGAGTTTTGGTGCGGACAGATGCCCGTAGTAGAGAATGGCGAGTTTGATCCCAGATGGACTTAAGATCTTGTAACAGTTCTTCTACAGCAGGAACATTAGAATGAACGGCAAGAGGGAGAGGTGGGCGTGGAAGTCATCAGTAGACAAGAAGGGAGCAGCAATGGCGGATTCAGAGTCTAGCGAATTATAAGAAAATTACGCCCAAGATAAGAGGCAAGACCAATTATCCCATCGAGCAGAGACAAAGTGCCATAGATAGCAGCCTAGAGTCTGGTTGACGCTCTCTACTTGCCCGTTAGTCTGAGGATGGTATGCGAAGAAGTAGTCCAGCTTGACCTGCAGTGCTGAGGGAACACTAGAATTTGGAAGCAAACTGGACCCCACGGTCCAAGACAATGTGCAGAGGGAGTCCATGTAGCCTGAAAATATGGAGGAAGAACAGACTGGCCAGACAGGGAGCTGACGGCAGAAGTGGCAGAGGAACAAAATGAGACGTTTTGGAGAACCGGTCAGTTACCACTCAGATGACGGAATTGCCAGAGGAAGATGACAGAACCGTAATAAAGTCCATGGCTATTTGACGTGACGACTTGTTACAGGCACAGGAAGCACAGGAACTCACAAAATCTCGAATGTCCTTGACCAGATCTGGCCACCAGTAGTAACGAGATGTGAGAGTGGCAGACCTCTGCACCCCATGGTACCCAGCCACATGAGAGCAATGTCCTAAAGTTAGTATCCTCTTCTGAAGAGCAGGTTGGACATAAGTATTGCCAGAAGGAAGCTGCCGCAGATCCACAGGAGCGGCCACAATCAGTCGTTCTGGAGGAACAATATGACGAGGAGCCGGTACTTCCCCAATGACATCAGAGGCACGAGAGAGAGCATCGGCCTTAACATATTTCTTTGCTGGATGGAGGTGTATCATCAAATTGAAACGGCAGAAGAAGAGGGACCAACAAGGCTGTCTAGGATTGAGACTCTGGGCTGTCTGGAGGTATAGGAGGTTCTTGTGCTCCGTGTAGCTACAAATCGGATACAAACCAAGGCAAGTTTTATGGCTAGAAGCTCCCGATCACCTATGGAGTAGTTCCTCTGCATGAAAAAGTCTTTGAGGTGAAACCACAGATGAGCGTTGGGCCATTGGGCCCTTTCTGGGTGAGAACGGCTCTAGCTCCTACAGGAAGAGAACACCAAGATATTGTCCAAGTAGACCACAACACAGGGATATAACAAGTCTCTGAAAATGTCATTGACAAATTCTTGAAAGACAGCAGGAACATTGCAGAGTCCAAAGGGCATGACCAGATAGCTGAAGTGCCATCTGGAATATTGAAGGCAGTCTTCCATTCATTCCCTTCACAGATGCGGATGAGATTATCTGCCCCTCAAAGGTCCAAGTTAGTGAAGACCTTAGCTCCACGGAGGTGGTCACAGAGTTGTGCGATCAAGGGTAGTGGGTAGCGGTTCTTCAAGGTAACTTTATTAAGCCCACGATAATCTATACAGGGGCGGAGAAAAACATCTTTCTTGGCCACAAAAAAAGAAACCAGCACCATTAGGAGACGAAGATTTGTGGATGAACCCTTTCTGTAGATTCTCTTTGATATCAGCTGACATAGCCATGGTCTCTGGTACGAACAATGGGTATACCTGACCTTGTGGCAGAGACGTGTCTGGCAGCAGCTCTTTAGGGCAGTCATAAGGTCTGTGTGGTGGCAGAGCCTCTGCTTGCTTCTCTGAGAAGACGTCGGCAAAGTCTGTAAAAGCAGCAGGAAGATCCACCAGGGGCTTGGAGGATACCAAAGCGGACATGGTGGACACCAGGCGAAGAACCAAAAGACAGCGAGACTGGCACTCTGGACCCCAAAGAATAATCTCCCCAGTCTGCCAGTCGAGCACTGGAGCATGTTGCTGTAACCACGTGAGACCCAACAGAATGGCAGACGTAGATCGGGGAAACACATAAAATGACAGCCTCTCCTTGTGTATAGACCCAACTTGCAGACACAGAAGCTCGGTGTGGTGATATACTGGATTGCTAAGGGGTGGTCCACCGATGGAGGCGATAGCCAGTGGCTTCTCTACGCAGACCACAGGAAGGTGATACTGGGAGACCAAGGCAGCATCACGAAATTTTCCCCGGTACCAGAATCCAAGAAAGATGTGGATTGAAACTGAGTACCTGTTCCAGAACAGATCTGAGTAAAACAGGCAAGTTCAGTCGTGGTGAAGCTAGGTGTTTGCGTTTCCTCAACACTTGAGGAAGGACTGGACTAGACTTAAGAAATTGTTCAGGGCTGGCAGAATAGAGGCAAAGGTTCAACTGTCTTCATTGAGAGTGGTGTCAGATGAGCTTTATCCACCTGCATGGGTTCCTCAGCAGCAGACCCGGAGGGCGGCAGAGGTGGACTTTGGAAAACAGGAGCCAAACAGGGCTGCTCCTCAAAGTGCTCAGCAAACCGGATGGCTATCTGTGGCCAGAGAGATGAGATCCCTCATCTCGGGGTTTCTATTGTTCTGGTACTCCAAGGGCACCCAACACCAGAGTAGTGACCCCATTTTAGTAAAGGGCATCCCTCAAATAATTTATCAAGGGTTGTATGAGCATTTTAACCCCTGAGATGCTGGCCCAAATGTAATACAAAGTTAATGGGGCAGTGTAAAAATTGCATTGTTTTCTCAAATGTGCCATTGTAGTGAGCAATGTATTCAGCCCAATTCATGCCACTGTGGAATATCACCCCAAAAATCTTTCTGCGGGTTATCCCGAGTAAGGCAATAACACACATGTGCCAATAATTGACAGGCTGGGCACACAACAGGGCTGAGAAGGGACAAGAAAAATTAAGCTTTTAGAGCTTTTTGGGGTGTTTGTCTAAAGTGGCATATTAGGAACTAAAATTACATTTTTAAGATAAAAACGCAATTTTTACTCTGCACAATTTATTTTGCATTAGATTTTGGTCAGCATGTTGGGGGTTAAAATGCTCCCCACAACCCTACATAAATTCTTTGAGGGGTCAAGTTTCCTAAATGGTGGCATCTTTGGGGGTTTTATATTGTACTGTTACTTCAGGGGCTATTCAAGTACATTGTGGCAACACAAAACATTTGCAGCCAAATTGGCCTGCCAAAAACCCAATAGCACTAACTCTGTTCTGGACATCGCTGTGTGACGTTGACATCGACATGTCTAGTATTGCTGTACTCGGAAGAAGCAGGGCAACAATTTTGGGATGTATATTTACCTCAAATTCCTTCTGGCTAAATGAGAATAATCTTATTAAAAAATTGAAATTTCAAAATTTCTAATCCATTTTTGTTTGCTTCCAGAGAAAGAATTAAAGGGTTAACAGACTTCTCAAATGCTGATTTGAAAAGTTTGAGATGTGTGGTCTATAAAATTGTGTTACTTGTGGGGGTTTATAGAACATAAACCTTTATGGGGCACTTCCAAACTGAATTGGTCACCAAAAATTTCGCATTTTTAAAATCTCTTAAAAATCAGAGAAGTTGTCACTAAAACTCGAAACCTTCTCACATCTGTAAAAAAAAAAGTGAACATGGGAAAAAAGTGAACAAATGATGGAAATAAAAAGAAGACCAATGGCAAAAGTTTTCTACAAAAAAAAATAGTGGTATGACTTTTTGTCTAAAAAGTAGAACATTTGAAAAAACTTTGAAAATTTACATTTTTTTTTGAATTTTTTCTAAATGGATTGATTGAAACCCCCTCCCCCCCCCAAAAAAAAAAGAAACTGATCACTGAAATGATACTACTGTCATAAACTACAATGTCTCACGGGAAAACAATCTCAAAATCAAGGAGATATCTTAAAGCATTGAAAAGTTATTACCACAGGAAGAAACACTGGTTAGATTTTTTTAAAAAGGGACTGAGCCTTAAAGCACAAACAGGCTGTGTCCTTAAGGGGTTAAAGAGGACTTTTCACCACCTCACACATGTGGTGATGAGCAAACCATTTTGTAGGGGCTGCTACTCAGATTATAGGACACTTTGATTTTTCTTTCTATCCCCCACAGTTGCTGCACCCAGTCCCAGTATTTGACAGTTGTAATCCTATTAAATGTCAAAGAGTCGAACAGACAGATCGCAAGGGGCATGTGCACAGAAGGTTCTCTCTATCTATCTATCTATCTCTCTAGCTATCTATCAAACTGTCTGCTTCTGCGCTCCTTGCACCTGTCAGAACAGAAAATAGCTGGGAAGGGGCACTGAAGAAGAGCAGGAGATGGACACTAGGAGATGGACACCATCCACAAGGAACAAAGGAGCTGCTGATATAAAAGTATACAAATCCCTATGCAACAAGCAGATTATTTACAGCAATCATCCAACAAATGTGTTAACCCTAGGCAACAGGCTTGTTATATAGCAGTAGCCACCTAATAGCAAGTATGTTCTATAGCAGTAGCCAGCTAGGTAACCAGCATTTTTTCTGCAGCAATAACAACCCTGGCAACCTGCATGTTGCATTGCAGTAGACACCTAAGCTACCTGTTGTTCTACAACAGTAGCCAGTTACAGCACCCGTGGCGTCCACTGGACCCAGGGACAAAATTCCTAATGGGACCCCCATCCTACTATACCCCCCAAAAATTGCTCATTATGCTCTCGGCGCTGGGACGCTTACTTTCTGTCCCGTGCACTACACATCAGTTTGACAAAGAAGGAAGTGTCTGAATGTGTGATACATTCAGACACTTCCTTCTCTGTCAAACTGATGTCTAGTGCACGGGACAGAAAGTAAGCGTGCCGTAAGCCTGCTCTGTCCCGGCTTTCAGCAGTATCGGAGCGGACAGGGAATCGGAAGAGGTATAACTAGAGGGACTAGTGGGACCCATAGCAGATTTATCGATGGGGTCATCTTCCCCTTTAAACGACATTGCCCAAACAGGGAACAGGTTTTCGTAACTTCAGAAACTGCAGCATGTGCCTAAAAAGAAGTTATAAAAATATGCTAATGAGCCGGAGGCCTACTTCTTGGCTCTGGGCTAATTAAATTTGCACGCCCCCACAGTGAAGTTGAGCCTGGTCCCTTCAGTTGATCAGAGGACAACTGGTGACATCAAAGGCTGTGTGCGGATCAGGGGGCGCGTACAGGTTTAACTTTAAAGAGTGTGAGCGTGCATATTTTTTTGAGTCTTCGGGACCAAGAGTCGTGCAGACGTGGCCTCCGGCTTATTAGCATAATTGTGTACTTTTTCTTTTAGATGCCTTCTGCAGTTCCTGAAGTTACGAGAACATGTTCCTCATACTATAAATTGTACACACACTTATACAATCACACACATTTATATACTTTATACACACACGTGGGAAACATTTATTAAGGGCCGTGCAACAGTTTTCTGTCAGACTTGCACAGGTATTTAAGAAGTATCTGTGCCACATTTGTGTTGCATGCGACTGTTTGGTGGCACAGCTGCACTAGATTTCATGTGACACAAATTAGGGGGCGTTCCGGTGCTCAGTCGGACCATGCGCCACATGTATTATGCAGAGTCTGACAGAATTGTGTTGTACACCTCACGTTAAAGTTGCACCAAAAACATGTTGGTGCACTCTGTCAGGGTGGGGCACCAGATTCATGAAGAAGGAGCGCCAGGAATCTGGTGCCCTCTGCACACTACACAGCTAAACTGTTCTTAGTTAATGTGCCCCATGAAGTTCTACTCTCATTCACGCACTTTTATATACTCTTACACACCTACACACATGTATACTCTCATATGCACACATTTATGTACTCGTATATACATTTATACATATAGCATATACAAAGTCAGAGTACATTCAAACGCCTGTCTGTGGGAATGTTTTGCGGCTGCATACACGTCCCCCTAGACAGCAATGGCGGCCAAGCAGCGGTACGTTCCAAGCCGTACACCGGGAAAAGACAGAGACGTGCACCGATGTTTCCTATGGAGGGGTCATCTCTTCCTCCTTTCCAGCACACGGCGTTATTCCCGCCCGGTGGGCATGGCCAGGCAGAGGCTGCTGTGCTAAGTGGGCTTGTGGGCAGGTGGGAGGGGCAGCTGTGTGGGGGGGCAGCGGGCCCCGGTCACTGCCGGGCAGTGATGGGCCAGAAGACATCCTGCCCATCCCCCTGGACATCGCCACTGACTGTGGTGCTTGGCCCGCGGCTGTCACAGTTCATTTTACTATTGCGGCAAAAGTTCAACAAGTGACAGCCCTGGCCTCGGCCAATCCCTACCAACGGGCCTAGTCGCGGTCGCACCCCCTGCGACCGCGATCATTGCACCCCTGTACAGCACAGTGTTCATGTTCATTACCACATGTGAGAGTTGGTGAAGGGTCCTCTTTAAATATCTTGTTTATACCTGAGGCATCCTGGATCCTGCTTGCTGACTGTATTTCATGTTCCTGACATCAGCTTGTTCTCTACCTGCATCAGTGTCTCTTGACCCAAATTTCTAGATTCCTGTAGCGACCTGGTGATCTTGTCATAGTTATAGGGTTTCTAGGGTACAAACTGACGGGGTAATTTAGAAGCAAGCCAAACTGGGTGCATGGCACTGGTAGCTGTACTGTTTGTATCAGTATTTAGCTTCCTATAACAGGAACAGAACAACATAAACACCTGATGGTGAAGTGAATCTAGGTAATATTTATGTATATTGTCCTTAGTTATTTCAATAAGCAGTCCATCAGTTCCCTCAGAACTCAGATGATAACAGAATTACAAATATTGATATACAGGAAACTCACTGCTTTTTATGCTCTCCCTCAGTTCCTTGGTAGAACTCCTAGAAGTAGGGTAAGTTGGTAAAGGATCTTCATGCCACCCGTCGGTCATTCCAGATCCCTTTCTGCAGAAAGAAAGAGTTAAATGTAAAACGGTATAATTAGATCTGGGCTCCAAAAAATGTTACTTTCTACTGATTCTTTCAGTTTTTCTACAATATATAGGATGCCCTACTCTTCTTTCAGGGTGACAAAGGCACATTACAGCACAAGCAGCTATGAAGTTATAGTTATAGTTTTTTGTACAGGAATATTATACAGGGCAAAACAGGAACAATCCCCCTGCTTCATTGAAACAACCCCACACTCCCATCCTGTGGTCCGGCCCTTTGCCGAGTCACAAAAAGAGTACCCTGTAGGAGTGTCACATCTAGAATCACATCCACATATTCCAAAACAGAACATTTACAGTCTTAACAACCCACCAGGTCTGGATCGCAACAAACATCTCAACACTAACCCTTGACATTCCACCCACTTATTCCATTGTTTCTGAAACTTAGTCACAGCTTTTCTTTCAACATACACTCTCAGTTACATACGATAGTATTGTTCAACAAAACCTTTACCCCCTCCAGGGCCGCATCTGCCATGAGGCGAGATGAAAATCTCGCCTCAGACGGCGGATGCTGAGCCCTGAATAAAGGCGGCGAAATTTTGGTCCATAATGTGGGCGTTTCGGGTGGCGATTGCCGCCCGAATCGCCCACATGAAAAATCAATCGCGCCTGTCTCTTTAAGAGACAGACGCGAATGATGTACAGAGCGGCGGCGGCACAGATCCTTCTGTCCGTGGCAGTGGCACTCTGTTGCTCTGGAGGACTCAGGCAGCGTGTGATGACGTCACGCTGCCTGCGTCCCCTCACAGAGCACAGGGCAGCCGAAGACCCGGGAAAGGGACGCGAGCGCCGCTGGGATCGTGACAGGAGTCGAGGTGAATTGATTGCTTTATTATTTTTTATAAAAGGGGTGCTAAGTATCACATAGACAACCGGGAGTCTTTTATATTAAGAACCGGGGGCTGGTTGTATATTAAAGAAAAGGATGACTGTATATATGAGAAGAGGGGGATTGTGTAATATAGGAAGAAGAGGTATAGACTATATATAATAAGAGGGGGATAGGTGTGTAATATAAGAAGAGAGTGGGATGATGTATATAAGAGAGTAGGGGGATTAAGTATACTCTCAAAGGACGCGGGGAGCTTGTGTGTCCTCTCCGCCCGCAAGAGAGGTCCATAAGTCTCTTTACCGCCGCTGGGCCCTTCTCAATCCTCGCGGGGGCTATAGTACTTCTCCCTACCTGGGGGCTACTCTCTCATACCTGCCAGCGGGGGATCCGATCTCTCTCCGCCGCGGGGCCTGTATATCTCACGCCGCATGGGATATGTATATCTACGCGGGGGTTGTGTCCTCCGCCGCGGGGTCTTGTCTACTCCGCCAGCGGGGGCTTGTCTCTCTCAACGCCAGAAGGATTAAGCCTGTGTCTCTCTAACGCCGCGGGGTTTGTCTATCTCCGCACGAGGGGGCTTGTATGTCTCCTACCGCCGGGGCATTGTGTCTATCAAGAGCGGGGGATTGGTATTCAATCTCCCGGGTTCCCATATTCTTTAAGGGGGGGTTAAAAAAGATATATTGCTGAATTAACCCGGAAGCCCTGCTTATTTTATAATAAGGGGGCTGTTATTATATAAATATGGGAAGATGAGTGCTGGACAGTTATGTAACCTGGGGGTGCTTTTAACATAATTAAACTAGCACATTATTAATCAAGGTTGGGCCTTGTCTACATAAATATAACTTGTTGGGGTAGAAATCAATATTTGAGGAGGAGTGGCTGTAAATCTTATAATAAATAATAGGAGGGGGTCTGTATCTTATATACATACATCGGAGGGGCTGTATTTACCAAAAAAAGAAAAAAAATATCTTCCGTCGATATAGACACCTGGTGTAAGTAAGACGACCCCCTACTTTCCTGTTTAAAATATAGAGTTTAAGATATATTCAACGCCGTAATAAGACTCCCCTTTTGTCCAACGCAAAACAAAAACAAAGCCATGTAAAAATTAAAAAAAACAGATTTTAACATTTTACATGGTCCCTTTTTATCAAAGTAAATATCTGTATGACAAATGCAGTAATATAGCAGGAAAACTGGCGCTCATTGAAAAACATAAGGCCTACAACAACAACTTACCATGACAAGCACATTCCACAGTAGTTAACAGACACAGCCCCAGTAGTAATATCAGTACACTGCCCCCAGTAGTATACAAGAACACTACCAACCCAATTAGATATAGGCAGGCACAGCCCCCATTAGTATCATCACAAGCCCACCGAGTAAGTATACGCACTGCCCCCAGTGTATACAGCACTGCCCAACTAGTAGTATACAGCACAGCCCCCAGTAAGTATACCGGCACTGTCCCCTAGTAAGTATAGACAGCACAGCCCCCAGTAGTATAGAAAAACATCACTGCAGCCAGTATTAAAAAACAGCATGCCGCCCAGTAATTAATGACAGCACTGCCCCATAGTATATAAATAGCACTAAAAGCCACCAAACCAGAAGTATGCAGCGCTGCCCCAGTGGTATACACAAAAACTGCCCCCGAGTAGTAAATAAACACACAAGAGCCCCAACAGATGGTAACAGCCAAGCCCCCAATAGTATAACACACGAGCCGTAGATAAACAGCAAATTGCCCCAGTAGTATACCAGCAGCTAGCCCCAGTACTATGCAAAAAAACAGACACAGCCGAAACCCAGTAGGTAGTAAAACAGCACAGCCCCAGTAGTTATACAAGCACAGCCCCAGATAGTATACAGCACTAGCCCCAGTAGTATACAGCACTAGCCCCCTTACGTATGTAGCTCTGTCCCCCAGTAGTAGACACGCCTTCCCCCATAGTATACACACGGCCCCCAGTAGTATAAACAACAAGCCCCCCCCCATTCTATACATCACTTGCCCAACCAAGTATTATACAGCCTGCCACTCCGTAGTATACAGCATTGTCCCCGTAGTATATACACTAGCACTGGCCCCCATAGTATAGCGCATAGCCCAGGAGTATAAACACGCACTGCCCCCAGTGTCTACACGACTGCCCCCAGTCAAGTAATGAACGCAAACCCCCAGTAGTATCAGCACTTGCCCCCAGTATTATAAAGAAAGAAAACAGCACCAGTCCCCAGTAGTATACAGCACAGCCCCCCATTAGTAATACGCATGCCCCCAGTAGTATAATCACTGCCCCCCCAGAATGTATACAAGCACTGCCCCCGGAGATCTTATACAGCCCGGCATTAAAAAAAAAATATAAACATATACTCACAACAACAAAAAGGGTGCCCCCGATGCTCGCCCGATGTTCCGCGAGGCCCGTCTTCTTCTTCATGCTGGGCGCCTCAATTGATCTTCCCCGGCAGCGCCTGAAATATGGACGGCGCTGCTGCTGCCTCAAGTCAGACTAACGCCGACAAAAAAACCGGGGAAAGACATGGCGGCTCCCAGCAGAAGAAAGAAGACAGGCCGGAAACTAAGAAGACGCCACAATGGCGCGGACTCGGGGGCCAACGAGGTGAGTATTTTTCCCCCGATGTCTTTATTGATTCTGATCCGGCAGCGTTATTAAAATGGAAGGCTGCCGGCAGCCAACCCCCACAACTCGCTGTGCGGAAAAACAGTAGCGACCGCGATCGTAGGCTAGCAGTGATGTTTTACCGGTAAGCCTTTAGACTGCAGATATTCAGCACAGACATTACCAGGCTATATAGAGGCTCAAAACCCGGTGAGCCTCTCCATGCCAAAAAGCCGTATAACGACGACCCCAGAAATACAGAAGATTTTTCTGTCTTCAAAGTCGTCTATACGCCGGTATATCGGTACAGCACCTTACACGGACGGAGGGTTTTTCGGCTCATTTCTCGCTCTCCCAACTTCAAAATCCATAACTTTTTCATTTTTTTTTCCGTGTACAAGACCTGTGTGAGGCTTATTTTGTGCGTACAATTTTACTTTCCCTTACATGTTATTTATTTTTATACATGCGTGTACTGCGAAGCGAAAAAAATTCAAAATGTGAAAAATTGAAAAAAAAAACAGAGTCACGTTCTTGTGGCGCTCATTTTTTACGGACTTTCACTCTTCGCTCCAAAATCGATGCTCTACTTGGGGTGATGCTTTTGGGTAGATCGCTAAAGGGTGATACCAATTATATAGGTTTTATGTGTTTTAATACATTTTCAAAATTAACGAGGTGTACAAAAAAGAAAAAAATTTTTGCCATCTCTGACGCTCTAATACTTTTCATACTTTGGCGCACAGAAATTGTGAGGGGGTCATTTTTTGCGAAATGAAGCGACAGTTTTCATTGCTACCATTTTGTGAGGTCTGTGCTACATTTTGATCATTTTTTATTTCATTTTTTATGTTATGTAAAAAGGTTAATCGTGCATTTTCGAACATTTGGGGGCGCCATTCCCGCCATCGAGGTCACCCGGCCACCACCGTTTTTATATTTTGATGATCAGCATTTTGGGACGCGGCTAATACTAACTATGTTTTGTTGATTTTTTATTTTATTAATGTTTATAATCAGTTCTAGGGAAAGGGGGTGATGATTAATGAAAACTTTTATAATATTTTTTATTTTTTATTTTTTTTTTCTTTTTTTTTTCACTATCTTTTAGACATCTAGGGTACATTAACCCTAATGGTCAGATCGCTGCTACCAATACGACAATCTGAAATGAACAAAAAAAATGGAGTTGGCAGCAAGATCATACAAATGAGCATGCTGTAAAAAAAAGGCGACGCAGCTGCAGAACCGTGAAAGGAAGGGGGAGGGAAAAAAGGGGCCTCAAAAGTTATAGACGGAGAAGTAAGACATGAAAGAACTGACATAGGTGGGAGACGGAAGGGGTTAACGAAGCGGTGGACAATAGAAAGACCAGGAACAAGTAAAAAAAAGGCTGAAGATCGGAAGTGGAGGGATGGAGGACAAGTCGGGGACAAGAAAGAAGTCGAAACATAGACGGGACGGGAGAGGGAGGGGAGCGAGACGTAAAAAGACAGGAGATAAGGGAGGGAAGGTGGCGAGAAAAGATAAAGTTAAGAAGAGGGTAAGAGGAGGGAAGACAGGGGGACAAGAAAGGGAAAAACAGGGAAAGAAAATGTCATCACCCTATTTTTATCCCTCTGTCTCATTTATCTATTTTTCTTGGTAATTCTTGATGATGACATTCTAGTAAGCAAACTACTAGTTTCTTAAGTCAATCGGGAATTAGTCCTCACGCGTGTGTGGACGAGGTTCACGAGTAGGGTACGTACATACATAAGGAAAACCAAAACAAAGATGCACCCCAAAGGACAACAAGGGGGATAAAAGAAGAAAGGGAAGGTACCAGTGCGGGGAATGGTGGTGGTGTAAAGAGCGGGAGGTAATTTTGGGATGAAGTGGAGTGGGAAGGAGAGGAAAAGACAAGGCGCTAACTTAAAAAAGCGATGGATTGCGGAGACATAACTTAGAGCGTGTAGACAAACTTAGGTGGTTTTAAAACTTATCCTCAATCCCAACAACAAACTCGACTTGAACATGCTTAATTTTCTAAATATCAATGTATCCGTTGTTAAGGGCTGTAGTGAAAGAATGCCAAAGCAATGATTTTATAGATAGGACTACAAAATCACAAGTAAATTTGGTTATAACACATGTACGTGTAGGGACACTTGCGTAAAATTATTTTAAGGATGGCCCGGAAAGGGCTGGCATAAGAGTGGAAGAAAGGTGGGCAGGTGGCCGGAGGGGAGGGTAATCATACTAAGCAATACTTCTGTATTGCAATATATAGGCATGTTTTGCAGCACTTCATTACATGAGCTACTGGCTCTTGATAACGAACCATGCATCTTGCAGTAGGCCTCGTGTCAAAAAGAAGAACAACAGGCTAACCGATGGCACCGTCGCAGGGGGGGCGCCACCCCCAGCCCCCCGATGACGTTCGGGGGCGTGGCGATCGAAAAAAAGATGGAGGTGCTAGCACCGACCGCGGTTATTAGCGGTGGGGGTTTTATGCATTATGCAAAAACCCCCACCTTTGTATGAAGAGGACTCAGCCCGTGAGCCCTCTTCATACATCCCTTATACATCTGCGCCGTAGAGCTACGGCGCAGAGCGTTAAGGGGTTAAGAGGGAGGGTGGTTTATATGGGGTACTGTATGTAATTTAATTGAGTGGGGGCATGATTTAAATAAAATTTTGGGGCGGTAAATCTGTATATAGTGTAAATGTGGGAGAATCTGGATATAGGGGTCAGATTTTAATTAAACTATAGGAGCTGTATATAATTTAATTGGGGAGAGTAGCTTTTATTATACATTTTTAAATAAATGAAGAAGGGATTCTATATCCACTCTGTGTGTATGGTGGTGGGGGGTAGAGTGGTTCATTGTGTCATGAGAGGTGTACAGTATATGATTTAGGAACACTATTATTTCAGTGAATATATACTGTAAGTGACTGGTATATTATTGGTGCAGTGCGGAGATGTGGTGCCGGGAGCTGAAGACATCTGCCAGCAAATTCAACAGTCCTGGGTGGGAGAAAATGTAATGATGTTGTCTTACTGATGGAGCAGATCATCACCTGTGAGGTACTAGATGGCACTATTGTCTGTATCACTGACCGGCTAGTGGTACCACGTGTGATGTCACAGATGGCCAATTCAGTGGGCCGAACATATCCAGGTAGCAGGGGAGGTCCTGTGTTGGGGCGGCCGGGGGTGGGTAGAGCATTTTAATTTTCGCCTCAGGCAGCAAAAACCCTAGAATCGGCCCTGACCCCCTCCATACCCCCCTCCATATATATCTGGATGGGTGGCATCCAACCAGTGCCAAGCAATAGATTTTCGTGTTTGATTTCGTGAGAATATTTGTCACCGCCAACTATGTGTATTGTCATGTGTATATCTGTGTGTGTGTCTTATCATGTGTATATATATATGTGTGTGTTACCTGTTTATATATGTGTGTCTTGTCATGTGTGTGTGTCTTGTCATGTTTAGAGGAGAGGTGGTTGTATGGGGAGTACTGTATGTAATTAAATTGAGTGGGGAGCATGATTTTAAATAAAATTTTGGGCGTATTGGGAAATCTGTATATAGTGTAAATGTGGGAGAATCTGGATATAGGGGTCAGATTTTAATAAACTATAGGAGCTGTAATAATTTAATTGGGGAGAGTAGCTTTTATATACATTTTTAAATAAATGAGAAGGGATTCTATATCCATCTGTGTGTATGGTGGTGGGGGGTAGAGTGGTTCATTGTGTCATGAAGGTGTACAGTATATGATTTAGAACACTATTATTTCGTGAATATATACTGTAAGTGCTGGTATATTATTGGTGCAGTGCGGGAGGATGTGGTGCCGGGGAGCTGAAGACATCTGCAGCACAAATTCAACAGTCCTGGGTGGGAGAAAATGTAATGATTTGTGCTCTACTGATGGAGCAGATCATCACCTTGAGGTACTAGATGGCACTATTGTATGTGTCACTGACCGGCTAGTGGTACCACGTGTGATGTCACAGATGGCCAATTCAGTGGGCCGAACATATCCAGGTAGCAGGGAGGTCCTGTGTTGGGGCGGGCGGGGGTGGGTAGAGCATTTTTAATTTCCCTCAGGCAGCAAAAACCCTAGAATCGGCCCTGACCCCCTCCATACCCCCCTAATATATCTGGATGGGTGGCATCCAACCAGTGCGACATAGATTCTGTTTTGTGTTTGATTTCGTGAGAATATTTGTCACCGCCAACTATGTTTATTGTCATGTGTATATCTGTGTGTGTGTCTTGTCATGTGTATATATGTGTGTGTGTTCCCTGTTTATATATGTGTGTCTTGTCATGTGTGTGTGTCTTGTCATGTGTTTATGTGTCTTGTCAGTTGTATATATGTGTGTGTCTTCCCTGTGTATGTGCGTCTTGGCATGTGTATATATGTGTGTGTCTTCCCTGTGTATGTGCGTCTTGGCATGTGTATATATGTGTGTGTCTTCACTGTATATGTGTGTTTTGTCATGTGTATATATGTGTGTGTGTCTTTCCTGTGTATGTGTCTTCTCATGTGCATATGTCTGTCCGTGTGTGTGTATAGAGTTATAACATGTAATATGTGTGTGTGTATATATATATAGGTGTCATGTATGTGTGTATATAGGTTTTACATGTGATATACAGTATGTGTGTATATGCAGGTATACCATGAAATAGTACCCCTGAACCCATCCCCATCTATCTTTTGGTAGGTGCGATTTCTCCAACTGTATCCCAGGAACCCCTCTTTTCCACGCCAGATCACGAAACAGCCTATGCAATTTTCTAAACCACAACTTTGGTGAATTATAAAGTACATACAACAACTGCGGCAACAGTATCATCTTTATCAAGTTTGAGCATCCCAACAACGAGATAGGCAGTTTATTCCATATCAGAATCCTATGACGCATTTTAACTAACATGTGGACCAAGTTGAAATCAATAAATTCAGAGACCTTTCTGGTCATCTGTAGACCCATATATTTAAATTTATCCACAACGAGGAAACCCCATCCCTCCACCTGAGAACAGTCCCAGGGAGACAGTGGTAACACTGCATATTTTGATCAATTAATTTGTAACCCCAAGTAGGTTCCAATACTAGAGGTAAGGTCCATTGCTATAGGGAGAGTCTGCTGCATATTTGAAAGAAATAACAGCATATCATCAGCGTATAGAGCAACTTGTCCCCCTCTTCCCTCTATACCGGAACCCCTGCATATCTGAGTTTTGCTGTAACATACATGTCCCTGAGCCCACAAAATGAAATTAGGTCCAAAACCCAGTTTTCTCAACACAGCCCACAGATTGCCCTATTCAATGCTATCAAAGGCTTCAGCAGCGTCCAGAGACCTCTGCTGCCTCCCATGAATCATCCATATTTGCCTGTAAATTTAAATAGAGCCTTCTAATATTTATGGCTGTGTATTTGGAAGGAATGAAGCCAGATTGGTACACTACCATCCCAAATCACTGACCCTAATCTCATACCGTAAATTTTGGCCAAGATTTTTATATCTGATGTGAGAAGAGAGATTGGCCTATAAGAATCTGGCAATTGTGCATCCTTCCCTTCCTTAAGCAAAAAAACAATACTAGCCTCATAACACAACGAGGGAAGACAGCCACTATCATAACTCTCCTTCAAGGTTTCCCACCACCATGATAAAAGCCTCTACTGGAATTCCATTCTCCCCTGTAGCCTTCTTAATTGCCATAATGGTCACCGCCTCTTCCACTTCCTCTAAAGTAATCGGAGCATCTAATCTGTCCTTCTCTTCTGACACTAAACTGGGAATGTTTATCCTATTAAGGAACGTCTCCAACTCCTCTAGTTCATAAGTCACAATAGACATAGGGGGTCATTTACTAAGGGCCCGATTCGCGTTTTCCCAATGTGTTACCCGAATATTTCCGATTTGCGACGATTGTACCTGAATTGCCCCGGGATTTTGACGCACGCGATCGGATTGTGGCGCATCGGCGCCGGCATGCGCGCGACGGAAATCGGAGGGCGTGGCCGAACGAAAACCCAATGGATTCGGAAAAACCGCCGCATTTAAAAATGGAAAATGTGTCGCTCGGGACGCGCTTACCTTCACTCAGCCGGCCTCGGTGAATTCTGGCGCGTTCAGATGCTTTTCAGCGCAGCAGCGCCACCTGGTGGACGGCGGAGGAACTACCTTATTAAATCCCGGCCGGACCCGAATCCAGCGCATAGAACGCGCCGCTGGATCGCGAATGGACCGGGTAAGTAAATCTGCCCCATAGAGTTTTATAGAAATTTTCAAAAACCCTCACAATCCTCCTAATGTCTTCCACCAGATCCCCTTCCACCCTTCTCACCCCATACATAGGAGCACTCCTTCCATGCCTAAGCCATTCTCGCCAAAAGCACCCCCATTTGTTCCCCCTATGCATAAAATTGGTCTTTTAAAAAGATCCTCCTATTTTCTCTGTGCCACTGTCTCTCTGATTCTTGTGTATTATGACAGATATGGACTTCAGGTCGCCACTTTATGTTTCACCGGAAATCAAGCAAGTTACAGGTATTAACACATAAGTGCAAAAATAAGCACTTATGTGATAATACCTGTAACTTGCTGTGTCACCATGTTTGAATAAAGGTTTCAAGATTTCCGGTGAAACAAAAAGTGCCGACCTCATCTGTTCTGAAGTTTATGTTTGCTTGGGAGAAGAGAAGTACTCTCAGAGGACCGTGCACCTGGAGTTTTGAGCAGGTTCGTTTGGTGTGTATTCACACACAACAGTGACAATGACAGATATGGCCCTCCTCGCTCTCCACAACCCTGGCCTGTAAATATATTTCGATCTGTCTGGACTAGAGATGAGCGAGCACTAAAATGCTAGGGTACTCGTTATTCGAGACGAACTTTTCCCAATGCTCGAGTGCTTGTCTCGAATAACGAGCCCCATTGAAGTCAATGGGAGACTCGAGCATTTTTCAAGGGGACCAAGGCTCTGCACAGGGAAGCTTGGCCAAACACCTGGGAACCTCAGAAAAGGATGGAAACACCACGGAAATGGACAGGAAACAGCAGGGGCAGCATGCATGGATGCCTCTGAGGCTGCTTAATCGCACCATTATGCCAAAATTATGGGCAACAGCATGGCCATGACAGAGTGACCGAATGAGGCTAGATAGCATCTAAAACATGCAATAATTGACACTATAGGGGACGGCATGCAGAGGCAGCGGCAGCAGTGGATGGCTAGAGAGTGTCATGGCGACATACCCTAAATGGACTCAGGCTTCACCAAAGGAGGTGAGCAAGAAGTGCTGAAATGATTTCCTATGTGAACAAAAGGTTGACGGTATATTTAGTCGATAACACAGCATGGTGGCAACATAGTGACCAAGTTCCATAACGTATCTGGTGAAACACCCGAAAAATGAGCCTGACACAGCTCTTTTGATAAGGGGACGACATGTGGAGGCAGCCATGGAGACGACTTCCATGATTAAGAGCGACAGTATGGGGCATTTATATTGCGCTGCTATGATTGCAACTTCAGGTCTCCAGCATGGCGGCGACAGATGGGCCGAGTTCCACTATGTATCTGGTGAAACACCTGAAAATTCTGCCTGACACAGCTCGTTTGATAAGGGGATAATGTGCTGCATATCCTCTCGTGCTCTAGCGTCTGGGGTATAGAGAGTTGAAAGTTGCGCATGGAGACATTGGTGGATGCTGTGGAGGATCGTGGAGGCAAAATGGACAGGAAACATCAGGGGCAGCATGCATGGATGCCTCTGAGGCTGCCTAATCTTGGGATGGAGCTGGCGGTCCGCTGCCAGGCGAGCTTTCGCCTGTCCAAGCCCCTCTCTCGGCTCCTCCCCACCCAAAATGGGCCTGGGGGCCAGAAGCGTTTACTTTGAAAAAATTATAATTTTCAAAGGAGGCCGGGTCATTTGAATATTTCACCTAGGAATAATGGAATAGCATAGTGGTTCTATTTTTAATTGTTTTTTCGGAAATGGTTCCATGATTAAGAGCGACAGTATGGGGCATCCATATTACGCTGCTATGATTGCGACTTCAGGTCTCCAGCATGGCGGCGACAGATGGGCCGAGTTCCACTATGTATCTGGTGAAACACCTGAAAATTCTGCCTGACACAGCTCGTTTGATAAGGGGACGATGTATGGAGGCAGTGAAGTAGTAGTAGATTAAAGATGCTGCAGTTAAAACTATGTTAGTTGGATCTTGGGATGGAGCTGGCGCTCCGCTGCCAGGCGAGCTTTCGCCTATCCAAGCCCCTGTCTCTCAGCTACTCTCCAAACAGCACTTCTAAGAACCTTTTGTATAAGATCAAGTGTAGTAGTGTTCTTATAAGTTTGAGTTATGGCAGGTGAGGAGAATGTAAACAGATGCGCAAGAAGCGCTGAAATAATATTGGTAAATGATAAAAGTTTGCCAGTATATTTTTTGGATTACACAGCAGGTGGCGACAAAGTTTACATTGGGGAAGCCATGAAACAACCCAAAATTCTGCCTGACCACAGCTCGTTTGATAAGGGAACCATGTATGGAGGCATGAACCTATAGTAGTTAAAGGTGCTGCGTTAAAACTATTTAGTTGGATCTTGGCATTGGAGCTGGCGCTCCGCTGCCAGCGAGCGTTTCGCCATCCAATCCCCTTGTCTCTGGCTACTCCCCAAACAGCACTTCTAAGAACCTTTTGTATAAGATCAAGTGTAGTAGTGTTCTTATAAGTTTGGGTTATGCGGTGAGGGAATGTAAACACATGCGCAAGAAGCGCTGAATAATATCGTTAAATGATAAAAGTTTGCCATATATTTTGTGGATTACACATGCAGGGTGGCGACAATTTCAACAATTTTGAGTGTGGAAGCCATGAAAACAACCCAAAATTCTGCTGACACTGCTTTTGATAAGGACCTGTATGGAGGCAGCTATAGGACGACTTTTGGAGGCAGCTATGTGATGATGTGTGGAGTAGCAATGGAGACAACGTGTGGATGCGCTAATGGAACAATTAAAATTTGGATAGTTGCCTGTTATTTGGGCAGTCCAAAAATTTTTCAAATCCAGAGGAGCAGGTAGGTGGTCCTCCAGAAAAATACATAATCTGATGCTGAGCCTTATGTTGACCCTCAAAATATTTAAGGCCGGTAGGTCCTTCCGAATACTAGTCTATAAGATGACTGACCCCTGGCAAGTAAGTCTCCTAGTACAAAAGGAGGAAAGGAGGACATGGGTGAGGATGAGTGCATACATTATTCAGGTTGAGTCTTCTTTTCACCTGTGGAGAATGAAAATCCTGACAAATCCAGGCTTTAATTATCTTGATAAGTCTCACCTGTCAGCGCTTGTCATCGACGCGGTGTACGCTTATCGGTGTTGATTCCCACCAGCTGCACTGAAAACTACGCTCGGACAACACGCTATCGGCAGGGCATGCAAGAACTCCAAGGCGTACAGGCCAGTTTCTGCCACCATGTCCGCTTTGTAAACCCCCCGAGTTGTAGGAAGCGTGTGATCATTAAGGACTATGATATGGTCAGCTACTTACTCTCCCTCACCATTTTCTGTAAAGATCAGCCCTACTCGCCGAGACTGGGGACAGTGACGTGGCTTGCTGTGGTGACATAAAAAACTTGGCAAAAGCCTTGTAAATCGGACTCCCTGCCAGTTCTGGACAAGCTGCTCTCCCTACTCTCTCCCTCGCTACTTTCCGCAAATAACGCCCTCTGTGCCGCTAGCGCGTCAAGTGCAATGTTTCAGCTTGTGCCCAGGCCTGCTGGTATTCATTCTCTCCACTCCTTTCCTCTCCAGGGATGAGAGTGGAAAGATTTGCTTGTAGCCGTGGGTTCCAGAGAGTGATACCCAGTATCGGGTGCTGGAATAAATTCTTTGACACGAGGTCACGGGTGAAATCTGCCATATGCGCCAGAGTCCCACGCGCAAGATTCACTCCCCTCACTTGCCTCTGATGTCCATTTCCTCCTCCTTCAACTCCCTCCTACTACTCCTCTTCTTCTGCCCCTACATGCAGACTTGAGGACGACTGACCTGCTACCAGTTCCTGGTGGGAATAAGTTGACATCTGGCAGTCTACAATCGCTCTGCGCTTCTGGTATGGTTAACACTCTGGATAACATGGTATGTTAATTCCACCTTCGTGGGACACGTCGCACAACCAGTCGGTTGAGCGTGTCATTGGAGGCGGCGGCGTGCGCTGCCCTGATAGATGGCGCATCTGGTGCTGGACTTCCGAAATTGCGCACAGTGGGCGCACTTCGTGAGACAATCAGACAGAGTTGGGGTATTAGTCTTGAGGAACCGTTGAACTATAATTTAACACAGTGGGGCCAAGCATGGCACTGTGTCAGTCTGCCGAGTTGCAGAGCCTATATACAAAAGGGGTGTGGACTAGAGATGAGGGCGAACATGCTCGTCTCGAGCTTGCTGCTCGGTCGAGCATTAGGGTCGTCGAGACGGCTCGTTGCTGCTCGGACGAGTAGTTCCCCTGCTCGAGATCGAGCTTTAATTAAAAAAACACAGGAAGAACCATGAAGAATAGAATAAAACAGTGAACACCGTGAACACGGATCATTTAATTGACAAACACGTGAAGAACACCGTGAAGAATAGATTACAGATGTTCGGCACAATCTGCTTACTTGTCGGAAGATACGCGCGGAACGGTGGCGAACAAAATAGTCTGGTGAAGACAATAATAGTGTGAGAACACATTGAAGAACACGGTGAGCAGTCTCACCAGGATCTAGTGCATACATCGAACAATACCTGGAGCAGCTCCTCTTGCGACACCGGGGCAGCGGCAGCAACCGGCGAACTGGGCAGCGGCAACACGAGGCAGCGGCAGCGGCCAGCACGGAGACATGGGGCAACGGAGACATGGGGCACGGAGAAATGGGGCACACGGGGAGACATCGGGGCACGGAGACTCGGGGCAGGAGAGCAGCGGCATCACGGAGAGCCGGCGCGCAGCACGGAGACATGGTGCACGGATACGTGGGGCCCGGAGACATTGGGCAACGAGACTCTGGGCCCGATAACATGGGGCATCGGAGACAATGGGGCACGGAACATCGGGGCAACGGAGACATCGGGGACACGGAGTAGCAGCGGCAGCACGGAGAGCACGGCCGCGCAGCAACGGAGACAGGGGAGCATACGTAGACATTGGGCACGGGACTTGGGCAACGATACATCGGGGCACGGCGACTCGGGGACGGAGAGCGCGGCAGCACGGAGAGCAGCGACAGCGTCAGCACGGAGACATGGGGCAACGAGACATGGGGCACTGAGACATGGGCACGGAGACATGGGCTCAGAGACATCGGGGCACGGAAGACATCGGGGCCGTAATCAGCGGGGCAACGGAGAGCATCGGGGCACGGAGAGCAGCGGGGCCCGTAGGAGCACGGATCCGGGACATCGGTACTCCCGACAGAAGCAATGTTGCAGAACATCTGCAATCTATTCTTCTTCACTGTTTTTTTCACTTAAATGATCCTGTGTTTCACTGGTTTATTCTAGTCTTCACTGTTCTTCCACATCTGCGAACTTGTCGTGAGATCTATACGCTCGGACATTGAAAGAATGATATTTGCCATGTTTGCATACATCTGATCCTTATCAGAAGACATTCTTTTTTTCAATTAATTAACCACATTTTAATTCCCTACCATGGTCCCTTGATGCAAAAGGGATCGAGTCTCCACATTGACTTTCATGGGGCTCGGTTATCTCGACAACGAGCATCGATGGACACGGAAAAGTTCGTGTCTCAGCGACATACGAGTACCGAGCATTTTAGTCTACGTCAGACGCTCATCTCTCTGTAGGCTCGGAGAACGCTTGACTGAGTCCAATAATCAAACTATTTACTTACAAAAAAGGCCTTAGGCTCCTGAGACTCATATTGGTCTTTAAAAAATTCAGCTTTTATTAGTATTTTCTTTAAAGGAAATCAAAATCAATTTGAAAATTCTAATACGTCTTAAAATTAATGCAGGCCATCGTGGGAGACCTTTATTATGTGACCGCGTAGTGAGATGATGAGGCCTGATCCGAGGACTTGCTTATTGCTGCTTGACAACCACCCTTAGGGTCAGGTCTGGGCCGTTTTAAACCTACAGCTATACAATTGTTGTTTAGTTAAATCGTTAATAAAGATGCTACAATGTGGTCAACTTGTCAGCATATTTGTCAATGGAGGATACAGTAATCAGGCTTTGGTGCTATTGCACTGACTCCATATATCACTTAGCCCTGGTGGCTTATTACTGTCGTGTGTGTATCCAACTCAGACCTATTATGTACAGCTGTCAACTTCACTATCGATAGTTTGATCCATTCAGTCATAAGTTCACGCCCCAAGTAGACTGTCTTATTTTGTGAAGCGGCTAGAGTTGAAGTTATTTCGCTCCTCACTGTGATTCAACAACTGAGTTGGCACTACCTAACATATTGATCCATTCTATCACTTAAGCTTCTCCTCTGTCTCCCTCATCATCATTCGCACCAATCATCTATAGGTCACATACACCACTGCCTCGCCTGCTATCCTCAATCTTTTTCACACTACCGCCGACCCCTACCCCCCCCGACATGTTTCGCCCACATAACGTGCATCCCTCAGGGGTGCCGGGGCGAGAGTGTGTCTCGCCCGACAGATCTCCGAACCTGTATACCTCCGTTTGTGTCGTCATGCGTATACACCCAACTGTAGTAAACCTATTGTAACGCCTAATATACGTTTCCAACCAATGGGACTCGTACATTCCAATGAGTCATGTTAGATCTTACCCACGCCACTGCTTCTTACCGATTGCGCACAAATGCTTTTAACCCATTGCCTTCTAGCTAGACTTCATTCAGAGTCCCTCGCTAGACTTAAGAGTTCAAAGAATATTAAGGTGCGGCATGCGCAAAAGCTTCATTTTCTCCGCCGCAAAGTAATAGTGAATCTCTGTGCGCATCGCGAGGGACTTGGAATATTTCTACGCACAATTTCAGTATAGTTTTGTAAATACGCCTCCTCGCATGAACTTAGACAATCTCGAGTTACCTGCAAAAGATGTGCGCGTATGTGCCAGGACTTTAGAGTGTTCTCACTACATCTTCGTACACAGCTGATACTGTGCGCACACGTATTCGAATCCAAATTCCCCTCGCAATGGTAAAGTTCTTTTTGTTTGTAGAGGAATTGTCCATGAGTGGGTTAAGTGTCATTCCTAGGGTTTCTGTTCTTGTGTGTATTTTATCTCATGGAAAAATGTTGCTGACATATTATGGACTCTTTGTTGTGATCACATCTTGACTATAGAATGTCCATCCACACTTGGATATATGTGTAAGGAGCCTCCTAAATGGAGATCGCAAGTGTCCATGTATTTTTATCATTATTTTCTAGCTGGAAGTTCGTATCTTATCGTTAATTTCTCTCCTCTATTGTACCTTAATTCCATCTGTTTGATGTGTCGACTCCTTAGTGGACGGCTAGCTGATTAGCCTATCATTTTTTTATTGCTTACAATCATTGCATCCTTTTCTATAGAATTAATGATTTTGTTGAATTATTGCTAGTCAAACTGCATTTTTATACATCTTGTTCATCTAAGTGTGGTCTTGGGCTATTCACTCTGGGTATTGAGAAAGGTTTAGCTTGTCTTCTTATCTAAGCCAAGTATAAGGTGTCCGGTACTGGGTTCGTGATTTTTCACAGAATGCGGAGAAGGTGAAACTTCATCAGACCTTTTTGGGCTGCAAACATTCTAGTCGCTCTATCCATCGAGCTTCCAACTGAAGTAGCCAGTTTTGCTATATTACCCTTCCTTCCGGGGGCCTATTTTCACTGGTCTATTACCCAGAATTTCAAGATTGTTCATATTGCCCCCATGCTTTATTTGACATGTTTGCTAGGGGATGTTCCTATCCGTCCTAATTGTACTACGATTCCGAAATTCTTCTTCCAGTTCCTGACTGTTTTTTTTTTCCCACTATATATTTTTTGGGGCGGCACACTGTGCTATTAAATCACACAGGTTGCTTTTTGCAGTTCAGGAACTTTCGGATTCGTATAGGTCTTACCAGTCAACAGAGACTTCCTTCAATTTTAAACATATACTTGCAGAAACTACATGTCCTCCCGGATAGGAACCCATTAATGGATTTTGATAGCCAATGGTTTCTTTCTTATTCGATTTGGGTTCAAAATGGCTTATGAACAGGTAGCCTTAAGGTTCTTACCCTGGCGTAGTGATCTGGTCTATTGCTGATTTACCCCCTCTTTCCGGTCGTCATCCGACAGTAAAATAGGCCCGTATGACTTAGAATGTCTGAGGATATCTCCAGATCGTAGTCCAACTTCCCTAATGCAATCGTACTATCTTGGTCTCTTCTTGTCCCCTTCTTACTTCAGATATTAGGGCATCCGGTGTTGTTTTGTTTGGACCCACTCTTTAGGCTCTTTAGATCTTCCTGGTATAGCCCTATCAAGAAATCGCTTATTATGTATGTTTCGATTCAGTTTCAAAGCCTCATTCGGGAACAATTCCCGTTTGCCCTTCAGATACTGAGCCAATGGGGAAATAAACCAACAAATTATATTGAGGGGCTTAGGATTTCCACTTTGCCAGTTTAATAACTGTTTTAGTTGATGTGGCCTTGTCGATATACTGCGTTTCCAAGTCACCAGGTGATTTATACTTATAGTTAATCCAAGAAATTAATTAGTTTTGATGCGTCATCTCATGTGGTGAACCTCATCCCTATATCGTTTCTATTTAGTGGTGTCCCTCCTTCTGTGGAAAGTTTGTCTCTAGCTCCGCACCAGAGGATATGATTCGTCCTATATACCGACCAAAAACAAATAAACTGTTAATCAGTGATGGTGTGTTTTTTTGTCCGTTAAAAACATAGACAGATTCCCACCACCCCAGAAATATTTCGCGTAGTGTTGCTCAAATAGTGCATCATGGCAGTACCTTTCACCTGATTGTAAAAGGACGCCAAACAAAAAGTACTTATTGAAAGTAGAAAAATCAAGAAGTTCAAAGTAAGTAATTAGATCCGCGAATTGTGTCCCTTTGGTGTCCAGAAAGCTTTGACTCATGATACCCAGATGCTGGATGATGTTTTAGTACAACCCTTTCTACATCCGAGGGTAGCTAGAAATGTCCCTGGAGTACCCGCATGCCTTTTATTTGATTCATCACACTCCCTTCTTATCCTCCTCAGATACGAAGTAATGTGGATACAAATGGATGCAAGATGGTTATCCACATAGTCACTAATACTGTGTCAAGATTATTGGTGTCCCTGCCTGACACTCATCGGGCGACCTGGTATGGGGGTGACTTGTTATGTAACCTCGAAGGGCATACATGGTTGATATGGTCGGTTTATTGTTGTAGAGATATATTTGTATTCATCCGTGTAATTTAATTTTTACCAAGGACATCAATCTAGGATCCTCTTTCAGATCCACTGAGGTATTGTTTTAGCTCGGATCTCGTGTTAATATTTCATATGTGTCCCCTATCCTCTAGAGATTTTCCTTTACCATATCTACGTATTGTTTACAATCTAATTACAAAGTTGGTTACCACCTTTATCCGATTGGTTTTCAGAATTATGAGATTGTTGCTTTCAATCATATGGAGGCTTGTTGTTCTTGTAACTTAGGGTTCGAATCGGGTTTGGTTTTATATATTTTTAATTTCTTAGTCCTTTGGGTGACTAATTGACAAATGTTTTATATGGGGTAAAGAGAGAATGGTGGTGTATTTCTGGACTCTGGTTTTTAAAGGTTCCGAGTGGTTTAATCCCTAGTGGCGTTTAATGTTCTCTTCCTCCGAGATCTAATAGATTTTGCATGTTTTTTTCATCTCTACATTTTTCCCGGATCTCATCGTCCCATTTAAGATGTTGCTTATGCAATGCTAATTTGCGCGCGAAACAGTTAATATTCCTTTTATCCAATTAAAGCCTCAAATATGGGGGTTGGGGTAAAGGATAAGTCCCCCCTTTCGTAGTAGTTCTTAGCTCATCCTCCATCCAAGGGTAAAGAGGGAATGTTTGTCACTAATTTGGTCTTTCTCATTAAGAGTCTAATGTCATGATCTTCCCGTTGGTCATTATTTCCCATTGAACCCCCATTTTTCTCAGTCCCGTAGTTGCAGATTGGGGACCGTGTCCCTGAAAAATAAGAGTCTTGGTTGCCACTTAATATTTGTCATAGCTTGTTTGTTTATGGGTTTCGTTGTCATCCCCTGATTGGGTCCCAAATCGTAGTACTCATACTTTGGTACCTCCCTAGATCCATCCATCTTGGTAATCTGTATGTATGATTTTGTATGATTTTTTCCACCCCTAGTGAGGAGCAAATTTCATAAGAAGCACGCAGGTAACCTTCACCACTAAACCCAATTAAGTCTTAACCTTGTCCCCTAACAACATCACGAACTTTCTTAGAGACGTCAAGGACTTGAGACAGGTCAGTATACATTCGAAAAAATCCTAATCATTTAGGGTCTCATAATCTGTTACCAATACTGATTTTTCAGAATCGAAGTGGTCTTCTGCTGATCTTTGATTTCCCTTCAATCAAGAAGTAAGTAACGATAAGCCGGAAAATTACCATCGTAAAGTGGGAATTCAAAGAGGTCCCAAACAACAGAACACCAAAAGCAGAAACAATGCCCTCCCCATCATATTCTTTACCATATTACCCTACAGCCATACAATTCATCGCGCCCAATATTACAGACCGTAGACACAGATAGAGAAGCAAGTGGACGAAGGGCCCATAAAGAGGTAAATATGGATAGCGGAGCACGGGGATGGGGAAGAAAAGAAGCGTTTAGAAGGAAAGCGCTATGGAGGGGGCGGAAGGGTTGGGTAGAAGAGAACGGAGGGGGAGGAGCGGGGGAAAGGCTAACGGGGTCAAAGGTCAAGGCTTGGAGTGAAAATAAGACAGAGGAGAGGGGACGGGGGGGGAGTGGGGGGGAGCCAAATAGAGCCGCAGATAGGGCGGACTTCGAAAGAGAGAACGCTGGTGGTGCGAGCGAAAAGCTTTGAAAGATTTGTGGGAACCACTGAGAGGAGGGATGGCCAGAGAGGGCTGACGACAGGAAAGGGGACGGGGGCCGGCGACCTGGGCGCTCGAAGGGACAGGTTGAGTGCTAACATTTTGACCACTACCACAACTCCCTGGGGGGGAACCAATTTCCCCACTCCAAGAGAACCCATCACATGTGGAAGCACACAAACCCCATACATAGAGATCTAGTAGACAAGTATTAGTACTACGATTGGACAATCAGGGATGACAACGACCCCATAACCACAGCAGGACAATATAAGTCTGGCCCAAAAAACCCAAGACCTCTTTTTTAGGGACACCGTTCCCCCATATGCCACTACGGGACTGAGAAAAAGTGGGGGTTCAATGGGAATAAATGACCACCGGGAAGATCCTGACATAGAACACTCTTACTGAGAAAGACAAATTGTGGAATCAACATGTCCTCTTACACCCTTGGATGCAGGATGAAAGCTAAGACTACTACGAATAGGGAATATCCTTTACCCCAACCCCACTATTTGATTGTCTTTAATTGGATAAAATATATTAACCTGTTCGCGCGCAAATTAGCCACTGCATCAAGCCATCTTAAATGGACGATGAGATCCTGGAACCATTGTAGAGATGAAAAAACATTGCAAATCCTCTTAGATCTAGAGGAAGAGAACATTACCAACCGCCCCACTAGGTATTAACCCACCTCTGACACCTTTAAAACCCAGCCGCGAAATACACCACCATTCTCCTCTTTACCCCCTAATAGAAACTATTTGTTGCAATTAGTCCCGGACATTAAGACTAAAAAATATATAAAAACAAACGATTCCGAAACCTAAGTCTACAGACAACAAGCTCTCCATAGAATTGAATAAAACATCAAATAATTCTGAAACCATGGATAAAGGGTAACACTTTTGTAATAGATTTTAAACATCCGTAGATATGGTAAAAAACTTCTAGAGATAGGACACCTATGAAAGATTAACAAGAGGAATCGACTAAACAATACCTCAGTGTCTGAAGAGATCCTAGAATGATGGCCTTGTAAAATTTAATTACACTGGATGAATTACAAATATATCTACAACAATAAACCGACCATATCAACCATGTATGCCCTTCCGACGGTACATAAACAGTCACCCCATACCATGTCGCCCTATAGTGTCAGGCACCAATAACTGACACAAGGTAGTAGTGAGTTGTGGATAACATCTTGCATCCATTTTGTATCCCATTACCTTCGTATCTGAAGATACGAAGGATGTGGGTTAATACAATACCAGACATTCGGGGGTACCTCCAATGGACCTTTCCTAGCTCCCGCTCAGATGTAGAAGGGCTTTTTACTCAAACATCATCATCCTTTTCTCTGTTTCTCACTGCAGTCAAAGCTTCCTTGAAACCCAAGAGGGACCCAATCCGCGGATCATATTACTTTACTTTTGACACTTTGTTGATTTTCCTATCCTAACTTTCACATAATTACTTTTTGTTTGGCGTACCTTTTACCATCAGGTGAAAGGTACTGCCATGGCACTATTTGCGCACCTACTTCCGCGAATTTATTTTCTTGGGTGGTGGGAATCTGGTCCTTGTTTTTAAAAATACCACAACACACCCATAGGCACCATCTGATCACCTTTTATTTTTGGGTCGTTATGATAGACGAGATCCTCAATCCTCTGTGGCGGAGATAAGACCACTTTTCCACAGATGGTTAGGACACACTTAGAAATATCGGGATGAGTTCACACCTTAGATTGACGCATCAAAATAATACTTTCTTGGAGTTTTAACTATAAGTATACATCACCTTGGTGAATTGGAAACTGCATCTATCGAAGGCCACATCAACTAACAGTTTTATTAAACTGGCAAAGTTGGCATCCTACGCCCCTAAAACAGGGTTCCCAATTGGCCATTATTGAGGCGAACGTAATTGTTCCTCGAAGTGAGGCTTTTGAAACTGATCGAAAATACTTATAGCGATTTCTTGATAGGGGGGCTATCCCAGGAAGACTCTAAAACGAGCCTACAAGAGGCCAAACAAACACACCGGATGCCCTAATATCTAAGTAAGAAGGGGGGACAAGAAGATACCAATGGTACTATGCCTAGGGACGTTTGACTACACGATCCGGAGATTCCTCAACATTCTAAGTAATACTGGCCCTATTTTACTGTCGGAGTGACCGACCTGAAAGAGGTAATCAGCCATAGAGCCCCGCCTCACCTAGTCGCCCGGGAAACAGTAGTATACCCTTGTCATAGCCATTTTGAACCCAAATCGAATAGAAAAACATGGCTATCAAATCATTAATGGGTTCCTATCCCCTGCGGACTGTATTTCTGCAAGTCAGTATACAAATTGAAGGAATTCTCTGTTTGATGGTAATACCTCTACAATCCTAAAGTTCCTGACTGGCAAAAGCACCTGTGTGATTTACATAGCACAGTGTGCCTCTCCTAGCCCAAAATATACGTGGAAAAACCGATTTCAGGCACTGAGCAAAGAATTTCGGCACCTCTTAGTACACTTATACGGATAAGGAAACATCCCAGCAAAACATGTCACCATTAAAGCATTGGGGCAATATGAACCATCTGAAATTCTGGGTATAGACCAGTTGAAAATAGTCCCCCTGAAATGGGTAAATATATACCCACTGTTACTTCTCAGTTGGAAGCTCGATGGATAGAGCGCTATAATGTTTGAGCCCAAAAGGTCTTAATTAGGTTTCACCTTCTCCGCATTTCTGTTTAAAATCACTAACCGCCGTACCGGACACCTAAACTTTCTTAGATAGAGAACAAGCTAGCACCTTTCTCAAACCCCTAAATGAACACATTTTCTAAACACGTTTTTTTTTTTTGACTCGCAATAATCACAAATCATTACATTCCATAGAAAATATGCCATTGAATTGTCATCAATAAAATGCTAGCTCTACTAGCCCTCACTAAGGGTGCGATCCAATCACTTGATGGCATTAAGGTACTAAAGGAAAATTTAAATAATATAATAACTTCTGTCCACGTAGAAATAATTAAAAAATATGGACAACGTCTATCATATCTAGTTCTATATCTATCTCCCATTTATTGCCTCCTGTACACAGCGTATCTCCAAGTGATTAAAAGTTTACATTTCTCTCTAATACTGTTCATATAGGCAGACAACTCCCCTCCTATTTCATCACTGATATTTTTTGTTTTTCGCATTATGTCCACACGCAGCGCGATACTACAACCCTAGGAATACACGATTACCCACTCATGACACTTTCCTCTACAACATGAACACTTACCATTGAAGGGATTTGGATTTTGATACGTGCGAACAGACATCTTTACCGAAAGAGTGTGACGAACCTCTAAGATCCTGAGCACATACGCGCAACTATCTTTTGCAGGTTGACTCTGATTATTGGTCGTATTTCATGCCAATTCGTCCTGACAACTAGGGACCGTGCAATTGTTATATTAGAAATATTTCCGCCGTCCCTGACGCATCGCACGACTTCCATCCACTCACTATTACTGTGCGAGCAGGAGAAAATTCTAAGTTTTCGCGCATGCGCACCATTACATTCTTTCTAAACATCTTACTCAATGGGAGAACTATGCGCAGTCGTATCTTAATTAATCGTCGCTCAGAATCACTTGGGGTAAAAACATTATTGTGCGCAATCGTAAAAGCATTTCATTGGGTCAGAATATAACCATTGACTCATTGCATTGTCGATATCCCCTTGTTGGCTACGTATTAGGAGGTTACCCCATCAGTTTTCAACTCTACTCCTCAACGAAGTGGGTGTTCGTTGTATCATGACGACACAAACGAGGTACTAAATTTTCTTATCTCTGTATCGGCTTCTCCTCACAACCCTATCCACCTGCACCCCTTATTAATGCCACGTTCGTCTTTTGCGAAAACGATGTCGGGGTTTCGGTCGTCGTGCCCCCGCTTTTCACTCGCCGGCCGCCATTGTCGGTTACCCTCTCATAGCGCTCACTGCGCTGGTTCATGGCGCTCTGATATCGCTCGCTCTGCTCCCTCTGTTAGGTCGTCCATCCTCCGTTTACACGTCCCCGTGCCCCTACCTCCCTTCCCCCTTCTACGCGCCTTCACACCAAATTGCGATTTACACTTTACTGGCAGTGAACTATCGGACTGCGGATCACAAAAACTATCCGCTGAGGGAAGTTGAAGTTATACTATATGTCTTAGTTGAGTTATACGACCCATGACAGACTAGCCACCAGGGCTAAGGTGATATCGAGTCATTTCCATAGCCAAGCACCACGCGCTATACTGTAATTCCCTCCTCTGTGAACAAATCATTGCTTCCAAGTTGTGCCGAGGACGAGATGGGTTTGAGTCAGTCTTTCCTACCTTTACACATACACACCCATATTTTGTATAGGATCCGTCAGGTTAAACGGCACCAGACTGACATCCTTGTTGTTGTCACGCAATACCAAGATCCTAGGATCAGCCTCCACGTCATCTCACACGGTTTCACATAATCAAGTCTCCCACGAATGGCCTGATAATTTTAAGACGTTTGACTTTGGTCCAAATTGAACAATTTTCCTTTTTAAAAAGAAAATCTAATAAAAGTGAATTTGTAAAGACAAATAAGTCTCGTGAGGCCCTAAGAGGCCCTGTTTTGTAAAGAGTTCATAGCCGCCATCATGTTCCGGCCAGTTAGTCCCCACAACCAGGCCTGGCTTCAGTTAGCGGTGCCAATCCGACAGATCAGTCTGCGCCGTGATGCCCTTTAATAGCTCTTGGGTGGTGTTCCTTTTCTCGCCTAGGCTCAGCAGTTGAGCCGCCTGGCTGTCATCTTAGAATGGCACTGCTGCTGGGCCTATCGCTACTACCCCCACTGATGGCGCCATGCCCCCGGATGGTAATTCAGAGGGGAGGTATATTAGGTAGAGATGTAGCGAACCCCCTAAAAATGCCTCGGGTACTCGTTATTCGAGACAAACTTTTCCCGATGCTCGAGTGCTCGTCTCGAATAACGAGCCCCATTGAAGTCAATGGGAGACTCGAGCATTTTTCAAGGGGACCAAGGCTCTGCACAGGGAAGCTTGGCCAAACACCTGGGAACCTCAGAAAAGGATGGAAACACCACGGAAATGGACAGGAAACAGCAGGGGCAGCATGCATGGATGCCTCTGAGGCTGCTTAATCGCACCATTATGCCAAAATTATGGGCAACAGCATGGCCATGACAGAGTGACAGAATGAAGCTAGATAGCATCTAAAACATCCAATAATTGACCCTGACACTATAGGGGACGGCATGCAGAGGCAGCGGCAGCAGGCTAGAGAGTGTCATGGCGACATACCCTAAATGGACTCAGGCTTCAAACCAATGGGTGGCAGAGAGGAACCAAAGGAGGTGAGCAAGAAGTGCTCAAATAATATCGGTACATGATAAAAGTTTGCCAGTATATTTTGTGGATTACACAGCAGGGTGGCGACAAAGTTAACATGGAAGCCATGAAAACAACCCAAAATTCTGCCTGACACAGCTCGTTTGATAAGGGGACCATGTATGGAGGCAGTGAACTAGTAGTAGATTAAAGGTGCTGCAGTTAAAACTATGTTAGTTGGATCTTGGCATGGAGCTGGCGCTCCGCTGCCAGACGAGCTTTCGCCAATCCAAGCCCCTGTCTCTAGGCTACTCCCCAAACAGCACTTTTGTATAAGATCAAGTGTAGTAGCGTTCTTATAAGTTTAGGATATGCCGGGTGAGGGGAATGTAAACAGATGCGCAAGAAGCGCATGATGCGCATGGAGCTGGCGCTCCGCTGCCAGGCGAGCTTTCGCAAATCCAAGCCCCTGTCTCTAGGCTACTCCCCAAACAGCACTTTTGTATAAGATCAAGTGTAGTAGCGTTCTTATAAGTTTAGGATATGGCGGGTGAGGGGAATGTAAACAGATGCGCAAGAAGCGCTGAAATAATATCCCTAAATGGTAAAAGTTTGCAAGTATATTTTGGGGATTACACAGCAGGGTGGCGACAAAGTTAACAACTTTGATGTGGAATGCCCTGTAATAGCTCTTGGGCGGTGTGCCTTTTATCGCCTAGGCTCAGCAGTTTCAGCACCGCCTGCTGTCGCTTAGCGACGGCACTGCTGCTGTGCCTAGAGCTACCGACTGATGGCGCCATGCCCACGGATGGTAATTCGGAGGAGGAGGAGGTGGAGGAGGGGTGGGAGGAGGGTTTTTAAAACCAAACAATCCTATCCTATTGCTATGGCTATTTTCTAGCCAAGTATCAAAGGAAGCACACTACTATGCCAGATGAGATGACACTGAGTTATTGCCTAATAGAAATCCAACCCCTACTGAATTTTGCCACTTCGGCCTTTGCTATGGATATGTGCGCCACTAAGCGCAGAACACAGCGGTCGCAAGTCTCACTACAAATTGCTCAGAATTGGCAAGTACATGCACTGCAGAAACTACAGCCACCAGCAGATCAACCAGAAATCAAATATATAGAACGCTACTGTAGGCTTCAAGAAGCTGTTTGTATTCTCCTATGGCTATTTTCTAGCCAAGTATCAAAGGAAGCACACTACTATGCCAGATGAGATGACACTGAGTTAGTGCCTAATAGAAATCCAACCCCTACTGAATTTTCCCACTTCGGTCTTTGCTATGGATATGTGTGCCACTAAGAGCTAAACACAACGGTAGCAAGTCCCCCTGCTAATTCCTCACAAAATGGTAAAAGATGCAAATTAAAATAAAAAAAGTAGAACGTTATTGTAGCCCTAAGAAGGGCTGTTGGGTTCTTTGAGAATCACTCCTGCCTAACAGTAAGCTAATAGAACACCCTAACGCTTTCCCTGACCAGCAGCAGCTCTCTCCCTAGCGGCATCCAGAGACAGAATGATCCGAGCAGCGCGGCCAGCGGCTAGTCTATCCCAGGGTCACCTGATCTGGCCAGCCAACCACTGCTATCGACGTGTAAGGGTACCACGTCATGCTGGGTGGAGTGCAGAGTCTCCTGGCTTGTGATTGGCTCTGTTTCTGGCCGCCAAAAAGCAAAACGGCGGGAGCTGCCATTTTCTCGAGCGGGCGAAGTATTCGTCCGAGCAACGAGCAGTTTCGAGTACGCTAATGCTCGAACGAGCATCAAGCTCGGACGAGT
>CM033647.1:117351423-117661265 GCA_019512145.1 Engystomops pustulosus
AACGGTCGCAAGTCTCCCTGCAAATTCCTCACAATATGGTACTAGCTTCACTACTAGTGGCAGCAAGCCCAGCCACAAGCAAACAAAAAAAAAAGTAAAATATAACGCTATTGTAGGCCTAAATAAGCCGTTGGGGTTCTCCTATGGCTATTTTCTAGCCTACACTGAAAGCACACTGCTTTGCCAGATTACTTTGAGTTATAAAAAGAAATAAACGTAAAAAAAAATAAATCAGCAGACTGTGCCTAATTCAAATCAAACCCCTAATAAATTGTCACACTTCGGTGTTTGAGGTGGATATGTGTGTCACTAAGAGCTAAACACAACGGTCGCAAGTCTCCCTGCAACTGTTTCTGGCCACCAAAAATCACAACGGCGGGAGATGCCATTTTCTCGAGCTGGCAAAATACTCGTCCGAGCAACGAGCAGTTTTGAGTATGCTAATGCTCGAACGAGTATGTTCGCTCATCTAGTCTGGATCCATTCTTAACTTTCTTGATCGGCAGAAACTAATAGAGGAACATCATTCACCCAATTTCACCAAGCCATCCCCATTGCCCGACAACACTCGCCCCTCATGAGTTACATACAATAAGGATAAAGCGGGAACATCAGGGAGTAGACCAGAGAAGTATCGGAGAAGTAGGGATCTGACTCTGTTTGACGGAGGTCAAGACATGGATAGGGCCATGTGTATCCCTAACATTCAACTTTATTCAACCTGTATACAGTAGTGTGTAAAGATACAAAATGGAAGGATATTTTAAATGAAAATGATTTTCAATCTTGTGTTATTTTGTAACATTGATGATGTTTTTGAGTAATAAAATGTTACCAAAGTTCTACATTTCCTTAAATTTTATTACACTATAGTGTTAATTTATTGTGTTTATTTCTATGTGTTAATAGAACCTTTGAGGATAATCTGATAATCTGAGAACCACTATCGGAGAAGTAGGGATCTGACTCTGATGGAGGTCATGATGGATAGGGCCATGTGTATCCCTAGCATTCAACTTTATTCCTTATTTAGCTCAGGCCCTTACAATGTTCTCACTATGCCCTCTGCCCAGTCCTTCCCTGCACCGTGCATATTTCATAACATATGTGATCTCACTTATCTGGTGGTGGAGGCTTAAACATTCATCTTGACTATAAATGTGGCATAAGTGCAGTGGCAGTAGCAACCAAAAAAAGAGCAGTGGCATCAGATGTGTCTGCTCAATCTAGAACTCAGAGGGAACCACTGATAGGACCAACGCCAGCACTGGACAAGTGTCGGGACCCAGAGATGCCTGGGGGGGCCCACATAAGGCTGTACATGAGTAATCCATGGGTTGAGGAAGCGGCTGTATTTAATAAATCCACAGGGGGGCTTTATATAAAATAACCATAGGGGGGCTGTTTGAGATGATACACTAGGGAATATTTTAGGGAACACAAGACTGTTTTAGTTTCTGCTTTTTTAATGCCGCCACGTCAGTTCACAGATAAAAAGGCCTACTAAGGCTCTATCTCCCAGGGGCCTACTGAAACCTGGAGCCGACCATGACCATTGTAAGAGGTTATTTTATATAAAAGTATAGGGTATTATTGGAAAAGCGTTAAGGCTGTCCGAAACATGTTTCGTGCTTGCCATGGTTTTAAAAGGGATTCAGCTGCAGATAAAGATATATTTGGACAAGGGAAGATGTGCCGATATTGCAACCAGACAGTGTCACTACATCACTTTACATTTTGCTTAAAAGGTGCTTATGTAGTTTTTGACCACTTAACAGGGTTCTGGACTCTAAGGACAACGATGCTCAGGCACCTTCCTATGGGGAAAAATGCCCTTGATATCAGTGTCTAAAAGGAATTGGTCAGGTAGACTTTGACAATTTTCACACTGGATCTTTTTGGACAGAGACATTAGGTCCTGCACCAAGGCCCAGCTCTGACAAACAGACAAGCGATAAACGGGCTTGTTCCACCGAATCTTGAACAAATGTTTGGTGGCAGATTGATGCCATCACTGATTTTCCCTAGGATTGTCACTTTCTATGACATCATTGTTTGCAGGAGTTACAGGCGGGGGTGAGGCAGAACATCAAACTTGAACTTCTGGCAGGCGTCAGTGTTTGGGGACCTGAACCCGCCATGTTCAGCACAGACCCAAACAATGCGCTCCGGGTCTGCTCATCCCTTCTCTTGACAGGTTCTAGAGATAGCTTGAGGACAGTAAAAAACCACAAATGGTGCCAAGTACAACATATTAAGAACCTAAGGGAAAAAAAAAAAAAAAATCTTAGCTCATCCTGGTGCAGCTGTCAGATGATATTAGTCTTTGGCCCGAAAGAGTTATTTTAATTAAGATTTGTCTAACTGCTCCATCTCCCCAGTGTCACCGCAGGAGCTCTTCACATTGATCCAGCATTCTCCAAAAAATTTTTCCGCCTTATATCAGATAAACTAGATTACTATACTTGGCTGTTTGTGATGAACTGAATAGCCTGCCAGTAGTTCACTATATCTGTGTGATGGATGGGGGAAGGTCTACGAGGAACGGCACTTGATGTACTTTTGTCAAAGGCTTTATCGCTACTTTTGTGCAATCTGGCATTGAGGTTTCAAAGTGTCCATCTATTCAAGGGAGATTTGTCGTTGCTACATAAATCCACATTGCTCTGCGCTGGTTATGTTTTTAGTATAGAAAAGAGAACATGAAGTAATTTTTATTACTCTCTGCAGAGTGGGAATCTAACGACTAAACCATCGGGCTCTGAATTTGTAGTATGAATGATGGATCATCCTATCTTACAATGACATCAAAAGTCTCAGTGTGAAATTACTGGTTGAATTGATTATTTGAATTATTCAGCTACCAAAGGATATGACCTAGTTCAGGCCTTATGGCAGAAACTAATAGAGGAACATCATTCACCCAATTTCACCAAGCCATCCCCATTGCCCGACAACACTCGCCCCTCATGAGTTACATACAATAAGGATAAAGCGGGAACATCAGGGAGTAGACCAGAGAAGTATCGGAGAAGTAGGGATCTGACTCTGTTTGACGGAGGTCAAGACATGGATAGGGCCATGTGTATCCCTAACATTCAACTTTATTCAACCTGTATACAGTAGTGTGTAAAGATACAAAATGGAAGGATATTTTAAATGAAAATGATTTTCAATCTTGTGTTATTTTGTAACATTGATGATGTTTTTGAGTAATAAAATGTTACCAAAGTTCTACATTTCCTTAAATTTTATTACACTATAGTGTTAATTTATTGTGTTTATTTCTATGTGTTAATAGAACCTTTGAGGATAATCTGATAATCTGAGAACCACTATCGGAGAAGTAGGGATCTGACTCTGATGGAGGTCATGATGGATAGGGCCATGTGTATCCCTAGCATTCAACTTTATTCCTTATTTAGCTCAGGCCCTTACAATGTTCTCACTATGCCCTCTGCCCAGTCCTTCCCTGCACCGTGCATATTTCATAACATATGTGATCTCACTTATCTGGTGGTGGAGGCTTAAACATTCATCTTGACTATAAATGTGGCATAAGTGCAGTGGCAGTAGCAACCAAAAAAAGAGCAGTGGCATCAGATGTGTCTGCTCAATCTAGAACTCAGAGGGAACCACTGATAGGACCAACGCCAGCACTGGACAAGTGTCGGGACCCAGAGATGCCTGGGGGGGCCCACATAAGGCTGTACATGAGTAATCCATGGGTTGAGGAAGCGGCTGTATTTAATAAATCCACAGGGGGGCTTTATATAAAATAACCATAGGGGGGCTGTTTGAGATGATACACTAGGGAATATTTTAGGGAACACAAGACTGTTTTAGTTTCTGCTTTTTTAATGCCGCCACGTCAGTTCACAGATAAAAAGGCCTACTAAGGCTCTATCTCCCAGGGGCCTACTGAAACCTGGAGCCGACCATGACCATTGTAAGAGGTTATTTTATATAAAAGTATAGGGTATTATTGGAAAAGCGTTAAGGCTGTCCGAAACATGTTTCGTGCTTGCCATGGTTTTAAAAGGGATTCAGCTGCAGATAAAGATATATTTGGACAAGGGAAGATGTGCCGATATTGCAACCAGACAGTGTCACTACATCACTTTACATTTTGCTTAAAAGGTGCTTATGTAGTTTTTGACCACTTAACAGGGTTCTGGACTCTAAGGACAACGATGCTCAGGCACCTTCCTATGGGGAAAAATGCCCTTGATATCAGTGTCTAAAAGGAATTGGTCAGGTAGACTTTGACAATTTTCACACTGGATCTTTTTGGACAGAGACATTAGGTCCTGCACCAAGGCCCAGCTCTGACAAACAGACAAGCGATAAACGGGCTTGTTCCACCGAATCTTGAACAAATGTTTGGTGGCAGATTGATGCCATCACTGATTTTCCCTAGGATTGTCACTTTCTATGACATCATTGTTTGCAGGAGTTACAGGCGGGGGTGAGGCAGAACATCAAACTTGAACTTCTGGCAGGCGTCAGTGTTTGGGGACCTGAACCCGCCATGTTCAGCACAGACCCAAACAATGCGCTCCGGGTCTGCTCATCCCTTCTCTTGACAGGTTCTAGAGATAGCTTGAGGACAGTAAAAAACCACAAATGGTGCCAAGTACAACATATTAAGAACCTAAGGGAAAAAAAAAAAAAAAATCTTAGCTCATCCTGGTGCAGCTGTCAGATGATATTAGTCTTTGGCCCGAAAGAGTTATTTTAATTAAGATTTGTCTAACTGCTCCATCTCCCCAGTGTCACCGCAGGAGCTCTTCACATTGATCCAGCATTCTCCAAAAAATTTTTCCGCCTTATATCAGATAAACTAGATTACTATACTTGGCTGTTTGTGATGAACTGAATAGCCTGCCAGTAGTTCACTATATCTGTGTGATGGATGGGGGAAGGTCTACGAGGAACGGCACTTGATGTACTTTTGTCAAAGGCTTTATCGCTACTTTTGTGCAATCTGGCATTGAGGTTTCAAAGTGTCCATCTATTCAAGGGAGATTTGTCGTTGCTACATAAATCCACATTGCTCTGCGCTGGTTATGTTTTTAGTATAGAAAGAGAACATGAAGTAATCTTTATTACTCTCTGCAGAGTGGGAATCTAACGACTAAACCATCGGGCTCTGAATTTGTAGTATGAATGATGGATGATCCTATCTTACAATGACATCAAAAGTCTCAGTGTGAAATTACTGGTTGAATTGATTATTTGAATTATTCAGCTACCAAAGGATATGACCTAGTTCAGGCCTTATAGGGATACAGCATATAACTTTTTTTTAGTGGAGGTGGCATATAGAAATGTGGAAAACATATAATTCACTTCAGGTTTATTGAATTGAAGATGCTATCATGTAGTCTAATGTAACTGCTCAGCAGCCTATGTTCTATTTAATGTCAACCCCCTCCCTGTACAATGACCTCTCTATAGATAACACTGACCCATCATTACATCACTACTGACAATAGATGATGTCACAGCTTATCTCCTCCCCCTCCCTGTACAATGACCTCTATATAGATAACACTGACCCATCATTACATCACTACTGACAATAGATGATGTCACAGCTCATCTCCTCCTCCTCCCTGTACAATGACCTCTATACAGATAACACTGACGACCCATCATTACATCACTACTGACAATAGATGATGTCACAGCTTATCTCCTCCCCCTCCCTGTACAATGACCGCTGTATAGATAACACTGACCAATCATTACATCACTACTGATAATAGATGATTTCACAGCTTATCTCCTCCCCCTCCCTGTACAATGATCCCTATATAGATAACACTGACCCATCATTACATCACTACTGACAATAGATGCCTAATAGAAATCCAACCCCTACTGAATTTTCCCACTTCGGTCTTTGCTATGGATATGTGTGCCACTAAGAGCTAAACACAACGGTAGCAAGTCCCCCTGCTAATTCCTCACAAAATGGTAAAAGATGCAAATTAAAATAAAAAAAGTAGAACGTTATTGTAGCCCTAAGAAGGGCTGTTGGGTTCTTTGAGAATCACTCCTGCCTAACAGTAAGCTAATAGAACACCCTAACGCTTTCCCTGACCAGCAGCAGCTCTCTCCCTAGCGGCATCCAGAGACAGAATGATCCGAGCAGCGCGGCCAGCGGCTAGTCTATCCCAGGGTCACCTGATCTGGCCAGCCAACCACTGCTATCGACGTGTAAGGGTACCACGTCATGCTGGGTGGAGTGCAGAGTCTCCTGGCTTGTGATTGGCTCTGTTTCTGGCCGCCAAAAAGCAAAACGGCGGGAGCTGCCATTTTCTCGAGCGGGCGAAGTATTCGTCCGAGCAACGAGCAGTTTCGAGTACCCTAATGCTCGACCGAGCATCAAGCTCGGACGAGCATGTTCGCTCATCTCTAGTATTAGGCCATCACCAAAATAAACTCATAACATTTGAACAATGTTGTACAGATCATGGAGATGACATTTCATTCAGCACAACCTTTGTCAGGCGGATTTGACTCTAGGAAATAAAATAAGAAAAAGGCCTAACAACAGAAACAACTATTTTACAAACAAAAAAATATGGGATACGGAATTAAAGAAAGAGTGATTATGTCAAGAGGAGAATAAATGAGGTAAAGAATGAGGTAAAAATATTGGGGTATAACATGATGTCATAAGGGGACAGGGGAAGGCCAGAGAGAAGAGAGGGAACTGGGAGGGGGAGCTATGTGTGGGGTATAAATCCGGCAAGAGGAAACCCGAACATCTGTATGCTTACATTGCAAATGGAGTCTTAGTGGATGTGGGGAGTACTGGGTAAGCTGGTATATTTATGCTGAGGGCGTCTAATATTGAATTTTCTACTATTCATCATGGCTTGCATTTAACATTCAGTATGCATATGATTTCACACATAGCTCTATATATCAACGGTTTACATACATAACATACATATTGGTCATCATTTATGTACTGCTATGTTATGCTAATTGTGAAGAAACACAAGGTCAACTAATTACCTTTCATAGACACTACCAAACCGCTCGTGTTCAGAGAGGCGCAGGAAGTGCTTTAGGGATGTCCACACAACCTCCGGATATGGCACAACAATTACAACCCTTATTATCAAACCAATAAGCTGCCACCAGCTCTCCTTTAATATAAGCCCGGTCTTTAATATAAGCCCAGTCTTTAATGGGATTATATAGGGTAAGGAACAGAGGTTAAATTTTATATTTATTTACACACAATACTATATATACAGTTAAACAGAGTACAAATACACGTGAATGACTACAAGTATCAGAATGCAGTATGTTAGGTTACCTTGTGTGGGCCTATTGGGGCTCATATGCCACACTTAAAGGGAACCTGTCATCAGAAGTTCCCCATAAAGAAACACTATCAGAATATTGCCAAGCAGCATGACACCTTCTAGATTTTGTTGATCCAATGTGATGGCATCATCCTGAAAATTAACTTTGAAGTGAGATGTAAATTGCTTGTATAAAGTCAAGGAGGAGGAGAGTTTAACACTGAAATCAAGGTGGGGAGCTGTGAACCCCTCCTCCTTTGTGATTTACATCATGCATTGGACTTCAGGAGATCTGGTTATTGGTGTCTCTATATGCAGGACCACCAATTATAGTGTTCAGGGCTTTCTGAGGAAGAGAGACCTTGATTTCCACGTTAAAATCCCCACCTCCTTGACTTTATATAACCAATTTACATCTCACTTCAAAGTAGATTTTCTGGATGCTGCCACCATCCTGCATCATAAAAGAAACATTGTCTAGAAGGTGTTGAGCTGCTTGACAACATACTGGCAGTGGTTTTTGTAGCTCAATTTCTGCTGACAGGTTCCCTTTAATGATCCTGCTTGCCATGGTGATGGAAACAGATTTCCTAAGAAAAACATTGGGGCACATTTACTTACCCGGTCCTTGCGCGATCCCCAATTCGGACTGTCCGACGAGGATGCACTCTGTCGCGATTCATGAAGAACGATATCCTGAATGTGTCGCTTCCCCCCTCAGGTCCGCCGGAGTTCACCTTATTCTTCCCAGTGCATGTAAGTGCTTTGCTTGCGACACAGTTTTTAAGCTAAATCCCGCGGTTTGTCCGAATCCGTCGGATCGTTCGTCAACCCACCCCCCGACTCGTGTCGCATGCAAGCCAGTGCGATTGCGCCAAATTCCAATCATGTGCGCCAGAAACCCCTTTTAAATCCCTGTCCCAGCAGCGCAAAACGGAAATCGTTTTGTAAATACGTCCCATTATATTAGGTGCAGACACACCCCTGCACACTCACAGGAGGGCTTTGTGGACCCTCCTACCTGGTAATAAATCCAGAACCTTGGAGAAGGTTGTCAAGGGGAAGTCATTGGGTTAGGGTTCTGGTATCATTGCATCCAGGTGAATGCCTGGATCACATTGATACCAAACCTGACCCATTTGTTATGGTTCCATTCAGAGATATTTGTATCTTGGTGTACAAGAATGCTAGAATCTAGAGAGACATAGCTATGTAATAGCCTGGCGATAAATATTCAAAAAAATATATTTGGAATTTGGAAGAATTCCATTATTATCATGAATACATGATTACAAATGTAGAGTCTTGTGATGCTTAATAGCTGTGATTGTAATAACTAACCCCCTTGTCTGTTTCCTTATAAGTTTCTTACAACTTCCTTGTTATATAATTTAACCCTAACAACTTCCATCGTCTCATTCTCCTGTCATATGGTCCAGATCATCTTATATTCTCTGGAGCAAAACAATGTTGATGTTTTGACCTCCAACATCCCTGCCAGGAGGCAGACAGTATAGGGAAGTTGTTAAGAGTGGCTGTTTTGATGGCAGGTAGGCTGCAAGTGTCATGGTAGCCTTGCCGTAGCGGAGTCCTCTCCCACACCAGTCAGGGGCAGCAGGTCGGGAGGGGGAGGCTGAAGAGGGGGAGGCTGCATGACAATTAAGTTTCTTCATGGGGCCTTCCGGTATAGGTGGCAGATCTCCATTAGATGGTAAGTTGGAGGCCCATAGTGGCAGCAGATGGTCAGGGACACACACAAAGAAGAGATCTTGTAAACTTATAGTTTCTTTATTAGAAGAACTCCAACATCAGCAAATAACAGCCTGGTAACAATTTCTTCCTCTGAGTCAGTCAGTCAGTTACACAGTTACATAGTTTATATGGTTGAAAAAACCTAGGAAGGGAAGCAAATGGATGAGGAAGGGATTTAAGGGAGAAAAAATCTATATAACAAAACTATCAATGTTATTTCGATGTAAAAAGGCATCTAGACCCTTCTTGAAGCTCTCTGCTGTCCCTGCTGTGACCAACGCCTGAGGCAGGCTATTCCACAGATTGACAGTTCTCATGGTAAAAATGCCCTGTTGTCTCTGGTAATTAAACCTTGTTTTGTAAAGATGGAGACTGTGTCCTCTCTTTTCTTTTCTTTTGATTTGATTTAACCTGGAACAACTTTCCACATTTTCATGTTGCATGTGAAAGGTTTCAAACAACAGCATCGGGGGACAGGGAGGCGCCGGAGATCCAGGAGGCAGGGCAGGTATCGGCTGGACGGAGGGAAGGAAGCAGAGTTTACATGATAATGTGGCCTGGAGGGTGGGTGAGCGCTTGGCTCCTATACCCTGAACTCCAGCCCCCGACTAGTACCTCTCTGTGCATATAACTTTATTTTTCAGGATAATGGCAGCTTTGGACTGGTTTAAGCATATGCCTAAGGAACACTTAACAGCCGCCATAGGGTATGTTTGTGAATTTAAGAGCCGTGCAGCTGGTGACAGGTTCCCTTTAATTTGGTGCACTAAAGAAATGAGTAAGGACCCCCCTGTGGGTCCTTACAGATGTAGCGTGCGCAGTGAATGCAGGATTTATCTTAACCTAATGTTGGACATACAAGGCTATGGATGTGAGGCCATTCATATAGTGCTTAGGGAGAAAAGTACACTTTGCCTGCATTCACAATCAGCAACTTCTAATGGAGATGAAAAGACAGCAGACAAGTTATGTACAGGGTACAGAAAGAGACGTTTTGTGGGGGAAAATACTTCAAAGAGATATTTGAAAGAAAGATAATAAGAAAAAATGGAAGCCGAGTCACAGTGGTAATGTGACAGGACGGCGTGGAGTAAGTGTATAGCTCCGGCTGCTGGGACATTGCTCCGCAACATTGTAATTAAAGTAAAGATTGAGTTCCTGCTTGGACTCATTGAAGCCAATTTGCAGAGATTTGTTACAGTAGCATCTACTTTCTGTCCTTCACTAACCTTAAGAAGTTGATTTCCAAGGTTGGCATAAACTACCTCATAAAGAATCAAGTTAGTGTCAACATTTTCATCTATCAGCAAATTTGTTTGATATTTTGCCATCTTGTCCCAAATGAATGCTGACAAATGAATGTTTATTTGGCCGAAGATATTGGCAAGAACAAATGTGTATTTTAATGTTATCCTCCACAGTAAATCCTGTCCATAAATTGTAACATTGTTTAATGGCTGGAGAGTAATTTATTTTTGGGTTGCAGCAATGTTATATAACATATAAGGGATAAATGAAGTTGACAGTTAAAGTGAAGATATGATATTCTTATTACATTTATAGCATAGTCTCACATCCATGACAACAAGGAGCGCATCATACAATGTTGTTTTCACATGAAAACAATTAATGGATCATGGTATCTTATGTTAGGATTGATATTAATTATTTTTTGTGGCTCCAATTGTACTGATTTTCAGTAAATTTTTACTTAAAAGTAACTTGTCATCACAAAATTGCAATCCTACCTGCATGCAATATGTTACAGAGCAGGAGGAGCTGAGAATATTTTACTCACTCACTTTTAGGCACTCGCTATTTTAGAGAGTGGGAGATGATGAGCATATTGTAAGTTGTGTCCAATTTGCAGACAGCATGTTATAGAGCAGGAGAAGTTAAGCAAATTGTATATAGTGTCCTATTTGAAGGCAGCATGTAATAGAGCAGTAGGAGCTTAGCACATTGTAGACAGTGTCCTATCTGCAGGCAGCATGTTATAGAGTGGGAGGAGCTGAGCAGATTGGACATGATGGGGCACATTAACTAAGGGTCCAAACACCGCATTTTCATCGGGTATCCCGATTTTTTACCGTTTTACCCTGAATTGCCCCGGGTTATTGGCGCACGAGATCGGATTGTGCCGCATCGGCGACAGCTTGCATGCAACACAAATCGGGGGGCGTGGACGTCTGACAACCCGACTGATTCGGACAAACCGAGGAATTTAAAAACGAAATTGTGATCGCAAGATCAGCACTCACATACACCAGGAAGAAGAAGGTAAATTCCAGAGGACCTCAGCGGGGGAAGGAAGACACGCAGGAAATTGGACGCACGATCTTATTTAGTTGTGGCAGCTCCAAATCCTCGTTGGACAATGTACCTCGGCGATAGCGACGGGACGGGTAATTATATGTGCCCCACTATGCACAATCTGCTCATCTCTTTCTTCTTTATAACATACTGCCTGCAGATAGGACACTGGGGCACATTTACTTACCCGGTCCATGGGAGTTCCCGAAAGTGCATTGTCCGACGATAAAGCACTGTGCCGCGATTCACTAAGATCATGCGCCCGATTTCCTGAATGTGTCGGACCCTTTGTAAATGTGCACAGTGTCTTATTTGCATGCAGTATGTTATAGAGCAGGAAGAGCTATCTAGATTGATACTGTAAATAGTTTAGTGGGAAATATTCAGTATAACTTGTCATATATTCATTTATATCTTTTTTTATGACTCTTTTTATGACTGGGAACAACAATTGAGTCAGGGGGGAAGTACCAGCTTTGATTGACAGCCCTCCATAAATGACTGCATACTGGAAGAACTGTTACACCTGCCTCTTAACTCTGCTTCTAACCATGGAAAGAACAGAGGCATACATGGAAAAATAACAAGTTATATTGAATTTACTTTCACAAAACCATTTATCAGTCTACTCATTTCCTGCTGCTGAGGATATGTAATATGTAAATATATAAATGCATTTATATTCCAGCATTGTAACTTGTAACCTTGTTATGGTACATTTATTATTTATTAGAAAGATAAATTAAAGAAGAATTTGCGCTCCCCACTGCCATATACAGTGGACATTATTGTCATAAAAGTTCAAGAGGGATAACAATGATGTGTTATTATAAGAAGTTCTATGATACTAGATTTTGTTCCCAGGATTCATTTATACTCAGAATCAGAAAGGGATATATTTACTAATATGTGATAATTGGCAATTTTGTCATATATTTGTCATGGTTTTTCTCTTCCAAGGGATATATATATAAGATGAGCAGCACTACAGATGTGAAACATGGAAAATTGTGGTCTCTTTAATTTCATGTGTAGCAGTCGCTAGTTGTACACATGAAATAAAAAAGACCACAATTTTTCACGTTTGACGTCTGGAGTGCTGCTCATCTTTCGTTTTTTCCCTATGGAGGATCTTTGACCCAATCCTACACAGCGTGCACCCATTGCTACTTGATTACAGCGTGCTGCCTGGACTGTATGTTTCTATCTATCTATCTTTCTATCTTCTATCTATCACCGTCTGTCTCTCTTTCTGTTCGCCTCTTTGTCTCTGTCTCTCTGTCTCTGTCTGTCTGTCTCTTTCTCTGTGTCTGTCTCCCTTTCTGTGTCTGTCGCTGCCTGCCTCTCTCTGTCTGTCTGTCTTTCTCTAGCTGTCTGTCTCTCTGTTTGTTTCTCTGTCTGTCTGTATCCCTGTCTGTCTGTCTGTCTCTCTCTGTCTGCCTCTCTCTCACTGTCTACCAGTCTCTGTCTTCCTGTCTGTTTTTGTCTCTGTCTGTTTCTCTCTCTGTGTCTGTCCCTCCTCCTTTCTGTCTCTCAGTCTGTCTTTCCCTCTCTCTGTCTTTCTGTCTCTCTTTATCTTTCTGTCTCTCCCTCTGTCTGTCTCTGTCTCTCTCTGTCTCACTGTCTTTCCCTTTCTCTGTCTGTCTGTCTCTGTTTGTTTGTCTGTCTGTCTCTGTTTGTCTGTCTCTCCCTATCTACATGTCTCTCTCTGTCTGCCCCCCCCCTCTCCATCTGTCTCTCCTTGTCTGGTTCTCTCTGTTTGTATCTGTCTGTCTCCCTGTCTATCTCTCTCTGTCTGGCTTTGTCTCACTGTCTATCTCTATATGACTATTTGTCTGTCTGTCTCTCTGTCTGTCTCTTTCTGTCTTTCTCTATCAGTCTGTCTGTCAGTATGTCTCTCTGCCTGCCACAGCAGCTGGCAGACGATCGCTTCTGTAGATGGTGGTTAACCCCTTTGTGTTTCAGCATTTTTTTTTTTGCTACCCACATTCAAAAATCCATAACTTTTTCAAATTTCTCTGTATAGAGCTGTGTGAGAGATTATTTTCTGCGTAACAAATTTTACTTCTCAGTGATGCTATCTATTATTCCAGGCTGTGTATTGGGAAGCTGGAAAAAATCCAAATGTGGTGAAATTAGCAAAAAAAAAAACACATTTATGTCACGAAGATACCTTAATACACTTTAAAAAATGAGAACAATGTCGATGAAAAAAAAATTAGGTACGCCATCTTTCAACGCTAATAACTGTTTCATATTCATGAAATATGTGTATGGAGCTGTGCAAGATGTTATTTTTTGCAAGATGAACTGATGTTTTCACTGATGCCATTTTGAGGACTGTGCAACCCTTTGATCACTTTTGATCACATTTTTTATGTGATGTAAAATGATGTAAAAGTGGCGTTTGGGATATTTTGGTGCTATTTTCTGTTATGTGGTTCACTGTTGGGAAGAACTGTTTTCATATTTTTATAGATCGGGCATTTTGGGATGCGGAGATATCTTACATGTTATGATTTTTACTGTTTATTTAGATTTATGTCAGTTCTAGGGAAAAGGGGGTGATCAAAATGTTTAGTTTTTTAACTTTTTTTTATATGGGCTGATTGTTCCTACCACAGTATATGGGGTTTTTAAACAGCATCCATTACAATGTGCTACTGGTAGTAGCCGTGGGTGTTTGCTGCATTATGCAGCAAACCCCACCTCTGTATGACGAGGACTCCCTCTATGAGCCCTTCTCATACACTACAGTACTAGCAGCTCTGCGTTAAGGAGTTAATAAATGTTTATTGGAGAGAGCAGAGTTAAAAATTCTATTCAAAACCTAGTCTATGACATTCCCTGAGTCACAGAGAACGGCTGTGCAAAATTTTGTGATTGTAAACACGACGGTGCAGATTCCTTTATCGGACATATATACATACACTAAGCTTTATATATTGGATATATATGATATAGGATAATTAGTTAGACTTAATGTTATGATATTCTCTTAACCTTCTATCAATATGCAATGACCAATTTCCCAATCTGACATTCCTTTTCAAGAGATGAAATTACACTTTTTATTATTGAAACCAGAAACACATCAGAGAAAATATAACGTTAATAAAAGTGTTTTAATGTTGTTTTTAATTTGATTGTCTTAGTCCATGATAATTTCCCTCGAGTCAAATTCATTGCATTTTCGGAGAAATGCGCAAAAGCTGCCAGCAGGTGGCGCAAATCAACCTATATCCGGGAATAGTCTGCACATTTGTCAGCAAAGAAGAAGAAAGGGAAAGGGTCAGCTCACTTGGGCTGTATTATCAGCATCAGCAACAGCAGCCAGAGTGTCTTGTGTCTGCTGCAGGAAATGGAACTCTTTTCCAAGTCCAGAGCATTCCCACTGCATCCCGGCGGAGAGGATCCACACAGACATGCCGGTAGCTGCCTCTGCATGCCCTCATTCATTCTACTGCATTAAAGCTATAGCCATGAGGACATGAGAGGAGCCTGCAGATGCTTTGAAGTAGAGTAATTGATTCCTACAAGCTGCTTTTCAGATCACTATGGTGTTTTTAATATAGGATTTCCCTCCGCTGGTTCACGGATTTATCTTTTTTCCCAGGAGAAGAATTATTGATGGCCGACAAACATCGGATGAATAGAATGGCTTGGAAAAAGGTTGACTTTCTAAAGGGGATCCTTTATTTCTTGCAAGATCTAGAAGTCGCCCAGGGATCAGCTTGTATTTGTTGAGGGACAATCTTTGGTTCTTTTAGTAGCACAGGATTGGGAGATTGTGTCAGAGCGTAGGGATTGTTCCAAAAAGTGGAGAAAAAGTGCAACGCCAAAATGTCCAAGGTTGTTGGGGAAAGTTCGGTGGAAGACCTTGCGAAGGTTTCTGATGAGGAGCTGATGAAGTGGACTAAGGAGGAGCTGATTGTCCGGCTCCGAAGAGCAGAGGCTGATAAGATGAGTGCTATGCTGGACCACAGCAATTTAATCCGGGAGGTGAATAGGAGACTGCAGCTACATCTAGGGGAGATCAGAGGGCTCAAGGTAAGGGCTGGAGTGCAGTGCTATCCCCTAAAAACCCTTATATATGTACATTTGGTACAACGCCACTTATAATGTTGGTGTTACTGAGCGCCGGATATAATCTTGGATAGAATTCAAACACCGGGTTTGAGATTCACAGCCAAAGGTCAAAGCTGTCTCTTTAAGAATCAATTGAATAATTTTTTTTTTCAAGGTTCTAATGAGTCTTTTGACATGTATGAGATTTCAGTCTTAAAATACTTCAAAGCCATCTCCTTTCTATATAAGGCATCTTTGCTTTAAGCAGCCAGAAATTCATTTCTCTAAAGCCTCTAAAGAGTTAAAAGGATTTACTTGCAGTCTAAAAATACAGCATCTCAGTGACTCTCACACCTTGCAGTCCAGTCTAATCATTACGTCATGTGCCAGGAGCTGCACATAGGTACAGTACAGTGTGGAAGGGTGATGGGGCTTTCTTCTGAAACCAATGACATCTGTGGCTGAATGTAAGAATTATTTCGAGTTACTGGTGTGAAGGTGTTTGTGCTGCCAGAGAATCCTCACAGCAAACAAATAAGATGCTATAGAAGCCCGCCGCAAAGTGAAATGTTCACCTCTTATCTTCAGAGAATAAAAGAAATCTATATCCTTGGGTGGCAGGCTGTCATTGCTAACCTCTGATGTGGATTTACTGTATATTGGCTCAATCAGATTAGTTTCATGATGGTAACATTAGCCAGGGTTGAGTGGTAGCTTCCTAGCAGCTATTGCAGTGATGTAATGAGTCACAGTGTAACTGTTTCAGTGCTACAATGTGCTCCACTATCTTCTATCAGTATCTCTGGGTGATTTGGTTTTAACTGAAATGAGGTCATGTGAATAATTGGGGGGTTTGTTTATATTTAGAATTTCATAATTGTTATGAAAATGTGGAAACAATGTATTCAAATGTAATTTAAAACAAATATGATAATAATAATAATAAACATAAACAATGATAAAAACAGATACATGACAAGACAACATCATCTTTAGAACTATTAAAATATGTCCTAAAAAAAAGCTTCAGAAAAAACAGCGCTGGCTAAATCTCTGCCATCTAATGATATCCTTCACCTACCACACCTCTCCGAGGTGATAACCCAGATTAAGTAGATATCATGTATTCTACAATATTCTGGAGATCAGGGGTTACGTCCACCACAAAGATACAGGATTTCATGTTTAGCCAAGTTCACTTATTAGATCTTGGCCAATTATTCCATAATTATATATCACTGTATGTCAGATTGGACTTGGTAGTGGTAAGGCATCTACACAACGTATTATTCTACACTATATAAACCCATTGTATAGGATAAAGTGAGCAGTAATATATGATATGAGTATATTGTTGGAATGAATTCAGAAAAGCGCATGAAAGCTACTCAGGGATTTCTTTTGGGCAATGCACTATGACTCTGAAGATGTTCTGCCAGTTAGGAACAGCTGGAGAGCAGCAGGTTGCCCACTGGTACTCATCATCGGCTCAGACTGTACGGCACGTTGCGATGAGTGGCACCGGCTTGCCTGTAGTAATTACAAAGAGGAGGTTTCGACATTTGATTCTGTAGAAGATAAAGATAAGGGGGTGTCAGATTTATGTAGGTCATGTACAATATCTAATAGCTTAGAGCCATATTTCCTTTTTAATCCCAATCCAAGTGCTTCCTACTAAAACAAATTAGTTTCAAGTACTCCCTAGGCTATTATACACTGTGTTGCATGAAAAACGTAGAATGGCTACAGAGTAAGTACCTCCTAGAGACGTGATATAGTTTGCATGTAAAAACAGGTTGCTGTTTGCGGATCAGTTATATTTCAATTACAAATTAACGGTGGTGTTATCTGGTTCAGAAAAGTTACATTAGCTTTCCTTGTTAATTAAGAGTTAAAAGATGTGGGTAACCCTTTTTAGTATTCTCCTCTGATTTTTGAAGGATCTCAATGACTCTGCATTTATGGATTTCCCACCAATTTTGATTTCAGCCCAGTGCAGTGCCTTATCTCCCCAGTGGTGGCGCTGTATAGGTATAAAACACTTGCTTCTTCAGATACATGATGAGGAACATCCAGTGATTATTTTCAGGAGATTCTTCTAACGAGAGATGATGCCCATAATTTTACCAATTGCTAAAGTGTAAATAAACTTCATATATGAAAAACCTCCTTAAGTTTATGATATACCAGTTGTTTTTGTATTATTTACAATCTTTATCTCAATAGTTCTTCTGTCTATAATACCGTATATATTTATGGATTCATGCTGGACTATTATTGCCTATCAACTGAAATGTAAAATATTCAACCCATTATTTGGTTGACACTTTCCTAATACTTTTAAGTTTTTATAATTTATATTTATATTTTAATCATGTACACTGAAATCATGAATATTCAGTCATAATGGTCAAAAGCGCCATAATAAAATTGAAAAATTGAAAAAAATTACATTAAAATAATAAAGAGGTTGTCCACTTTAAGCATGTTACTGCAAATAATTCACATTGTTTGTATAATGAAAAGTTTTAACATTTTCCAAAAATACTTTCTGCATTAATTCTTCCAGTTTTTCTAGACCTCTGCTTGCTGTCATGCAACAGGAAGCTTCATTGTTAACTCTCTGTAGTTGTGTGATGCCAAATAGGTGCACGGCTTGTTATAACACACAGGGGCTTATTTACTAAGGGTCCGTATTTAACCAGGTGTCTGCATTGGGATTGTGTGGCACACCGCATTTTTTGGCGCGGCTTTTCTGGCTTTCATACAACAGAAATCAGTGGGGGGGGGGCGGGGGGGGCTGGAGTGGTGAGTTAAATGGGGTGCCGTCAGACGATCAAACTGATTCGGACTGAGTGCAGGATTTAACTTTCGAATTGTGTCGCAAGACAATGCACTTACATGCACCAGGAAGAAGAAGATGAACTCCAGTGGACCTGAGCGGGGAAGCGACACATGCAGGATATCGGGCGCATGATCTTAGTGAATCGTGGCACAACGCATTATCGGCGGAAAAATGCACTTTCGGTGAACTCCGCGGACGGGAAAGTAAATGTGTCCCACAGTGTAATCAGAGCTGTGTGATACTAACAATCCGTGCACCTGTGTGACATCACATGACCATGAACCGATGTTTATCTACAGGAAGGTAACAATGAAGCTTCCTGTTTCATGGCAGCAAGAAGAGATCTAGAAAACTGTGTGGTATTGATATAGAACGTACACTGGAAAATTTTAGAACTTTTGTTACACAGACCATATAAATTATTGGCTGTAATGTGCTAAAAGTGGGAAATTTATTCTGATTACATTTTACAATAAACATTTGTTGATTTCAATATATGTTCTTTTTTAGATAAAGATGCTTGTTTAGCCATGTCATATTTCCTATCAGTGATTGGCTAGTCTAGAAATGGGCCATTTGCTTCCATTACTATATGGGTTTTGTAAAAATTTAGGTACTACAAACTTGAGCTCCTAAAAGTCTACAAGTAAAGTAGAGAACCAAAATGTCCTATGCAGACTCCAGTAGGATGATACCTTTTATTGTTGCACTTGCTGTGACAGTGCATGTAAGTTGAAACGCGTACAGCTTGGAAATAACCATAAATCCGCTCCAGCTTGTGGATTGTGGCATTTTATTGATTGGGAATATCAATGACTGCACAATAATATGGACATTCCTTATCCTATGCAAATCCATCAGTAATATGCCATATCAATGGTGACCAATGGCTTTATTGACTTGAGAACATGACTAGATTAAAGGGGTTGGCCACTTGTCAATAAATCACTTCTATTAGACATGTCTCTGAAAGCTGCAGCTACCTTGTCTTAGCATGCTGGCCTCTGCATACACACACAGCTACAGTCTCTCTCACTGCTCCAGGATGTCTATGTGGCACCGACCTCTCTTTCTCAGTCCACCCACACGCATAGAGACTGGGAGAAACAGGGTAGAGGAGGAGCAGGATGAGTGATAACTCTGCTGCTGCAGCTCTTCCTATTCAGCAAATCTCAGAGGTGTAGGAAAAGAAGCATGGGGGGTCTGCACACAGTACTGTAGCAAGTATTTGCAGTATTTGCAGCTTTGCTGCTGTAAAACTGTGTAAATAAAATAATACAGTTATTGTAGCAAATGTTTCACTTTTTCTTGGTTTGACTGTAAAATAGGTGACAGTTCTGTAGAACTGAGTATGTGAAACCTTAAATTCCGAAGACATAACAGTTGACTGCTTTTTGACCTTCACTATTTGCTTTATTAGATGAAGCCTTCTTTAGAAAAACAAATTCTGAAAGAAATATCTAAGAGATATCTAACCGTACACTGAAGAGGTAGCAATGGAACTTTCAACTACAGTATAGTGTTCTTCAAGTAGTATGCTCCTACACCCAAATAAGTTTACCAAACTGATAAGCATCAAGATCATTGACAAAGAATATGTTTAAATACCCAAAAATGGTAATTAAAGTTTCCTTTAATCAAAAAGATATCACATAGATGCATAGATACTGTGAAGAAGTATAAAAACGCTCAAATTCTACTGCCTTGTCTAACAGTCTTCCACACTAATATGTTCTACAAAAACAGCAAAGACACATAGAAAGCAGGTCAGATGAGTTTAAGGTTTAATCTCCTGGTCTCATTTGCCTCATTAAAATAATTGGATCCGCTGCAGGACCCTTTGAATACTATTTTTGGGAATTCTCAGCAGAAACATAGACATTGTGAACTCATCCACATTTATCTCTGTACCAAAGACTCTGTAGATGCAGGAACAAAACATTTCCTTTTCTAAAGTGCTGAATAAATAAAGATTTGAATATATTAAAGGGAACCTGTCACCACATTTTTAACAAATGCAGTGACAAGTTCACTTAAAGCCCTATTAACTAAATGCCACCCTTCTTTTTGCTATATTTCCCCCCCACAATCCCACAAAATCAACTTTGCTAACTTAGCTGGCATACATTCAGATCCTCAGCGAGTCATAGAGGGTGCCTCCTCTAGTACTTATTCATTTCTACTTCTCACAGTACCTTACCATGCATCACTTTATGTCATGTGACCAGAGTGATTTTATCTAAGGTCCTTCTCCCACTAAAACCTACCCCATGTGTGTATCTCATCACATGAAAATGCAGCTTGCTACCATGGACTTCTGCTTCTTCCTATCCTCGTTGGAGGCATGCTATGATTTCATGTGATCAAATATAAACATGGGGTATATTTTGGAAATGTTACTAAGCGTAGGATGTTAGATGACATCACCCTAGTAACATGAAATGAAGTCTAAGAATCTGGATGATGCCAGCTAAGATGACAAAGTTTGTGAGGGAAACAATTTTTTGCTAAAAGGATAATAAAAACCTTTATTTATATAGGGCTATCATATTCCGTAGTGCTTTACATATCATAGAGGACATATACAAATAAAATAAAACATGACAGAGCACAAACGTTCATGTAGAACAATAGGAGTGAGGGCCCTGCTCACAAGAGCTTATAGTCTATGAGAATGAGGGGGTGACAAAAGAGGTACAAAGCTTATACAATGGTCCAGCCATTCTTTATAAGGGAAAAGAACAAAATAAAATAATATAATATAATTAATAAAGGTGCTGCTTGAACCAGCCATCAACCATCTTATATACAAAGTCCTAGGTCAATAGGACTGCAGAGAAGCCGGCACTGCTGTTTGCCAGATAACAGCCATAAGGAGGATGCAGGATGGGTTAGTGAAGAGAATTGAAAATTCATGCAGTTAGAGGGTGTGATAGGCCTGCCGAAAGAGATGTGTTTTAAGAACACATTTTAAACTTTGGAGATTGGGTGTCCATCAGTTGATAGGGCTCTATGGGAACCTGTCACTAGTTGTGTCTGTGAAAAATGTGCTGACAGGTTCCCATGAATTTCTTGAGATAATAATTATTATTAATGATATTCATGTACTGTAGCATTGTATCATACAACAGTTTATAATATTAACTCATACAAGTATAACATTGGTAATGTGAATATAAAATTGAACTTACACAATAGTTCAATATAGGGGGGGGGGGGGTCTCCTTTAAAAATTCCCTGCTTCTGCATCTTCATTGCATCTCACAAAATCCTCCTAGACACCGATCACTGATTGAAGTCAAGATACTGTCGCAGCCGCTCTTTCACACTCACTCAATCAATCAGTTGCATCCAAAACGCATTCAGACACCAATCCAGTCTGCCACACCCCTTCAATACTTGACACTGTATCTTCAAGAACCTTTGTGGGAGATAGGAGATATCTTTGATCCTAGGCAGTATGCTTGCTGAGCCCAACATCATGCCAATGCAGGATAGAGATACATTGGTAGAAGGAAACACAACATTTCGTTCCCTCCATATATTATGCAAACCCACCTATGAACACCAACACCCCAAAGATGTGATCCCGCTCCCCATCCTTCCCCCACATTTGGAAACCTATCAGCCCCTTCATGCAACACCATATTAAAATTGCCCCTTGTAAGCAGTGGGGCCTCAGGTAGAGTGCACAAGTGTGGCAGCAGATCCCTTAAGGCTGTACTAGAATATGGAGGTGGGATATACAGGACCACCAATATGCAATCCCATTTCTACAGTTTGCAGTAAACCTACTGATCAACAAACTAACCCCTCTAGAATAGGAGGTATGATAAGCATGATGGCCAACCCATACCCTATGAAGCACTTGCACTGTCTCCTTCGTCTCCTCCACTGTCTCCTACAACCCCACAATTGAGGCTGAATGTTCTTTTATACAATTGAACACTGCTTGATGCTTCCTGACATTGCCTTGACGTCGAACATTCCAGGACATACTTACTCTGCCATATTGACATTTGTTACGGATGAACTTGGCACCCACTCCCACACGCAACCAACAATAATACATAAACGAGGACACCCCAACCTCTTCCTGCAGAAAAAATTCCCCAGTTGCGGTATTACTCTTCTCCAGACGCATTATGATGCCCCTACAGACGTGCTTCATTTGCAGCCAACCACTGTAAGGCAGCTCTCGGTTGTCAAAGAAATGAGTGCACCCCAAAGCTACTACCCGCAGGTGATCTGGGTACATTATCGAATACGACACCTCCAGGGCATGTAAATGTCTCATAATATCCTGAAATACCAACCTTCTCTTTTGGACTTCCGCAGAAAAGTCCAGAAAATAAAGCAATATGCACTTCATTGATGGTAATATCATTACGGCTCCTTGCTAGGCGTAAAATGCGGTCACGGTCTTTGTAGTGCAACAATTTCCCAAGTACTGCACATGGGGGACCTCCAAGCGAGCCCGGTATATTCGGCACCCGGTGCACTCTTTCCACAGCAAAAAGGGGAGTTAGATTATCTTCTACTGGAGCCTAAGGGGCTCCAGAGCCCCTAACTGATGTCTTTTCACTTGTTGTTACAATGAGAAGAGCAGGTCTCACTTCTCCATTTCCGGCTGCTGCTAGATTACACAAGCAGATGGAGGAGAGAGAGCATTGTAACAGCTTGCGATGCTACAGCACTGAGGAGCTCTGGAAACACCCACCAGAGTCTCTCAGGCTCATTGGCATAATTTTAAAAGTTCATTTTATAAGAAGGAGGCCATGGATAACAAATATAAGAAAATTAGTAAAAAATGAGGTTCCCACTTAACAGAATTTAGAACTGCGTTTTATCGGGTAGGTAGTTAACGTTTTAACATGTTGCTGAAGTAAATGGTCTATATATTAATTGGTATGGCGTCCATGCATCACAATGAACTACATATCACAAAAAGAGAAAAGAAAGTTGGATGCATACACAGGACTTGACAATTACAACAATATTTATTAGTTAATTAAAACACAATAGCCACAGGACAACAGAAAAGTAAAAAAACTTAAAAAATACACCCAGAAGGATGTATGTAACTGCCAACGGCAAAGTGTGCCCTAAACTCCCTATCTCGTACTGACAGTACAAGGATGCACTGTTTGTTAATGAAAAATGGATGACAAGGTATATATGTGCATGTAACCAACACAATAAATAATACAACAAAAAATTACCCGTGCAAAAAAGCCTTATTGGATCTATTACCACAAGCTTAATCACAAAATACCCAAATGACAAATGTCCAGGTGGGTGGAGGGGGGGGGGGGGGCAAGGTCAGATGGGAAGGGAGTGGAGCAGATCCCATGCATATTGTCACCTATCCGGTGACTTCCTCAGGGGTATGTTACTGAACTCTGTATAGTAAGCCCCATTATTACTATACTGGTACTGGGGAAGGGATACCCAGTTTATTTACCTGCGGCAGACGTGTACCTAACATCAAGTACATATCTACTCCATTCACTCATATTGGGGAGCGTCTGTGATCATCATTTTTGTAAATATAAGAAAATAACTACAGTCACAGTGCCCGGATCTAAGTAAGTGCCGCAGGTTTATTCATGCTTTATTTGAGGTTGTTTGGAAAGTAAATAAAAAAAAGCTCTCCCTATTTCACCCCAAATGCCATGTCTTCAGAAGAAAAACTATATAAATCAACCTTACTACTCATCTAACTATAGACCTGTGACATGGTTTTGTTTGGCACCCTGGTAGCAACTGTCTGCATATTCTTCTAATTTTAAAAGATTAGATGGGTGTTTAGAAGATTAGATTAGGTGTTTAGAAGAAAATTTTAGAATTATTCTAATAATATTTTATTAGACATAATATTAGACTTTAATTATGACTTTCATTTGTGGTCACCAGTTTTATGCTTAACAATATTTCAGCATATTTTACCTATATATTTTTATTTTTATACCATGGTTTGTAAACTCAGAATTGATGCTTTTTACACCTAATTGATAAATTGTAAGACTACTATATATGCTCATTTTACTCATTTATTAATATGTAGGGGCTTGGCTATTTATTTGTAGGATTTCATAGTACCACTTCCTGACCTGATTAAGTTTGCAAGTTACTCATATTTGTATTACTCCCACGTACGTTATTTTAATGATCTATTAAACGCTAAGTTTTGATGTTTTTTTTTCGTTTTCTTCAGTGCATTTGTAATTTTTCCAAGATACCAGCGGAGACCAGCTGACGGGTATTAGTCAGTCTGTACTTTTGCCGATAAAAGTATGCATTTTAAAAGGGTAGAGTGGTGCTGAGACACTAGATTTATAAATAGGTTTCTTTACATGAAATACATTTTATGTAAAAAAAAAAAACAAAAAAAAAAACAATTATTGTTGCATGTCTACTAGTGAGCAATCACCCATCCCTAGTTAAACGTTTACTATTTGTGGTGTAAATGGGTTTTGGGGCTTAAATATTTATCAATTACCTTGAGGATGGGTCATCAAAATAATATCTTTGGGAGTCTGCTTCCAGTGCTCTTGCCGGCCAAGGCTCGGGGCCAGTGAACCCCTTGGACCCCCGCGGACGATGACACCAGCCGACACCTGGGAAACTAAGTGGCACCCAGTCTTCACCAGAGCCAGCCGCAAAGCAGGATGGTCTTGCAGCAAAGTGGTGCCACCAGGTCATTCCACAGGTGTGACTTGCCCACGGTGGCAGCCACAGGCGAGGTACAGCAAAAAAATGCTAGGGTCATGTCCGGGGTCACAACGGAATAGCTTTCTCATATGCACATAGCACTAAGTTCTGGCATGGGTAGCTGGGAGAAGCCAGACTTTAAGGAAAACCCGGAAGCGGCCAGCGCCAATCAGCGGTGCGCTGGCCCTTTAAATGTCCAAGTGCTGATGTGCTCGCGCCTTAGGGAGCAGGAAAGCGCACGCAGGCCAGCCGGGACGGGAGCACGAGCATGGAGAGGTAAGTGCGGTAGGGCCAGGCACAGCCACGGAGAGGGGCAGGGGTGTGTCTGTGATCTTAGGAAGGATCGCAGGGACACCCATGAAAGTACCCCCGCCCCCTTCTTTGGCCTGCCCCTCTTCTTGGTCTGAAGAAATCTTTGGAGGAGACTACGGTCCAGAATATTCTCTTCAGGCTCCCAGGATCACTCCTCAGGCCTGAACCCCTTCCAGTCAACAAGGAATAACCGCTTACCTCTCACGGTCTTCATGTCCAGTCCCTCCATAACCTCATAGATATCTGTGGAGTCAGCCTGTGGAGCAGGAGGAGGAGATTGCTGAGAGAAGAGGTTCAAGATGACAGGCTTCAGGAGGGAGACATGGAAGGAGTTCAGGATGCACATCGTAGGAGGAAGGCAGAGCTTGTGCGCCACAGGGTTTATGCTACTTATCCCCTCAAAGGGACCTAGAAAGAGTGGACCAAGCTTGTAGCTAGGTATCTTCAGCTTGGTATATCTGGAAGATAACCACACCTTGTCACCGTAGAGAAGACAGGACAAGTCCGACGCTTCTTGTCAGCCTGGGCCTTGGTGCGGTCAGTGGCCCGGAGCTGGTTTGCTCCAAAATAGATTTGAGGTCCTTTACCAGTTCCTCTACCACAGGGACATCCGAGGGAACAGACAGAGGAAGAGAAGGGTGAGGCCCCAGCAGAACCAGAGTCCAGTGAATTGTAGGAGAACTCAGTCCATACTAGAAGATACGACCAGACGTCTTGGCGGGTAGAGACAAATGATGGTGGTAACAGCCCAGAATTTAATTCAACCTTCCTACTTTACCATTCGACTGAGTGAGATAAGCAGAAGAAAAGTCCAGATTTACTTGCAGCTGGTTACACAAGGAACGCCAGAACTTGGACACAAATTGGACCCCTTGGTCGGACACGGTGGGGTAGATTTATCAAGCTGTCTGAAAGTCAGAATATTCCTAGTTGCCCATGGCAACCAATTACTACTCAGCTTTCATTTTAGAGCTCATGAATATTTTAAAAGGGATGTGATTTGTTGCCATGGGCAACTAGGAATATTCTGACTCCTAGACAGCTTAATAAATCTTCCCTGATGTGTTGAGGAAGTCCATGCAGCCGGGAGATATGCTGGGAGAACAAACTGGCAAGACATGGAGCAGAAGGAATGGTGGGTGGTGACTGACCGATTTTCCAAGATGTCCCATTTTGTTTCTCTTCCAACCCCGGAAGAGAAACAAAATGGGACATCTTGGAAAACTGGTCAGCCACCAACTGGTATTACCAAAAGAAGAAGGAAGATCTGTGACAAAGTCCATAGCCACGTGAGACCACGGGCAACTGTGTATCGGCAACGGAAGCAACAGTCCAGCCAGTTTGAGGAGAGAAGGCTTGTTACGGGCACAGAAAGTGCAGGATCCCACTAAATCCCGGACATCTTTGACCAGGTCAGGGCACCAGTAGTAGTGGGAGATCAGGGCGGCAGAGCGTTGCACCCCAGGGTACCCAGCCAGACGCAAAGAATGTCCCCAAGATAGAATCTTCTTCCGGAGTGCAGGTCGGACATAAATCTTGCTGGGAGGGAGCTGCCAGAGATCCACTGGAGCGGCGACAAGCAGTTTTTCAGGAGAGATAATATGCCAAGGGACCGGCTCTTCTACAATGACATCAGAGGAGGGGAAAAGAGCATCAGCCTTGATATTCTTCTCCGCAGGACCAACGGGCTTCCCTGGGATTAAGGTGCTTGGTGGTCTGGAGATACAGGAGGCTCTTATGGTCTGTATATACACAAACCAGATGGTGAACTCCTTCCAGTAGATATTCCCATTCCTCCAGGGCAAGTTTGATGGCTAACAGTTCTCTATCTCCAATAGAGTAATTCCTCTCTGCGGGGGAAAAAGTCTTGGAGAAGAAACTGCAAATGAGAGTATGGCCTTTGGGACCTTTCTGGGTGAGCATCGCCCCAGCACCTACGGAGGAGGTGCCAAGCTTAAGATGAAAGGGCTTCTCAGTGTTAGGCCTGGAGAGAACTTCAGCCGAGGTAAAGGCAGACTTCAACCTTGAGAAGGCCTCTTCAGCCGCTGATGGCCAGAGACGAGGATTGGCACCCTTCTTGGTGAGCGCCACAATGGGAGACACCAGAGTGGAAAAATGCATTATAAGCTCCCGATAATAGTTCGCAAAAACCAGAAACCTCTGAATGGAACATAGACCCTCAGGGCATGGCCATTGTAGAACTGCAGACAGCTTAGCAGGATCCATCTGAAGACTTATGTTGGAGATTATATAGCCAAAGAAAGGAAGGCTCTGGTGAAACTGACATTTTTTGAGCTTGACGTAGAGACGGTTAGCCCGGAGGCGGCCAAGAACTTGCCGTATGTGGAACCGGTGGGTCTTGAGGTCTGGAGAGAATACCAAGATGACATCAAGGTGGGCAGCACTTCTGCCTTGCAGCACTGAAGTCCTGGGTTCTAGTCCCACCCAGGTAAACATCTGCAAAGAGTTTGTATGTTCTTTCTGTGTTTTAGTGGGTTTCCTCCTGGTCCTCCCACACTCCAAAACATACTGGTAGGTTGTTTAGATTGTGAGCCCCATGGGAAAAGGGACCAATTTGTTATTTATTATAAGCTATATAAATAAAGAATTATTATTATCATAAAGGTAGACCATGACTCATGTATACAGCAGATTTTGGAAGATGTAATTCACAAATTCTTGCAAGACTAAGTTAAATCATGAAAATAGTGGGGTAAAGAATAAATGAATAAATTCTTTCATCTGGAAAATCAATACATATATGTAAAAGAAAAGACAGATGCGATAGTGGAATAAATAGTTTAAAGAAACAAGATCTCCCAGATCCCGACACGGATAAGTGAAAAAATAACAATACAAAATCAATAAAAATGCAGTCTACAAGACATATTCAACCAAAGCAGCTAGGATATAGTAATGAAAATATCAAGAAGATATATATATGAGATAAGTGCCCAGTGACCCAGAAGACCATGTATGCTTATCACTCAAGAGGTCTATGCGTCGTGCATCATTCCTTAGGAGCTGAAAGAGTATCGCTTCTCATTGAATGAATCAAAGACACTGTGGTGAACAATAACGTATCCCTATGACAAAATAAGGTGAGGCGTTTTTTTGAGTGGAGTATATAAACTCCACCCAGGCAATAATAGAAAGTCACTATGATTGCCATTCTAAGGTGAGTATTATTGTCGACACGAGGTGTTCACTATCTAACATACAGAAAAAAAAAAAAACATTGATAAATTTGTCCTTATTGGGTAAGTATAATTACTGACACAAAGTATTCACTATCTGACATGTACTAGAAAAACATCAATAAGTTTGTCCTTATAGGAGGTATTATTGCCAACACAGAATATTCACAGTCTAACATACAGCGAAGGAACATTGTTAAATTTGTTATATAACCAACCATAATACTAGTAAAGTATTGCTGCCACGCAAGTATATCAATATCGTTTTTTTATCGTTTTAGTAACATGATAAATCTCTTGTTTTGAAACGAAGGATATGACTGTTTGCCGATATTAAATGGGGACTCTATAGATCAGGGGTAGGGAACCTATGGTTCGGGAGCCATATGCAGCTCTTTTGATGGCTGCATTTGGCTCTCAGACAAATCATTGATTAATAGTGATCTGCAGTGTGTACATCTAAGACACACACACCGCTGAGCACTGGATGACCCAGGCACCATTGCCTAAGCAATGATGGCAGCGGCGCCTAGGTCATAGAGAAGAGCGCGGGAGTGATGAGAAGCCGCTGAAGGGAGAGCAGGTAGGCGAGTATTCCCTTTTTTCTCTGTGACTACCTAACTACTGGGGGGTGGATGTGCTGTGGCTACCTATTTACTGGGGGGCATGTACTGGGGCTACCTATTTACTGGGGCTACCTATCTACTGGGGAGCATATACTGGGGCTACCTATCTACTGGGGGGCATGTACTGGGGCATGTGCTGTGGCTCCCTATTTACTAGCAGGAATGTGCTGTGACTACCTATCTACTGGGGGACATGTGCTGCGACTACCTATCTACTGGGGGGCATGGGATGTGGCTACTTATTTACTGGGGGCCATGTACTGGGGCTACCTATCTACTAGAGGGGAAGAGCTGTGACTACCTATCTGCTGGGGGACATGTGCCATGGCTACCTGTCTACTAGAGGGGAAGTGCTGTGACTACCTATCTACTGGGGGGCGATGTTCTGTGGCTACCTATCTACTGGGGGACATGTGCATATTATATGGCTCTCACAGAATTACATTTTAAAATATGTGGTGTTCATGGCTCCCTCAGCCAAAAAGGTTCCTGACTCCTGCTATAGATCAATCTAGGTGTGAGTGAAAAAAAACATACTAGATACAATGTATTATTTTCAGTCTTTCATTCTCCTTTATGTGACATTGTTTTTTCACTGTATGTTAGATTGTGAATAACTGTTAAACACTGTCTTCCACTCATCACCTTTGCGGATCCGGATGAGATTGTAGGCCCCACGAAGATCCAACATGGATAATACCTTGGAATCGTGCAGACGGTCACAGAGCTCCGTGATCAACGGCAGGGGGTAGCGTTTCTTAACTGTGACCTTGTTAAGCCTGCGAGAGTCTATACAAGGACAGAGGGACCATCCTTCTTATTCACGAAAAAGAAGTCTGCACCAGCTGGAGGGGAGGGTTTGCATATGAAGCCTCGATGCACCTTCTCTTAAATATACTCTGACATAACAGCAGTCTCTGGAACTGAAAGAGGATAAACACTTCCTCTGGGACTCCTCCTGGCAGGAGTTCCACAGGACAATCGTAGGGATGATGTCCTGGTAACATGTAAGAAGACAAGTGCTTAGGAGTCACAGAGGAAACCTGGACAGGCAGAGGTGCCACCATACTGCGGGACAGACATTCTGGTCCCCAACGAAGGACCTCCCTCGTCTTCCAGTTAAAGGACCGGTGCTTGGAGTTGCAGCAATGGGAGACCCAGCAGGAGAGATTAGGTGGAGCGTGTCAGCATGTAGAAGGACAGTCTTTCCTTATGAAGAGCTCCTATTTGCAGAGAGACGATACCGGAATGGATCGGACAGGATTTGTCCAGTCCAGTGACTGAGGATATGATAAGAGGCTTCTCGAGAGGAACCACCGGAATGTGATGCTGGGAAACCATAGCAGTAGAGATGGGCGAATCGATTTTAATGAAGTGGAATTCGATACAAATTTCACAAAGTAGTCGATTTGTCACGAAGCCGAAGTTTACCCTGATTCGCTGGAACAAAGTTTTTATTTCCCCTCTTTTTTCAGCTAAATGGGCATGAGCACAACGTGTTACATGGGGCAGAGAACTCTGGGAAGGAGAAAGGAACACCCCCCATGACATCTGCAGACCTGTAAGCCAATCAGCGATCGTCAGGCTTATGTGATGTCACACACCCCTATAAAAACCAGCCATTTTCAATCTCGGCACTTAACACTGCATGTGCTGCCTGTAGCATCCAGCTGCTGCTACTGTATTGTGCAGTAGCGATTTCTGCTCCAATCCCTGGGTGTTCTTTAACCCCTTAACACCGGAGCCACTTTTCACCTTCCTGACACGGCCCATTTTTTTCAAATCTGCCCTGTGTCACTATAAGTGGTTATAACTTCGGAACGCTTTAACATATCCAAGTGATTTTAAAAATGTTTTCTCGTGACACTTTGTACTTCATGTTAGTTGAACAATTTTGGTGGTATGTTTTGCATTTATTTATGAGAAAATCAGATATTTGGTGAAAATTTGGAAAAATTCTTGATTTTCGAACTTCAAAATGTTCTACTTTTTCCGTACATAGTCATAACCGCTAAAATACTTAATAACTAACATTCACCGAATATCTACTTTATGTGGACATGGTTTTTTATGCATACTCTTATTTTTGTAGGATGTTATGGGGCTTTGAACGTTAGGTGCGATTTTTCACATTTTCATAAAAAAACGCAAAATCCTGCTATTGAGGGACCTGCTCAGGTTTCAAATCACTTTGAGAGACCTAAATAAAAGTAAACCCCATAAATTACCCCATTATAGAAACTACACCCCTTAACGTACGTAAAACAACTTTTATGAAGTTTGTTAACCCTTTAATTGTTTTACAGGGGTTAAAACAAAATCGGATGCAATTTTGAAAGTAAAATTTTTTTGGCTAAATGAATGTGTTTTTCAAAAAATGTACAAATTTTCAGTGGATAAAATACCAAAATGCTCCACAAAATTTAATACCCAATCCCTCCCGCGTATAACAATACCCCATATGTGGTGGTAACCTGCTGTATGGGCAAACGCCAGGGCATCTAAGGGAGGCAGAGCCATTCAGAGCAGATTATGCATTGTCACTTTTTATTGGCTATACAATCTTTATTTTTTTGGCAATTTGGACATATAAGGGCTTATTTTTTGCGACATGAGATGCACTTTCATTTTAGTGGGTCATTAGCTTATTGATAAGATTTTATTAACTCTTGAATGTATGGCTGAAAAGAGAATTGTCAATTTTGGTTTACTTTCTTTTTGTATTACTTGGGGGTCGTACACCATACACTAAAAATACTATATTATCTTTATTCTACAGATCACTACGATTACGGTGATACCTCATTTATACAGTTTTTCATTTATTTTTACAATTTTACTGGATAAAAACTAATATAGAGGAAATCTCATTTGTTTTTGCATTACCTTTTTTTTGCAGATGTAACTTTAATATTTTTTGGTTGACAGAGCTAGTTTAGGGCTTATTTTTTACATGTTCAGTTGTTCTTTTCAGTGGTACCATTTTGGTGCACATAACTTTTTTTGATCACTTTTTAGAACATTTTTGTGTAGAGATTTTATGAAAAATGAGTTATTGTACGGATTGTTACGGACGCGGTGATACCAAATATGTGGGTTTATTTGGCGATTTTGTGTTTTTTTTTACTTTATTGCATGTATATAGGGAATCGCTTGTTCAAGCTATTCTTCACATTACACAGTGTAAGGCTGCATGCACACTGCCGTGAGCCCGCCGCACTGTAGCACGGCGGGCACACGGCAGCGCGGGGAGAGGAGGAGGAGGTGAGCGCAGCTCTACCCCGCCCCTCTCCATAGCGATGTATGGCCGCGGCGCCATAATACGGGAAAAGATAGGACATGTCCTATCTTTTCCCCGGCTACGGAGCGGTAAGGTGCCGCACGCGAGCCCATAGAAGTGTATGGGGGACGTATATCGGCCGTATATACGTTGGCCGTATATACGTCCCCCATACTGTAGTGTGAATGCAGCCTTATAGAGATGTATTACACTGTGTAATGTAACACACTGAGAATGCTGCGCATGCTCAGTGTGTTACAGCCGGGAGGCAGGACCCAGCTCCCGGAGGAGGATTATGCAGCCCCGGGCACTGGCAGTCCCGGGGCAGCAATGGGAGCAGCGGACCCCCCCCCATCCCGGTAGGCACCGCGGGGGGGGGGGGGGGGGTCCCATTCACTTTAAATGCCCCTAACACGCCGAGGTCAGCGCGACCGCGGTGTGTTAGGGGTTAACACCCGAGAGCGGAGAAATCGCCGATCGCGGGTGTTAGAAGCAGGTGTCGGCTATAATATATAGCCAACACTCGCAGCTTCTGGCCCCGTCTCCGTTCAGGAGCCGGGGCCAGAAGTTTGACGTAATAGTACTGTATTTTGCGGGAACGCACCTCCCGCCATGCAGTACTATTACGTCAAATGTCGGGAAGGGGTTAAAGGGGATCTGTATACCCCACATAGCAGTTCTGTTTAGAGACAAAATTGAATAGGAAAAATCTGTTTCACATTCATGCATCTGCAGTAGCGATTTGTGGACCAATCCCTGGTTGTTCTTTAACCCCTTTTTAACGACTTGGCCTTTTGAAGTGTTTTCACTTCCATTTTTCACTTACCAACTTCAAAAATCTATAACTTTTTATTTTCTACATAAAGAGTTTGTTGATGGCTTATTTTCTGCGTAACAAATTGCACTTCAGTGAAGTGAGAGAGTTAATATTCATGGCTGTGTACTAGGAAGCGAAGAAAAAAATTCCAATGCAGTGAAAATGGTGAAAAAACAGATTTGAACGTTTTCTGGTGGGCTTGGATTTTACAGCTTTCATCTGCGTCCCAAATGACATTTCTACTTATTATGTGGGTCGGTACAATCACGTGGATAACCAAATTTTATAGGTTTTATAATGTTTTCATACATTTAAAAAATTAAAACCGCCTGTACAAAATATTTTTTTTTTATTTGCCATCTTTGGCGCCAATAACTTTTTCATGCTTTGGTGTACGGAGCTGTGGGTAGTGTCATTTTTTTTTTTGCGAATTTTAATGGCATTTTCATTGCTAAACTCACCGGCCCCTTTATTAGGTACACCTGTCCAACTGCTCGTTAACACTTAATTTCTAATCAGCAATCACATGGCGGCAACTCAGTGCATGCTTAGGCATGTAGACATGGTCAAGAAAAATCTCCTGCAGTTAAACCGAGCATCAGTATGGGGAAAAAGGTAGAATTTTAGTGCCTTTGAACGTGGCATGGTTGGGTGCCAGAAGGGCTGGTCTGAGTATTTCAGAAACTGCTATCTACTGGGATTTTCACGCAAACACATCTAGGGTTTACAGGAAGAATGGTCCGAAAAAAAAAACATCCAGTGAGCGCCAGTTTCTGTGGGCGGAAATGCTTGTTGATGCCAGAGGTCAGAGGAGAATGGCAGACTGGTTCGAGCTGATATAAAGGCAACAGGACTCAAATCGCCGTTACAACCAAGGTAGGCAGAAGAGCATTCTGAACGCACAGTATGTCAAACTTGAGGCAGATGGCTACAGCAGCAGAAGACCACCACTGGGTGCCACTCTTTCAGCTAAGAACAGGAAACTGAGGCTACAATTTGCACAAGCTCATCGAAATTGGACAGTAGTGATTGGAAAAACGTTGCTTGATCGAGTGAGAAAATAGTTGACAAAAAGATCGTCACTACATGTTTGGATTAGAATAAAACACATATTAAAAATGACAACAAAGCTCCATTTTAAGTGGCAGTTCTCAGATCAATTTTACAATTATAAAAAAATTCATCCATAAATATCCCATTTTATATGGGATAGGTTTTATCTCAAATATTAAGCGATGGCTGCAAGATTGTAGCACGTAAAAATACAACAATTGGAACCTTGTGTCCCCTAGTATGTTTACTACAAAAACTAAAAGCAATCAAACTTGGTTGCATCATGGGGTTTTCAAATGCGGTCTATATCATGTTAACCTTGTAGTTATGTGTCGCCGGTTAAGACGCTTCTCTAATAGTACGAACACGGAGGATATAATATAAACTTTCCTAAATTGCAACAGGGACTATGTGGTCTACCAAAAAATGCACTATTGTGAAAAGATATACATTGGCAGCACCGTTCGTAGGTTTAAACAAAGATATTAGAACATATTAGAGACATCACCAATAGAGCAAAAAAAATCTGTCGAGAGAACATACCTATACCAAGAATCTATCGTGCTGCCAGACATTTATTGAACACCACCAAGGGAGAGTAGCTTCACTTACGCATGTGCAATGAACAGATTCGCCCAGGCAAAAGGGGGGGTGGTGAGACCGTAGCAAAACACCACGAGACCGCGAAGCCTACGGATTTCTGCCTTACTAGCAGATTCCCAGTGGGATGAATTTCAAAAATGGTAGTGTTCCATATGAGTTTGTATTATCTTAAATGGCATACCAGCTTCTAATATGTTATTATGATGTATATACTGATCCTATACAATCCAGTACAGAATTTGAATTGTTAGACTCTGTCTAATGAAAGACGCTATGTTCTGGAATGTTGCACGTCTTCAGAAATTTCCATAATAGTTACTGATATGATATATTATTTCATTTGATGTTATATGGATCTCTAATATGAGTTGCACATGGGGTTTTATATATTTCTTCTGTTCTTGTTTTTATAAACATATGGGGATTTCCAGTTTTGGAAATCTCCCTGGACATGTGATCGGGACTTTTTCCGGAAATAGATATATCCCGAAACCCCCACAAACAATTTCAACCATGACTAAGAGTGCCTCGTGCACTCGAAACGCGTAGGTTTTCTTCCCTATATGGTTAGGGACATGCCATGTTTAAATTTTAAACATATATATAATTAAAGTCCAAAAGGACAAGAAATTATTTTATCCTGGTTTGGTGCGGATCTCCGTTTTTTCTACGAGGACTTGGAAAAACGTTGCCTGGTCTGATGAGTCTCGATTTCTGCTGCGACATTCGGATGGTAGTATCAGAATTTGGCGTCAACAACATGAAAGCATGGATCCATCCTGCCTTGTATCAATGGTTCAGGCTGGTGGTGGTGGTGTCATGGTGTGGGGAATATTTTCTTGGCACTCTTTGGGTCCCTTGGTACCAATTGAGCATCGTTGCAATGCCACAGCCTACCTGAGTATTGTTGCTGACCATGTCCATCCCTTTATGACCACAATGTACCCAACATCTGATGGCTACTTTCAGCAGGATAATGCGCCATGTCATAAAGCTGGAATCATCTCAGACTGGTTTCTCAGACTGTACTCAAATGGCCTCCACAGTCACCAGATCTCAATCCAATAGAGCATCTGGGATGTGGTGGAACGGGAGTTTCGCATCATGGATGTGCAGCCGACAAATCTGCGGCAACTGTGTGATGCCATCATGTCAATATGGACCAAAATCTCTGAGGAGGGGCCAGAAGTTTGACGTAATAGTACTGTATTTGCGGGAACGCACCTCCCGCCATGCAGTACTATTACGTCAAATGTCGGGAGGGGTTAAAGGGGATCTGTATACCCCACATAGCAGTTTCTGTTTAGCGACAATTGATAGGAAAATCTGTTTCACATTCATGCCTCTGCCGTAGCGATTTGGGACCAATCCCTGGTTGTTCTTTACCCCCTTTTTAACGACTGGCCTTTTGAGTGTTTTCACTTCCATTTTGCACGCTTACCAAACTTCAAAATCTAAACTTTTTGACTACATAAAGAGCGTGGTGATGGCTATTCTGTGGTAACAAATTGGCACTCAAGTGAGAGTAGTTAAGCCAGTGGCGTGTACTAGGAAGCAAAAAAATTCAAATGCAGTGAAATGGTGAAAAAACAGATGTGCAACGTGGTCTGGTGGGCTGGATTACAGCTTTCACTCTGCGGTCCCAAATGACATTTCTACGATGTGTGGGTCGGTACAACAGTGGAAAACCAAAAGTGGTAAGAAAGTGTTCATACATTAAAAAAAAAACCGCCGTACAAAAATTTTAATTTTGCCATCTTTCTGGCGCCAATAACTTTTCATGCTTTGGTGTACGGAGCTGTGGGTAGTGTCATTTTTTTTTTTTGCGAATTTTAATGGCATTTTCATTGCTAAACTCACCGGCCCCTTTATTAGGTAACCTGTCCAACTGTCGTTAACACCTTAATTCTAATCCCAATCACATGCGGCAACTCAGTGCATTTGGCTGTAGACATGGTCAAGAAAATCCTGCAGTTCAAACCCGAGCATCAGTATGGGGAAGAAAGGTGATTTCAGTGCCTTTGAACGTGGCATGGTTGTTGGTGCCAGAAGGGCTGGTTGAGTATTTCAGAAACTGCTATCTACTGGGATTTTACGCACAACCATTCTAGGGTTTCAGAGAAGGTCCGAAAAAAAAAAAAACATCCGTGAGCGCCAGTTTGTGGGCGGAAATGCCTTGTTGATGCCAGAGGTCAGAGGAGAATGGGCAGACTGGTTCGAGCTGATATAAAGGCAACAGTGACTCAAATCCCACGTTTACAACCAAGGTAGGCAGAAGAGCATTTCTGAACGCACAGTATGTCAAACTTTGAGGCAGATGGCACGCAGCAGAAGACCACACTGGGTGCCATCTTCAGCTAAGAACAGGAAACTGAGGCTACAATTTGCACCAGCTCATCGAAATTGGACAGTATAGATGGAAAAACGTTGCTTGATCGAGCTGAGAAAATAGTTGGACAAAAAAGATCGTCACACATGTTGATAAGTAATAAAACACATATGAAAAATGACAACAAAGCTCCATTTTTTAATGTTGCAGTTCTCAGATCAATTTTACAATATTAAAAAAATTCATCCATAAATACATCCTATTTATATGAGGGAGGTTTTATCTCAAATATTAAGCGATGGCTGCAAGATTGATAGCACGCGGTAAAAATACAACAAATTGGGCAACCTTGTGTCCCCTAGTAGTTTACTACAAACCTACAAGCAATTCACACTTGGTTGATCAGTGGGTTCTTCAAACTGCGGTTCTCATTCATGTAAATCCTTGTAGTTATGTGTTCGCCGGTTAAGACGTTCTTAATGTACGAACACGGAGATATAATTTAAACTTTCCTAAATTGCAACAGTGGACTATGTGGTCTACACATAAATGCAATTTTTGTGAAAAGATATACATTGGCAGCAACGTTCGTAGGTTTAAACAAAAGTTATAGAACATATTAGAGACATCACCAATAGCAACAAAAAATCTGTCGAGAGAACAACCTATACAAAGAAATCTACCGGTGCTGCCAGAACATTTATTGAACACCACCAAGGGAGAGTAGCTTCACTTACAGCATGGTGCAAAGACAGATCCGCCAGGAAAAGGGGGGGTGGAACCGTAGCAAAACACTACGAGACCGCGAAGTACTGGATTTTCTGCCTTAAAGCAGATTCCCAGTGGGCATGAGATTTCAAACATGAGATAGTTTCCATATGAGTTTGATTATCTTAAATTGGCATACCAGCTTCTAAATGTGATATTGATGCATATACTGATTCCTATACAATCCAGTAAAGAATTTGAATTGTTAGACTGTCTAATGAAAGCGCTATGTCTGGAATATGCACGTTCAGAAATTTCCATAATAGTTACTGATATGATAAATGTTTCATTTGATGTTATATGGATCTCTAATATGAGTGGCAAATGGGTTTTTGATAATTTATTCTGTTCGTTTTATAAACATATGGGAGATTTTCCATGTTGGGAAATCTCCCTGGATCATGGATCGGGACTTTTCCGGAAATAGGGAATATCCCGAAACCCCCCACAAACATTTCAACCATGATTAAGAGTGCCTCGTGCACTCGAAACGCGAGGGTTTCTCCTCTATATGGTCTAGGGACATGCCATGTTTAAAAAAATTTTAAACATATTAATAATAAAGTCAAAGGACAAGAAAATTATTTTATCAGGTTTTGTGCGGATCTCCGTTTTTTTACGAGGACTTGAAAAACGTTGCTGTCTGATGAGTCTCGATTTCTGCCTGCCGACATCGGATGGTAGTATCAGATTTGGAGTCCCAAAAACATGAAAGATGGATCCATCCTGCCTTGTTATCAATGGTTCAGGCTGGTGGTGTGGTGTAATGGTTGGGGAATATTTTCTTGGCAATCTGGGTCCATGACAATTGCGTCACGTTGCAAGCACCAGCCTACCTGAGTAGTGTTGATGACCATGTCCATCCTTTATGACCCAATGTACGCCAACATTGATGGGCTACTTTAGCAGGATAATGCGCATGTCATAAAGCTGGAATCATCTCAGGACTGTCTTAGGACTGTACTCAACTGGCCTCCACAGTCACCAGACCAGATCTCAATCCAATAGAGCATCTGGGATGTGGTGGAACGGGAGTTTCGCATCATGGATGTGCAGCCGACAAATCTGCGGCAACTGTGTGATGCCATCATGTCAATATGGACCAAAATCTCTGAGGAATGCTTCCAGCACCTTGTTGAATCTATACCACGAAGAATTGAGGCAGTTTTGAAGGCAAAAAGGGATCCAACCCGTTACTAGCATGGTGTACTTAATAAAGTGGCCGGTGAGTGTATAATTTTTGGGACTGTGCGACCTTTTGATCACTTTTTATTAATTTTTTTATATTTTTCAAAATGGCAAAAATATATATATTATATTTTGATAGATAGGACATTTTCGGACGCGGCGATACCTAATGTGTTTATGATTTTTACTGTTTATTTATATCAGTTCTAGGGAAAGGGGGGTAATTGGAATTTTTAGGTTTTTTTATTATAATTTTTCTTTTTTAAACTTTTTTTTATTTTTATTTTTACTATTTTTCAGACTCCCTAGGGCAGTGGTGGCGAACCTATGGCACTGGTGCCAGAGATGGCACTCGGAGGCCTCTCTGTGGGCACACGGGCTGTCTCCCAGGCACAGAGTTTGCCAGACATGGCAGTCCAAGTAGTTTGAAGTCTCAGGCAGTCCAAGTAGTAGCTATTTTAAAGCGACCCATCCTGTGTTTTTGGTCTTGTCCGAAGAGTGAAAAGGTGTGGACAGGGTTTGATTGGAGCTCCAAAATTCTGGTAGCAAAAAGTTTGGTACTGCCTAAATTGCTGTTTTGGCACTTTTGGAAAAGCTAGTGTTTTTTGGGTCTCATTTTGGGCACTCGATCTCTAAGAGGTTCACCATCACTGCCCTAGGGTACTCTAACCCTAGGTAGTCTGATTCATCCTATCATATACTGCCATACTATTGTATGGCAGTATATGAGGATTTTACTCCCCATTCATTATAATGTGCAATTAGCACATTGTAATTCATGGGTTAAAACGAAGTAGCCTCGGGTATTCGGAACACCCGAGGCTACCATGGCGACGGATCGCCGCTCCCCGTGACGACATCGGGGAGCAACGATCCGCGGCAATATGGCAGCGCCCATGCATTGCCGGCGGTGATCGAGGTAAAAACACCCGCGATCGGTGCTAGCAATATGCAGTAAAGACTTACCAGCTATGGAGAGGGCTCGGCCCGCGGGAAGGGGTTAAGGGGGATCTGTATACCCCAAATAGCAGTTCTATTTAATGACAAAATCGAATAGGAAAAAATCTGTTTCACACTCATGCATCTACAGTGGTGATTTGTGGACCTCTCACTGGGTGTCAGTTGTGGGGTATCTGTATAACGCAAATTTCCATACCTTTTTGTGGCTATAGTTAGCAGCCAGATTTACGTGTTAAATCTACGTAGTTTATAAATAAACAGAAAGGTGGCAGGTCAAGCAGGCAGAGGTCGCAGCACAGTAAGGGGACGTCGCAGCAGTGGTGACACTGTGAGGCCAGAACTGCCGTTGAAATCAACAACCCAAAACTTGTTGAATGGTTGACTAGTTCATCCAATTCCTCAAATATAATATCTGACAACCCCAGCCAAGAGTCTGTGGGTTCCTCTGATACAACAATTAGTTGGCATGGCCCAGGAGCAGGTCACCTGTCCTCAACCAGCCTCTGTCCTGTACATTTCCCGCAGCCTATCGAGCTACTAGGTGGCCTAAGCTCAGCACCTCTATTCAGCGAGGACAAAGTGTTTGAGGACAGTCAGCAGCTGCTTGGCAGAGCAGAGATGGGGCAGACTACCGCTGCTTCCTGCAGTAGGCAAGCTGTGCATACTGATACAGGTGAAGAGAGTAGCAGTGACCAAACACAAATTGACGATGATGTAGCTGACTGCACTTGGGAGCTGGGTGTAGAAGGGGTTTCATCATCGTCAGGCGAAGAGAGTGTCAGCTTGCGTGTCAGGCAGCGGAGCAGGCAGCAAGTTGCTACTGTGGCCGTGAGTCGGCAGGGCGGCAGCAGAGCAAGGATGGAAGCCAAACATCCCACAGGGTACAAATCCCCATTCACAGGTCCAAGTAAGCAGTGGCAGAGGGTCTCAGTGAAGCAGTGGCAGTAGTAGTCAGTGCAGAGTGTTGGAGGTAAAATTACCACCTTGGCGGTGTGGCAGTTTTTTGTAAAGACACCAGAGGAGCCGAGCATGGATGTTGTATCTGTGGCCAGAAAGTGAAGCGTGGCCAGGGAGCTAATGTTGGCACCATGGCCCTGCGCCAACACATGTAGCATCACCATCCAATGGCCTGGGAGAAATGGCTGTCAGATGTGGTCCATTCTGCAGGCGCAGCAACAGCAGCAGCACCTAGTGGCACACATGCTGTTTCAGCAAGTCAAGGCTCCAGCACCTCTGCCAAAGGGAGATGTTTGTCTTTCACATCATCACCCGACCAGATGCTCCTGCTCCTTGCTACGCATGGCGCCAGCAGGTTTTGAGCTAGGCGATTACAAAGAGACAACTCTATGTGTCCAGCCATCCTAAGGTGGAGAAGCTGACCATGCTCTTGTTGAACTAGTTGGTCTTGCAGTCTCTCCCTTTCCAAGTCGTGGACTCTGCACCCTTCAGAGAACTAATGGCTTGTGCCGAATTGAGGTGGAGAGTTCCAAGCCGCAATTTCTTTTCCAAAAAGGCAGTGCCAGCCCTTCACCAATATGTACAACAGAAGGTGGGTCAGTCCTTGAGCTTATCAGTTTCTTCCAGGGTGCACGACAGCACGGACGTGTGGAACTGTAAGTATCTATGGTCAGGGCCAGTACATGTCCTTTACAGCCCACTGGGGGAATGTGCTTCCCGCCCAGCCACACCAACAACTTCCACAAGAGACGTCGCTTTCTCCTCCACGTTGTCAAACTGCTACTCCTGTGCCACTGTCCGCCTCCTACTTCTCCACCACCACCTCAGCCTCCACAAGTGCTGTTCCATCATACCACATGTGCAGTTCAGTACCCGGTTTGCCTGGGGAAATGATGTCACACAGGGGATGAACAGCTCCGCGTCATGCAAGAAGAAATCAATGTGTGGCTTTCTCCGTGACAAGTAAAAATTGGAACCATGATGACAGACAGTGGGAGGAACATGGTGTCTGCGCCGCACCGAGGAAGGATGGTCCATGCACCCTGCATGGCGCACGTATTCAATCTGGTTGGCAACAAGTTCCTGAAGTCTTCCACCCATCTGCAAGACATTCTAAAAATGGCCAGGACACTGTGCACACACTTCAGCCATTCTTACAAAACCAAGCACAACCTCCTCGAGTTGCAGCGTCAGAATGGCCTACCCCAACATAGTCTGATGTGCGATGTTTCCACCCGTTGGAATTCCAGCCTCCATATGTTAGGGACGCCTGTATGAACAGAGAAAAGCATTGATGAATTTTGGTGACTGAAGCGGACCGGTGTATTCCACTGTGTAACTTTGATATCAGCACATGGAGCTCATGTGTGGCACTGCATTTGGCAGACGCTTTGAAGAGGCCACGTTATTTGTCAGTCGCCAGGACTGCAGGATGAATAACGTCATTCATGCTATGTACTGGAACTCATGCTGGAAATATGACACTATTGGTTAAGGCACTGGAGAAGTGGAGACTACAGCACATGGACCACATGAGTCTGGTGGGGGCTGAACTAGAGGAGGAGACATTGGAGCACAAGCAGAGTCTGTGCAATATCTGGTTTTTCTCCAGGTGACAGGAGGGAGGAGCGGAGCATCCGGAGGAGGTTAGAGACTAGGGATGACCCAGAAGCCAAGTGGCAGTATATAGTGGAGATGGAGGCCGGGAGTCCTCAGGTCACTGCGCAGATGGCCCGCAGCATGCTGCTTTGCCTAACTAAGTGTCAGGGCGAATATCAAAATCCGGCAAAGGGATAAGTTGGCTCTCACCCTATTGGACCCTTGCTACCAGTCAAAATGGGTGACTTTTTTCAGATGCTGAGAGGAATAAACAACCTTTCATACTTTGGAGAAATACTGTGCACACAGTTGGCCGCTGCCTATGTAGAGCCATGTCCATCCTCTGTCACGGCATGACCGGGGGATCTGGCAGTCATTGCTACAGTATACTGCCACGGCTGCTGTGGGGAAAGGGGGGGGGGGTTAGAAGCAGTAGCAGTTCCATCAGCAGAGCTTAAATCTGGATTCCTGAATGAGCAACTTCCTTCACTTGCCTTGAGGAGGGTAGCCGCCACCAGAAGCAGCAGGACATGGAGCAGACCCTGCACCAGCAGGTGGTGGACGACAATACTTTACCACTCAGGTAGAGGATCCCATGGACTACTGGGCATCCAAACTTGCTGCGTGGCCGCAACTTGCGGAATTTGTCCTGTCAGGCCAGTAGAGTGGCGTCAGAGCGGGGTGTCATGTGGCGGGGGCCATCGTTACCCCAGGAGAACCCTCTGTCAACACCGTAATGTGGAGAGACTGACCTTTGTCAAGATGAAATTCAGGCTTGGATCAGCCAGGATGTCAACCTCACAATCCCTAATGCATCAGATAGATAGGTATGACATCTCCTCCAAACGTTGAGAAATGAGGTTGGTTCTACTGCTCAGCCCACTATTCTGATGATGCCACCCACTGATGCCAATATATGCTGCCAGTTGTCCATCTGCCTCAACATCCTACTGTCTTACCAGTGACACTTTGTGGGGGCTCCTGCTGCTGCCACCTTTACACTATATCATTGTGCAAACTCTGTGGGCTCCTGCTGCTGATGCCACCTTCACACCTATCATTGTGCCACCTATGGGCTCCTGCTGCTGCCACCTTCCACTATATCATTGTGCCACTCTGTGGGCTCCTGCTGCTGCCACCTTCACACCTATATCATTGTGCCACTCTGTGGGCTCCTGCCACCTCACACTATATCATTGTGCCACTCTGTGGGCACACTGCTGATGCTGCTGATGCCACTTCAAACTATATCATTGTGCACTCTGTGTGCTGTGCGTCCCCTTCACACTATATATTGTGCCACTTGCGGGCTCCTGCTTGATCGCTGATGCTACCTTCACACTAGTCATTTGCCACTCTGTGGGCTCCTGCTGCTACTGATGCCAACCACACTATATCATTGTGCACTCTGTGGGCTCCTGCTGATGTGATGCTACCTCACACTATATCATTGTGCCACTCTGTGGGCTCCTGCTGCTACTGATGCCACCTCCACACTAGTCATTTTGCCACTCTTTTGGGCTCCTGCTGCTGCAATGCCACCTTCACATACTCATGATGTGCACTAGTGGGCTCCTGCTGCTGCGCATATGATGGCCACCCCACAATATCATGTGCGCCACTATGGGGCTCTGCTGCTGCGATGGCCGGCCTTCACACGTCATATCAATTGTGCCACCCAGTGTGGCTTTGCTGCTGAGATGCGTCCTCCACACCTAATCATTGTTAGCACACTCTATGGGCGCTAGCTGTGCATGCTACTGATGCACCTCACACACTATTTCATGTGCCATATGGGGCTCCTGCTGCTGCTGATGCACCTTCACACATGATGAATTAGTGGCCACCTTGCGGGTCATGCTGCTGCTGACGCAACCTGCCACGACATCACTTCATTGTGCCACTCTTGTGGGCTCAGCTTCTGCTGATGCCACTTACATATCAGTAAGCTTGGCCACCTGGGCTCCTTGCCTGACGGGCGACCTCACATTACACTACTATCATTGTGCCACTCTCGAGGGCTCCTGCGCTGATGTACTTCACACTGTGGCATACACTCTGGGTCCCGCCACTCCCACCCTTGAGCCCTCATGGCTGCTGCGCTGCTCGTGCCCAACCCTATGCGCAGTTCTTTTCTCGCAAAGACCTGATATTTTCAGGAAAACTGTAATGTATTTAAGCAGGTGGCATCTGCAACCTACAAATTGAAAGATTTACGATTGAATATTTCAAAGTCTTAATTAATTTCAAACTTCAATCCTTGTACCACACTAGGTGGGCCCCTCTGACTGTTGGTTTGTGGGCTCCTGCTTCGCTGAACCGCCACTGCACCACTCTAGATTGACATACTCTGTGGTGCTTTCCATGTTGCTGCCACCTGTGGTGCTTCCTGTATTTGCTGCCGCACCACTCCACACTCTTAATTATTGTGCCCACTTTGTGGACTCCTTTTGCTGCTGCTTTTTTGTGCCACCTCCACACGTCTTATCGTTGTGGCCACTTGTGCCTACCATGTTTCCGCCACCTCCATAATTTGTCATTGTGCCACCTGCGGCTACTCATGCTGCTGTTGCCAAGGACGTGTCTCCCTGGAACATCCTGTGATTGTCAGACGCTGTTTTTCACCCTCTTCTCTCTATGGCATATTGCCACTTATTTAGTGCCCCCTCGTTCATCTGTCAGAGGATGAAAAGCCTCATTAAGGATTGAAGCCAAAAGAGGAGTGGATACAGAACCACAGACGTACATGCAAAATGTGCCCATTTACTGAGTTATCTGCTGTTTTTGGCTCCACTCGGGGTGTTTTTGGCTTTCAGCAATCGTTGGATTATTGACCGATGAAGGGGACACTGATGTTGAAAATGATTCAGGGACGTACAATGACAGAATTACTGGCCGACACACCCTGCATATTTGGGGGGTTCTACATGTACTCGTCAGAAAGACCCAGGTTCGTGTAATCATGGATCTTGAGTCAAGTAAAAAAAGAGTGCACTCTTGTGATTTATACATAGTGGGAATCTTGCCCTTCAGGCTCTGTCCTTTGAGCGGTGAGTCCACCAACGTTACCTTGTCAGGATGCGTTTCACTTCACTTATTTGGTGAAGTTGGCCTTGTAAGTGCAAATGGCATTTGTAAGAGGACAGACGTTTCTAAGTGGCGGCGGTTCTGTGCATGTCATACTAAGAAGCATAGCAATGTTGTGAACGACCAGGACCACGCCACCTATGCATATATATAACATGGTACAAAGTTTCAATACCCTACAGGCTCTCTGTAGCCAGGAAAAATAACCTGTTTTGTGGTGTACATTGGTTCAATTGGGTTGAGCAATTTTTCTAACAAATTCGGGTGAATCAGGGACCCAACCGCAAATTTTAAAACGATTTCACCACTCTTACAGAGTGTCAATCATAAAGTACCCTCGCAGAACGGAGTCCAAAGCCTGAAGCCTGAATAGAGTGCAGGAATGAAGCTGAGGAGCACAAAACATTAGGTCGAGGACGTGAAGAAGCTCGAGTTCACACCTAGGGATGGTTCTCCCAAAACAGACTCTGCGCTGGGGAATACGGACAAGCCCCAATGAAGTGTAACTGGCACAGACAGGCAAGATTCTCTGAATTGTATTGTTCGTGTGAGGAGATCTGGCACTGTCCACTGCATTGGACTCTGGCTCTGCAGTGGATACGGCCGGAAGCTGGAGTGGCTTTTGAAAGGCAGGAGCCAGGCAGGTAGACGTGCAAGACGGCTTGGGAAGGCTTGTGACGTAACTCATTGGCTGTCCAAACCGCACGTTAATACCGAGTGGCAAGGGTAAGACACCACTCGCCCAATGGTCCTCAAACTGAAAGAAAGTCCTTGTAAAGGTCACTGACAAAGCGCATCGTTCCGGAGAGTTCAGAGGTCAGGTTGCGGAACTGAACTGATTCTCCAAACAGACGAGTTCCCCTTGGCGCAGGTTCAGCAGCGCAGTCTCAGCTGAGGGGCTTGTGGGGTTCTCACAAACAGCTGGAATTGCATCAGGATGGCGGTGCGCTAGGTGACAGATCGCCTCGTCCCAAGAGGGGATTGCCCAGGCCAGGGCCTTCCCGGAGAAAGGTGACAATAAATGACCACCTTGGATCGCTCAGTGACAAACTGAGATGAAAAATGAGTTCTATGTGAGGAGCACTGGGTAATAAAAGCCCCTGCCAGTAGTTGAAGGAATCGATCTCAGGACCAAGCAAACTGTTGCAGCATGCAGTGGACCTGTCTAGCTGTTCGATTCTGACGCAATCGCTGGGAATGCTGGGTCAGCGCAAATAGCCAGGACTACCTGAAGTGGCGGCTGGGAAGGGAGCAGGAGCGTGGAGGAGGTGAGTGTGGTAGGGACCAGGCGCCCATGGATACCTGTGATAATGCCTCAGTGTTTACCTGTTGAAGGGCAATGTCAATCAAACAGTGCTCACGAGTTGGACCCCCAGCTGTAAGTATTGATGAATCAGGATAGGTCATCGACAGGGATGCATCTGCCAAAGGCGGGATGAAAAAACCTCCTCCGTCTTAACCCCTTACCGCCAAAAGCCACTTTCACCTTCCTGACATGCCCATTTTTTCCAAATCTGATAGTGTACCATAAAAATGGTTATAACTTCCGAATTGCTTTTAACATATCCAAGTTGATTTGAAATTGTTGTCTTTGACCTTGTACTTCATGTTAGTTGAAAAAATTTTGGGGGAATGCTATGAAAAAAAAAAAAATAATATATTTGGTAAAAATTTGGAAAAAATTCTCGATTTTTTAAAATTAAAAATGTTCTACTTTTTCACAACATAGTCCATAACAGCAAAGATATTTAATACTAAACTTTCACAGAGTCTTATGTGGACTTTGATTTTTCGCATCCTCTCTGTCACACACGGGGTGTGGGAGAGTGTTTGGGGTAGGTTGTGGACTCCTGGGGCCACCACGGGAGATGATTGTAACGTCCGTTGCTGAATGTATTTTTTTTATTGCTCTATCGCATTTTGCCCCGGGGGGGGAATAGAGGTGGTTAGTGTGTGTGAACTTGCGGGCTTAATTCTTGTGTTTGGATTAATGGAGCCAACCGGCCTCCTTACATTCTGTCCTGCCCAGCATGGGTACGCCTGATGCACAGTTCCCCCAGTGTGCTGCTGGAGGCGTGTCCGGGATCGAACTTTATTATACCTGCCCATCCCATCTTACCTTATCAGGGCGCTTATGTTGCTTAGGCGGGCATAGCCGCAGGGACGTCGCAGGGTGAGTTCGCCACACTTACATATATGTCCGCTAGCGCCAAGTCTGGTTGTGGTTGCGCGTTTGATGGACGGGTGCTGCCAATGATGGTACTAGCGCAAACCCAGGACGGATTTCTAGTGGACCCTGGTCTTCGGCGAGCCCGCCGCAAAGCGGGATGCAGAAGGTAGATACACAGGTGCGACTAGGCCCAGTGGTGGCAGCCAAGGTAGTGAGGCGGGACCTCGGGATGGCCAGGACTCGGGATAGCAGGATCTCGGGTAGGCCGACTTGGGTAGGCAGGACCTTGGATGGTAGGACCGCCACAGGAACACAGGAACCACCACAGGGAACGCCACAGGAACACCAATGGACATGGAGGAAACCTGGGAGCGCAGGAACACGAGGAACACAGGAGGGCCTTCATTTCAGGGAATGACTTGAAGATCCGGCAGAGAGTGGAGGGAGGGTCGGCTTATAAGGGCAGCCAGATACCGCACAATAGGAGGACGCTGGCCCTAAAAAGACCAGCGCACGGGTGCCATAGTGGGCGGGACGAGCGGCCAGGTCAGACGAGGGGGGGGGGGGATCGCGGGCATAACTCGGGACCGACGCAGAGCGGGAGCCCGGACTGAGGAGAGTACAGAGTGTGGCGCAGGTGGCATGGGGCTCTAAAACATTAGGTGCGATTTTTCCAAATTTTCATAAAAAACGCAAACTCTTAGGTTCAAGTCCACTTTTAGAGACCAAATTAAAGTAAAACCCAATAAATTACCCATTACAGAAATACACCCTCAACACATACGGAAACAACTGTTATGAAGTTTGTTAACCGGTTTAATTGTTTTACAGGGCGTTAAAACTAAGTCGGATGCAATTTTGAAATACATTTTTTGGCAAATGAATGTGTTTTCGTAGAATATACAAACTTCAGTGGAACAAAAATATCAAAACGGTCCACAACGTTTGATACCCAATGCTCGTGAGTATACTAATACCCCATACGTGGGCCGTAAGCGGTTTTATGGGACACGCCAGGGCATGAAGGGAAGCTGCGCCAATCAGATCGGATTGTGCATTGTCACATTTATTTGGCTATTCAATCTTTATTGTTTTGAGAATTGTACAAATAAGGACTTATTGTTTGCAACTGAGATGCACTGGACAAATACTCATTTTAGTGGGTCATTAGCTTATTGATGGAGATTTTATTAATTCTTGAATGTATAGAGGAAAAATTGTCACCCATGTTGGTTTCTTTTGTATTTTGTGGGGTTCGTAACAACGTAACACTAAAAAATACCAAATTATCTTAGTCTATAGATCATTAAAATTACTGTGATACCTCATTCATATGTTTTTTAAAAGTATTTTTTATATTTTCCGGGATTAAAACTTTAATATTTTTTGGTTGACAGAGTGGTTTAGGGGCTTATTTTTTATGTGTTGAGTTGTCCTTTTCAGTGCGTTTACCATTTTGGCGCACATAATTTTTTATTACTTTTTGGAACGTTTATGAAGGGATTTTTGAGAAACATTTTTGCCGAGGTTTTCGGGTTTTGTTTTACAGCGTTCCCAGCAGGTGCCAATAATGCTTCTGAGTTCTTGTACGATTGTTAGGAACGGCAATACAAAAAATCTGAGTTTTTTTTTACCTTTATTGACGTGTTAGGGAATGTCTGTGTTAAGGGGACTTTACTTATTTAATTAATTCTTTTTAGTAGACAAAAACCCGTTGATTTTCCGGAGAAGATTTTGTGGTTTTCGACAGGTGATGAGTTGGCTGATTTCATTTGTTACTAACAATGGCACATTGAGAAAACCAATGCAACTTTGCAATGCCCCATTAACTTTGTGTACATTGGGCAAACATTCCGGGGTTAAAAATGTTCAACAACCGTAGATCAAATCTTGAGTGGTGCCCTTTTTCTAAACGGATCACTACTCGGGGGTTTCTATTGTAGTACCTCAGGGGCACCCTAACCACAGTCTAGTGGAAAAGGGTGCTCCAATAGCTAATTTTGTTGCTCTTCTTAGCCCTGCCTGTCCCCAACCTGTAGACTATTGCCACAAATATTGCAGATGATTTTGGGGTGTTTAGCTACCAGTGGATGAGCTGGGGCTGATTTAATTTGTCATACCAATGCAATTTGAGAAAACAATGCAATTTTTGCTACTACCCATTCACTTTGTATTAATTTGGGCCTGCATCTAAGGTTTAAAATGCTAATATAAATCGCTGAGGGGTGCCTTTTCCTACAATGGGTTACATACTTGGGGGTTTCATATCGTACTGGTACTCAGGGCACCACAACACCAGTCTACTGAAAAAGGGTTAGACCCAAGACTATGGCAAACATGGGGTTTGCCATCCCCCCCGTAATAAAGGCAAACATTGTTGTTTGTTCTGGAGAAAAAGAATAGACGGTTAACAGACTTCTCAAATACTGATTTGAATAGTTTGACATGTTAGGTCCATAAAACCGGTGTTACTTGTGGGGGTATATAGTACATAATCCTTTATAGGGCCACTACCAAAACTGAAGTGCGTCACAAAGACTTAGCATTTTTCAAATCTCTTGAAAAATATGAGAGGTGCTACTAAAACTTTAATCTTCTCTTAAACCATAAAAAAAGGAAATGCAAAACAAATTATGGAAATAAAAGGCAGACCAATGGCATAGGTTTCTGGGAAAACAAAAATGTGGTGGACTTTCTATCTTAAAAAGTAGAAGATTTGAACTTAAAAATGTTACCCCCCCTCCCCAAAAAAAAAGAAACTAATCCACTGAAGTGATACAACTAACATAAAACACAATGTCTCACGAGAAAGTAATCTCAAAAATCATCAGGGCTATCTTTAAAAGCGGTTGAAAAGTATTACCCCCAGGAACAGACCACTGGTCAAAAAAAGGACTGGCCTTAACGTACAAAGAGTCCTTAAGCAGATAAAGATAAGATCTGTCAAACCCTCCCCTGAATTGCCATACCACAAACAATGACAAATACAAATTCTATTCAAAAATGTTCTCACAAAAAACACTGGCATTACTTGAAGGCGACAAAATTCTAATAGCCATTATCCCAATTCTGATAGTTACCTGTAGAAAGGCAGCAACTATAAAGCATGTATAAGCACCCAGCCAGTATCAGGCAGTGAAAACGAACACTTATGTCAAGACTAGCCCCAATAGTGAAAAAATGTGGCCACCGCTATGCCTTTATTGCATCAATATCTTCCACAATGCCACATATTTCAATCTAATAAAACACCAAGAGAATTAACACTTCAACACTTGTGGACGACAATGGGGATCATTTACGACGGGTGAGGTGGCAACGCGCAAACGTACAGACGATTCAGACTATTACAATTTTGATGGTGTATTTAAAAGGGATTGTGGGGCACGCGCCGGCTTTATGTGACCAGAAAATCGGGAGTTGGGCCGCTCGAACGCTCAGATGGATTCGTATGAGCGCGGGATGTAACATTTTAAAATTGTGTCGCAAGACAATGCACTTAATGGCACCCGGGAAGAAGAAGGTGGAATTTGGCGGACAGCAGGGAAAGCGACACATGCAGGTTTAGGGCGCACAATTCTTAGTGAATACGCCGCTGGATTTCATCTCCGTCGGACCATCTGGATCGGGGACGCGACCAGGACAGGGTAAGTAAATATGCTACCAATTGTTGGCAGGACAACACAGATGCTACATGAACACATTTGAGCTCGTTATGAGCTCATGGGTGGTGTACATCCACGTGTCGTATTGCCATACTCAAGAGAAAAAGCACAACAAAATCTGGATGTGTTTTCTCCAGTTCCTTATCCTGCATGAAACAGGTACATTTAGGGTTAAAAAACATTTATTGTCACATTGAAAATTCCATATAGAACCGTACTTTAGTTTTATGTTTTTATGGTTTGATGCTTAACTGGTTAACAAGCCCTGACCATAACATTTCATCAAATTTTAATTTAAAGTGTCTCAACTGTATAAAAAAATAAACTTACATACTCTTCCGGCACTCCCTGATACTCTGCGTGGCTTTCTATGGTGTGTGACAGGGGGCAGAGACAGTTCCATGCGGCTTGCGCTGCTCACACTATGATGCAGCAGTGTGGTTATGATGAGTGTCATATAATAGCATCAAAAAACCTAATATATCATCTTTAAATAAGTTCGATAAACATCGTAATAAATAAAATCAGCTGTGCGGCCATTTGGGCAGGGCATAGGTGGACTATGCGGCCGCTGTTAAACACAAAGAGAAAAAATAGAGGAGCGAGGGAGCTCAGGAGTTGAGTACGTTTACGATTATAAGCGACCTGAGTATAAGCCAGGACTACTAATTTTACCTACAAAAATGGGAAAAACCTATTGACTCGAGATATAAGCGAGGGTGGGAAACGCATTGGTCACAGCCCCCCCCCCAGTGTAAGCCAGCAAGTCTCCTGTAGTATCTAGACAGCCCGCTCCCAGTAGTTTACAGACAGATAGCCCATGTAGTCACGCCAACTCACCTCCGGCAGCGCGGCCCTGATGCGGCGCGGCTCCTCTAGATTCCCTGCGGCCTCCACCCTCTTCTTTCCTCCATCTTCTGTAGGCGGCAGGACGTGGTCATGTTATCTCCCAGGCCGGCACTACCATGAGGTCAGCAGTGGCCGATTCATCGTATGTGCCAGGCAGAAGATAACATGTCCGGTCCTTGGTGGTGCTATACGAAGATGGAAGAAGAAAGAAGAGAAGCGCGGGGAAGACAGAAGAAGTAGCTGGCGCCGACATCGGGCAGCTGCGATGAGCACAGGGCGCCAGAAGGTGAGTATATAATTAATATTATGACTGGTTTTAAGCGAGGTGAGGTTTTCAGCAATTTTTGTCTACACGAGTATATATGGTATGTATGTTGTTGTTTTTTATACGCCAATGGGCTGCATGGGGTATTTATCACGTAAGGGGGGGTGGCGCATGAAGCATCTTACTTGGAGGGAGCGGTTGCATGGGGCATTTAATTACTGGGGGAGGCTTCCCACCATAGACAAGTTCAAGACGTTTCCCAGTTTATGTGGAAAATTAGGGAAATTGGCTTTATAATAAGGTCGACTTTTATTAGGAAAACTAATAAAATATGTCACAGTCCGGTCTTAGTCACAGTGCTGGGATTTTGCCTTTGTCTTGAAGGTATCCACTGTAGTCCAAACAGTACAGTCCCATGGCATCCTGCATCCATCTGTTGAAAATACCCATAAGGATTGGAAGAGTCTCTCCGCTCTGAAACGGAATCAGATGGAAGTGTGAACACAAATCAACGAAATCAGGGGTATAAAAAAATAAACTTACATCCTCACCTTCCGGCACTCCCTGATGCTCAATTTTTTTTCTTTTTTGTTTGGGGTTTTTTCTCTTTGCAAAGAGACCCTGTCCATACGCTCGTCATGCCGGTCACAATATGATGTGTGGGTGCTGATGATGTCTAGTGTGTGACTATTGGGCAGGCGCATGGACGCGACTCTGGGCCACTGTTAAACACAAAGAGAAAAAAGTAGAGAGCCCGAAGGCGAGTATGTATTTTTTTTATACGCCCAAGGGGTGCTTGGGATTTCATCAGTAAGGGGGGGCTTAGCTGCATGGGGCATTCCATCATTAGTAGGGGTGCTGGCGCATGGGGCTTTTTATCAATAGGGGGGTGGCTGCATGAAGAATTCTGAACTGGGGAGCTGGCTGCATGGCGTATTTCTAAGTAGGGGGGGGCTGCATGGAGCATTTCATTCGGGGGAGGCGGTGACCATGCTTTCTACGTAGATCGAGGTCAAAAAGTGTCCCCAGTTTATTTGTGGCAAAATTAGGGACCTCAGCTTATACTCAAGTCGATTATTATGAAACTAATAAATAAGCACAGTCAGGTTCTTAGGTCACAGTGCTGGGATTTTGCCCTTTTGTCCTTGAAGTCTCCGCACATATAGGGCGCTTTCCTTTAATTTTCTATTCACTTCTAGTGTTACAATGGCAAACAATTGGCAACTACAAACCTGGGAAACCTGCATTATAAGGATAACCATTAAAACAAACCTGTAATATATCACCTACTATGGTTACAGGGAGGGAGGCCATTAACCCCGACAGTTGGGGCCGTAATAGTACGGTATGTTAGACCGCCTGTATGAACAGAGAAAAGCCATTGATGAATTTTTGGTGATGCAAGCGGACCGGTGTATTCCACTGTGTAACTTTGATATCAGCCACTGGCAGCTCATGCGTGGCACCTGCCATTTGCTCAGACGCTTTGAAGAGGCCACGTTATTACGTCAGTCGCCAGGACTGCAGGATGAATAACGTCATTCCACTGCTTCATGTACTGGAACTCATGCTGGAAATATGACACTATGGTTAAGGCACTGGAGAAGTGGAGACTACATCACATGGACACCTGAGTCTGGTGGGGGCTGAACTGGAGGAGGAGGACATTGGAGCACAAGCAGAGTCTGGTGCAATATCTGGTTTTTCTACTCAGGTGACAGGAGAGGAGGAGCAGGAGCATCCGGAGGAGGTAGAAGACCAGGCAGATGACCCAGAAGCAACGTGGCAGTATATAGTGGAGATGGAGGCCGGGAGTCCCTCAGAGTCACTTGCGCAGATGTCACGCCTCGGTTCCTCTACCCCTAGCCTCGGGTAAACATTTCAAAAATAAAGGTAAACTGGAATTCTTTTTTTTTTTGTGTGTGTTTTTTTGTTAAACAAACGATGCTAGCTATTGCTATGGCTAGGTTCTAACCTACCACTGACAGCACACAACTGGATTTTGTGCTGGTCTGATTGATTGAGTTATAAAAAGAATTACATGTAAAAAATAAAATAAATCAGAAGACTGTGCCTAATTCAAATCAAACCCCAATAAATTGTCCCACTTCGGTGTTTGAGGTGGGATATGTGATGTCACTAAGAGCTAAACAGCAACGGCGAAAGTCTCCCAGCAAATTCCTTACAAATATTGGTACTAGCTGACCACTATAGTGGCCGCACGCCCAGCCACAAGCAAACCAAAAAAAAAAGTAAAATATAACGCTATGTAGGCATAAAGAAGGCCGTGGGGGTTCTCTATGGCTTCTTTGTAGCTTCACTGAAGCACAAGCTTGCCAAGATTACTTGAGTTATAGAAAGAAATAAACGTAAAAAAAAAAAATCAGCAGACTGGGCGCTAAATTCTAATCAACCCTAATAAATGTCCCACTTCGGTGTTGCGGTGGATATGTGTGTCACTAAGAGCTAACACACGGTCCAAGTCCCTGCAAATCCTTAACAATGTGGTACATAGCTGCCACTACTAGTGGCAGCAAGCAAAGCACAAGCAAACCAAAAAAAAGTAATAATATAACGCTATGTAGGCCAAAAATTTTTTTGTTTGTGTTTTTTAAGCCGTTGGGTGTTCTCATATGGCTATTTTCTAGCTACACTGAGCACACTGCTTGGCCAGATACTTTGAGTATAAAAAGAAAATAAACGCTAAAAAAAAAATCAGCAGACTCGCCTAATTCAATTCAACCCCTAATAAATTGTCCCACTTTGGTGTTTGAGGGGATATGTGGTCACTAGAGCTAAACACAACGGTCGCACGTATCCCGGAAATATCCACAATATGGTAACTAGGTGCACTATTAGTGCCAGCATAGCACAGCCACAAGCAAACCAAAAAAAAAAAAAAAAAAAAAAAAAACAAAAAACAAAAAAAAAAAAAAAAAAAAAAAAAAAAAAAAGAAAAAAAAAAAAAACATAAAAAAAAAAAAAGGTAATATAAACGTATTGTAGCCCTAAGAAGGGCTGTGGTTTATTGTAGAATCAAGCCGCCTAAACACTATCTAAGAGAAACACCCTAACGATTTCCCTCACAGCAGCAGCTCACTCCCTAGCGCATCGAGACAGAGATGATCCGAGCAGCGCGTGGCAAGGGGCTAATCTATTCCAGGGTCACCTTATAAGGCCAGCAACAAGCGATCGACGTGTAAGGGTACCACGTCAGGCTGGGGGAGTCAGAGTCTCCGGCTTGGATTGGCTCTGTTGCTGGCCACCAAAAAAATCACAACGGGGGGCAGATGCCATGGTCTCGAGCTGGTGATAAGACTCGTCGAGCACCCGAGGCAGTTTTGAGTTGCTAATGCTGAACGGTTGTCCGCTCTTCTCTAGTATGGATCCATCTAACTTTCTGATCTCTCCGTGAAAAATTCCCTGCTTCTGCACTTCATTGCATCTCACAAAACCTCCTAGACACGATCACTAGGAAGTCAAGGTACATGTCGCTACGCCGCTCTCGACACTCACTCCAATTCAATCAGTTGCATCCAAAAAGTATTCAGACACCAATCCGCCGCCAACACCCCCTTCAAACTTGACACGTATCTTCAAGAAACCTGTGGGAGATAGGAGATATGTTTGATTACTAGCCAGTATGCTTGCTGAGGCCCAACATCATGCCAATGCAGGGATAGAGAAATTGGTAGAAGGAAACAAAACATTTTCGTTACCTCAATATATATGCAACCCACCTATGAACACACAACACCCCAAAGAGGTGCTACCGCTCCCCACACTTCCCCCCACATTGGAAAACAATCAGCCCCTTCAGCAACATATTAAAATTGCCCCTGTATGCAGTGCGCCTCAGGTAGAGGGCCACAAGTGTGGCAGCAGAGGCCATTAAGGATGTTACTAGAATATGGGTGGGATATACAGGACCACCAATATGCAATCCATTGCTACAGTTTGCAGTAACCTACTGATAACAAACTAACCCTATTAGCATGGAGGTATGATAAGGCTATGATGGGCCAACCCCATAACCCTATGAAGGCACTTGCACTTCTACTTTCGTATCTCACTGTCTACTACAACCCCACAATTGGGCTGAAGGTTCTTTTATACAATGAACACTGCTGATGTTCCTGACATGGCCATGATCGCGAACATCCAGGAATAATTAATGACATATGACAATTTGTTACGGATGAACTTGGACCCACCCACACGCAACCAACAATAGACAGACGAGGAACACCAACCTCTTAAGGCCAGAAAAAATTCCCCCAGCTGGAGGTATTACTCTCTCCAGACTGGAATTATGATTTAACGTCTTCTCCCATTTTCTTTCCATTTTCCTTAGTCCCAATTTCCTTTTTAATTTGTCCCATCCTTTCCAGCCCTGTTACTAACGTCCTGACCATCCTTCTCTTATCCATTATTGCCCTTTTACTGATGACCCTACCCTGTCCCTTAACTCGCGCCCCTCCTACATGTCTTGTGCTTCATCATCCGATTTATCTTTGTACCTCATAACTTACTTCTTGCCCCTACAGACGTGCTTTCATTTGCAGCAACCACTGTAAGGCAGCTCTCGGTGTCAAAAGAAATGAGTGCACCCCAAAGCTGATACTACCGAGGTGATCTGGGTACATTATCGAAACGACCACTTCCAGTGCATGAAATGCTCATAATATCCTGAAATACCACATCATTCTCTATTTGGACTTCGCAGAGAAAGTCCAGAATAAAGGCAATATGCCACTTCCATTGATGGTACATATCATACGGATTTGCTAGGCGTAAATATGGTCACGGCGCTTGTGTAGTGCAAGCAGTTCCCAGTACTGCACATGGGGGCCTCACAAGGCGAGCCGATATTGGTCACCCCGGTGCCCACTCTTTCCAACAGCAAAAAAGGGGAAGTTAGATTATCTTCTTACTTGGACCAAGGGCTCAGGCCACCTTAACTGATGTCTTTCACTGTTGGTACAAATGAGAAGTAGAGGTCTCACTTCTCTCCTTGTTGCCTGGCTGCTGCTAGATACACAAGCGATGGAGGAGAGAGAGAGCAGTTGTAGACGAAGCTGTGCGATGTACAGCAACTAGGGAGCTCTGGAAACACCCACCAGAGTCTCCAGCTCATTGCATATTTAAAAGTTTTTATAAAAAGGACGGCCATGGATAACAAATATAAGAAAATAGTAAAAAATGAGGTTCCCATAACAGGAATTTAGACACTGCGTCTTTATTCGGGTAAGGTAGTTAACGTTTTAAAATGTTGCGGAAGTAATGGTCTATATATAATGGATATGGCGTCATGCATCACAATGAATACAATCACAAAAAGAGAGAAAAGAAAGTGGAGGTACAATAAAGGACTGACACATTACAAACATATATTCATTAGTTAATATAAAACACCATAGCCACAGGACCAACAGAAAAGTAAAAAAAACTTAAAAAAAACACCCAGAAGGATGTATGTAATCAACGGCAAAGTGTGCCCTAAACTCCCTATCTCGTAACTGACAGACAAGGATGCACGTTTGTAAGAAAAGTGGATGACAAGGTATTTATGTGCAGTAAACCAACACAATTATAAATATACAACAAAAAATTTTAACCCCGTGCCAAAAAGCCTTATTGGATTATACCACAAGCTTAATACAAAATCCCAAATGACAAAGCTCCAGGTGGGTGGAGGGGGGGGGGTGTCAGATGGAGTAGGGAGGTGGAGCAGATCACCATGCATATTGTCACCTATCCGGTTGGGGACTGTCACTCAGGTAATGTTATGAACATCTGTATAGTAAGCCCCATTATATATACTGGTACTGGGGAAGGATACCCAGTTATATTACCTGCGGCAGACTGTGTACGAACTCAGTAATATCTATCCATTCACTCATATTGGGGAGCGTCTGTGATCATCATATTTTGTACAGATAAGAAATATACAGTCACAGTGCCGGATAGTAAGTGCCGCAGGTTAGTCAGCTTATTGGTGTTTGGAAAGTAAATAAAAAAAAGCTCTCCCTATTCACCCCAAAGCCATGTCTCTCAGAAGGAAAACTATTTAAATTAACCTCCTAGACTCATCTAAATATAGAACTGGGACAGTTTTTGTGGCACCCTGGTAGCACAGTCTGCATTATTCTCCTAATTTTAAAAGATTAATGTTGAAGATTTAGGTGTTTAGAAAGGATAAATTTGTAGAATTATTCTATAAATAGTTTATAGACAAAATATAATCTTAATTATGGTACTTTCATTGTGGTCACAGTTTATGTAAACAATAGTCAGCATTTGTACCTATATATTTTATTTTATACCCATGGTTGTAAACTCAGAATTGATGCTTTTACACCTAATTGATAAATTGTTAAGACTACGATATTGCTCATTACTCATTATTAAATTTGGAGGGGCTGCTATGTATTGTAGTGCATCTTCATAGTACATTCCTGGCACCTGATTAAGTTGCAAGTTAATCTATTTTGTATTGACTCCACGTAGCTTATTTTAATGATCATTAACATAGCTAGAGTTTTGATGGTTTTTTGTCGTTTCTTCAGTGCATTTGAATTTCAAGACTACCAGCGGAGGACCAGCGAGGGTTTAGCAGTCTGTACTTTTGCGATAAAAGGATGCATTTTAAAAGGGTAGAGTGGGCTGAGACATCAGATTTTAATATAGGTTTCTTTACAGAAATACATTTTAGTAAAAAAAACAAAAAAAATTAACAATATGTTGATGTACTAGTGAGCGAACACCATCCCTAGTTAAAGTTTCCTATTGTGTGTAAATGGGTTTGGGGATTAAATATTTATCATTACCTGAGGTGGGTCATAAAAATAATATCTGGGGTCGCTTCCAGGCTCTTGGGCCAAGGCTGGGCCAGTGGAACCTCTGGACCCCGGACGATGACAACGAACTGGGCAAGAATGCACCCACTAACAGCGGAAGCTCAAAAGTGTCAGGCAACAGGTACTTCCCGTGGCAGCAGGCTATTAGAGCAAAAAAAGCTAGAATGTCCGGGGGTCACAAGGTGTTCTATGCATAGAGTTCCAGGTTGAGGCAGCTTAACACCGAGGTGCAGTGCCAACCGGGAGCGGCCCTTTTTAATGTCCAATCTGGGTGTGCTGCCCTTTTAGACGGAAATGGCCCAGCCACGGGCGAGGAGCTACAGCATGGAAGAATTCGCGGGTAGGGTCGGGGGCACAGCACGGAGAGCTTAGTTGCACTAGCAGTTAGTTCTTGCAGAGGTCGCATGGAGAAGCCATAAAGTACCCCCCTTCTTTGCTAGCCAACCTTCTGGCTGAAGATCTTGGCAGGCAGATCACGCGTGCAGCTATTAATGCTTCAAGGCTCCAGATTCATCCTCGCGCCTTCCAGCAAGCAAGGAATACGCTACCTCGAAGGTCTTCAGCCGTCCTTACCTAAAGTAGGCGAGTCAATGCGAGCATGGAGGAGAGTAGCGGAGGTAAGAGGACAGGCTCGGGACTGGAGAGGAGTTAGGCTGCCGGGAGGAAAAGAGCTATGTCCGCACAGTTTAGCCTCGTCCAAGGACCTAGACGCAGGGACCAGCTCTAGCTAGGTATCTCAGCTTGATCTGATACCCACCGGCCTCAGAACCGTCCAGTCTTGTCGCCCTCGGTCTGAAGAAATCTTTGGAGGAGAACGTCCAGAATATTCTCTTCAGGCTCCAGGATCACCTCCTCAGGCGCGAAACCCCTTCAGTCAACAGAATACCGCTTACCTCTCACGGTCTTCATTGTCCAGTCCCTCCAATATCCCATAGATATCTGTGGAGCCAGCTGTGGAGAGGAGGAGGAGATTGTCGAGAGAAGAGGTGTCAAGATGATAGGCTCAGGTAGTGGAGACAGGAAGGGTTCAGGTGCACATCGTAGGAGGAAGGCGAGTGTGCGCCACAGGGTATGCACCGGATCCCGACGTCAAAGGGACCTAGAAAGAGTGGACCCAAGCTTGTAGCTAGGATTAGCTTCACGCTGGTATATTGGAAGATAACCACAACCTTGTCCCCGTTTAGATAAGACGGATCTAAGTCCCGACGCTTCATTGGTCAGCCTGGCCGGTGCGTCAGTGGCCCGACGCTGGTTGCTCCAAAATAGATTTGAGAGTCTTTACAGTTCTCTACCACAGGGACATACCGAGGGAACAGACAGAGGAAAGAGAAGGGTGGCGACCCAGCAGAACCAGAGTCAGATGAATTGTAGGAGAATCGAGTCATACTAGAAGATACCGACAGACGTCTGGAGCGGGTAGACGACAAATGATCGTGGTAACAGCCCCAGAATTTAATTCAAACCTTCCTATTATGGTACCTCCGACTGGTGAAGAGAAGCAGAGAAAAAGTCCGATTACTTGAGCTGGTTAACAAGAACGCCAGAATACTGGGACACCAAATGGACCCCTTGAGGGAGGCGAACACGGCTGGGGTGATTTTCAAGCTTCTGAAAGCAGATATTCTAGTGCCCATGGGCAACCAATACAACTAAGCTTTAATTTAGAGCTCAGGATATTTTAAAAGGGATGTGATTTGTTGCCATGGGGCAACTAGGAATATGTCGGACTCCTAGCAGCTTGAAAAATGCCCTGAGTGTTGAGGAGTCCATGCAGCCGGGGAGGAGATAGATATGGGAGAACAAACGGCAAGACATGAGCGAAGGGAATGGTGGGTGGTGCCTGTACGATTTCCAAGATCCCATTTGTCTCATTCCCAACACGGAAGAGAAACAAATGGACATCTGTGGAAAATGGTCTAGGCCCACCACCAGATATGGTATTACCAAAAAGAAGAAGGAAGATCTGTGACAAAGTCCTAGCCCGTGAGGACCACGGCAACGGTACCGGCAACGGAGAAGCAACAGGTCCAGCCATTGAGGAGAAGAGAAAGGCTTGGTTACAGGGCACGAAAGTCAGGATCCCACATAAAGTCCCGGACATCTTGACCAAGGTCAGGGCAACAGCTAGTATGGGGGGAGATCAGGGCGGCAAGAGCGTCACCCAGGGTACCCAGCAGACGCAAAGAATGTCCCAAGATAGAATTCTTCCGGAGTGCAGGCGGACAAAAATCTGCTGGGAGCGGAGGGCTGCAGAGATCCACTGGAGCGGCGAACAAGCCAGTTTTCAGAGGAGAGAAATCATGCCAAGGACCGGCTCGTTCTACAATGACATCAGAGGAAGGGGAAAAGAGCATCAGCCTTGAATTCTTCTCCGCAGGACCAACAGGGCTTCCCTGGGATTAAGGTGCTTGGTGGTTGGAGATACAGGAGGCTTCTTATGGTCTGTATATACCACAAACAGATGGTGAACTCCTCCAAGGAGATATTCCCATTCTCCAGGGCAGTTTGATGGCTAGAGTTCCTATCTCACCATAGAGTAATTCCTCTCTGCGGCGGAAAAGTCTTGGAGAGAAACTGCAAATGAGAGTAGGGCCTTTGGACCTTTTGTCTGGGTGAGCATGCCCCAGCACTACGGAGGGAGGTGTCCCAAGCATTAAGTGAAAGGGCTTCTCGTGGTTAGGCCTGGAGAGCGAACTTTCAGCCGAGGTAAAGGCAGGACTTCAACCTGAGAAGCTCTTCAGCCTGATGGCCAGAGACGAGGAGGCACCCTTTCTGGTGGAGCGCCACAAGGGAGGACACACAAGTGGAAAAATGCATTATAAGCTCACGATAATAGGTTGCAAAAAACCAGAAACCCTCTGAATGGAACATAGACCTCAGGGCATGGCCATTGTAGAACTGAAGAAAGCTTAGCAGGATCCATCTGCAGACTAGTGAGATTAGTATAGCGAAAGAAAGGAAGGCTTGGTTGAAACGATCATTTTGGGCTGACGTAGAGACGGTTAGCCCGGAGGCGGCCAAGAAACTTGCCGTAGTGGAACGGTGGGTATTGAGGTCTGAAGAGATATACCAAGAGTTGACATTCAAGTGGGGCAGCACTTCTGCCATTGAGCACCTGGGTCCTGGGTGCTATAGTCCCACCCAGGTAAACATGTGCAAAGAGTTTGTATTCTTCTGTGTTTTCGGGGGTCCTCCTGGCGTCTCCCCCACTCCAAAAACACGAAGGTAGGTTGTTTAGATTGTGACGCCATGGGAAAAGGGACCAATTGTTATTATTATAAGGGGCTATATAAATAATAAGAATTTATTATTATCATAAGGTGACCCTGACTCATGTTACAAGGCAGATTGGAAGATGTAATTCACAAATTCTTGCAGACTAAGTAATCATGAAAATATATGGGGTAAAGAATAAAGGAATAAATTCTTTGCATCTGGAAAATCAAATACCATTATGTAAAAAAAAGACAGATGCGATAGTGGAATAAAATTAGTTTAAAGAAAACAGACTCCACCGACACGGAATATAAGTGAAAAAATAAATACAAAAAAGAATAAAGCAGTACAAGACATATCAACCAAAGGCAAGCTAGGATATCGTAATGAAAAATATCAAGAAGATATATTATATTTTTGAGATAAGTGCCAGTGACCCAGACGACCATGTATGCTACCTCAAGAGATCTATGCTCGTGATCATTCTTAGGAGCTGAAAGAGTACGCTTCTATGAATGAATAAACATGTAAACTGTGGTGAACAATAAGTTATCACTATGACACAAAATAAGGTGAGGCGTTTTTTGAGTGGAGTATATAAAATAAAACCAGGGGGGGGGGGGGGGGGGGGGGGGGGGGGGGGGGGGGGGGCGTGGGGGGGGGGGGGGGGGGGGTGGGTGGGGGTGGGGGGGGGGGGGGGGGGGGGGGGGGGGGGGGGGGGGGGAGGGGGGGGGGAGGGGGGGGGGGGGGGGGGAGGGGGGGGGGGGGGGGGGGGGTGGGGGGGGGGGGGGGGGGGGGGGGGGGGGGGGGGGGGGGGGGGGGGGGGTGGGGGGGGGGGGGGGGGGGGGGGGGGGGGGGGTGGTGGGGGGGGGGGGGGGGGGGGGGGGTGGGGGGGGGGTGGGGGGGGGGGGGGGGGGGGGGGGGGGGGGGGGGGGGGCGGGGGGGGGGGGGGGGGGGGGGGGGGGGGGGGGGGGGGGGAGGGGAGGGTGGGGGGGGTGGGGGGGGGAGGGGGGGGGTGGGGGGGTGGGGGGAGCGGGGGGGGGGGGGGGGGGGGGGGGGGGGGGGGGGGGGGGGGTGGGGGAGGGGGGGGTGGGGGGGGTGGTGGGGTGGGGGGGGGGGGGGGGGGGGGGGGGGGGGGGGGGGGGGGGGGTGGGGGGGGGGGGGGGGGGTGGGGGGGGGGGGGGGGGGGGGGGGGGGGGGGGGGGGGGGGGGGGGGGGGGGGGGGGTGGGGGGGGGGGTGGGGGGGGGGGGGGGTGGGGGGGGGGGGGGGGGGGGGGGGGGGGGGGGGGGGGGGGGGGGGGGGGGCAAGAATATGAAATCACTATGATTGCCATTCTAAAGGTGAGTATTATGGTTCGACACGAGGTGTCACTATCTAACATACAGAAAAAAAAAAAATAACATTGATAAAGTTGGTCCTATTGGGTAAGTATACATTACGACACAAGTATTACATATCTGACTGTACTAGAAAACATCAATAATTGTCCTTCTAGAGGTATAGTGCCAACACAGAATATTCACAGTTCTAACATACAGCGAAAGGAACATTGCTAAATGTTATATATACCACCCTATATACTGTGAAAGTATTGCGCCACGCAAGTATATCAATATCGTTTTTTATCGGTAGTAACAGGATAAATTCTTTGTTCTTGAAACGGAAGGATAGGGACGGTTGCCGATATTAAAACGGGGACTCTTTAGATCAGGGTAGGGAACTAGGGTTCGGGAGCCATATGCAGCCTTTTTGATGGCTGCATTGGCTCTAGACAAATCAGTGATTAATAGGATTCTGCAGTGTGGACATCTAAGACACACACACGTGAGCACGGAGACACCAGGCACCACTTGCATAAGCATATGATGGCAGCGGCGCCTAGGCAGAGAGAAGAGGGGAGTGATGAGAAGCCTGAAGGGAGAGCAGGTAGGCGAGTATCCCTTTTTTCTTGTGACTACTAAACACGTGGGGGTGGATGCTGCTGTGGCTACCTATTTACTAGGCAGGAAGTGATGGTACTACCTATTCTACTGGGCTGCCCGTCTCCCGCCATCCACTCTCCCAACCTAATTCTCTCCCTCTGTTTTAATCTGGTGCCCACAGCCCTATTAAGAATTTTCTGTGCCATTTCCTATTTCACTCGGCGTCTTCTTGGTTCACCTCCCTTTATATTCCGACTCCCCCTGTTTCCCATCTTCTTAACACTTGCCTCCCCCCACCTTCACTACCACTTTCTACGTTCCTCATTGAACTTCCGACGTAACTCGCCTCTCCTTATCCCTCCTCTTTCCCCCTTTTCTATCGCCCCCCCCTTTACGTCTTACCCGTGCTACTACCCCCTCTACCCCCTCTTATAAACCTCCTACCCCTCTTTGTCCCCTCCTGTTTGCACTAAATTCCCCACCGCTCCTCTCACGCGCCCTCCCTATTTCTCCCCCCCTATCCACCACACTCTCTTCTGTTGTCTGTCTCTCCTTCCCTTTCATGGCCCCACACCTGACCCTCGCTCCTCCCCCCCCTTCTTTACTTCCTTCTCCTCTTTTTTTCCAGTAACTATACTTTGATTCAGCTCCATTTCCCCCTTCCCCCCCCAAAACCGTGATCTGTTCTCTAAGTAACACTAACTTATCCCCCACTTTTCTTTGCCTCTCCACTACCTCCCTCTTCTATTTTCCTCGTGGCTCGCATGCTCTCCTCTTTCTACTTCTCCTTTTTTTATCCTCACGTACTACACCCCCCTGGGCCCCCTCCCACCCACCAGCCCTCTCCCTTTCGCCCGACTCTCCGCTCCTCATTACACAATGTCCATGTTTTTTTTGTTCCACCCTTTGCTCCCTTTTTCCGACCCCCTCCTTTACTACAATGTTTTCACTCCCTTTCTTTAGCCCCTTTCCCGTTTTTCCCCACCTATCATACTTTCCTACCTCCCCCTTTTCCCCCAAGACCCACCCCCCCCCTCTTCCCATGAGCTATTCTCACCCTTACCTTTCATAGTACTAGCCGCCGCCTGTCTTCACTCCTATTCTCTACATATCTCCGATCCTCTCCGCATCCTCTCATCATGGCTACATCCCCCCTGTTACTTTTCACGTGACATTCTATCTCTCGTTTCCCGGATCCCTTAGCCTCCGCAATTCGCGCCCTCCAATTTCCGAGTGACGGGGAGGTCATGTGCCGTGATTCCATATACTGGAGGGATGTGCTGTGTTTTTTTTGGGGGGGGCCCTAACCCCCCCTATCTACTGGGGGCTGTGCTGTGGACTATACACTGGGGGGCATGTACGGGGGCTACTATTATGGGCTACCTTCTACTGGGAGCATATACGGGGGCTACTATCTATGGGGGGCAGTGTTAAAAAACTGGGGAGTGCTGTGGCCCATATTACTAGCAGGAATTCCGGGATACTATCTACTGGGGGACAGTGCGCGACTACCTATCATTAACGGGGGCACTGGGGTATGTGGCTACTTATTTACTGGGGGCCTGTAATGGTGCTACCTTATCTACTAGAGGTTGAAGAGCTGTGATACCTATCTGCTGGGGGACATGTGCCATGGCTACTGTCACTAGAGGGGGAAGTGCTGTGGACTACCTATTAGCTGGGGGGCGATGTTCTGTGGCTACCTATTTGAACTGGCGTCATGTGCACTTATATGGCTTCACAGATTACATTTTGTTGAAAAAATAGTGGTGTTCAGGGCTCCCAGCCAGAAAAGGTCCTACCCTGTATAGATCAATCTAGGTGTGAGTGAAAAGAAACATACTAGATACAATGTATTATTTCAGTCTTCTTCTCCTTCAGTGACATGTTTTTTCAAGTATGTTAGATTGTGAAAACGTAAACACTGTCTTACCACTCATACTTTGCGGACCGGATGAGATTGTAGGCCCCACGAAGATCCAACATGTATAATACCTTGAATCGTGCAGACGGTCACAGAGCTCCGTGATCAACGGCAGGGGTAGCGTTCTAAAACTTGACCTTGTTAAGCCTGCGAGAGTCTATAAAGGACAGAGGGACCATCCGTCTCTATTCAACGAAAAGAAGTTCTGCACCAGTGGGAGGAGGGTTGGCATTGAAGCCTGAGCACCTTATCTTAAATATACTCGGACAGAACAGCAGTCTCTGAACTGAAGAGGATAAACAAGTCCTCTGGGGACTTCCTCTGGCAGGAGTCCACAGGACAACGTAGGGATGATGTCTGTGGTGGGGGATAACATGTAAGAAGACAATTGGCTTAGGGAGTCACAGAGGAACCTGGACAGGCAGAGGTGCCACCATACTGCGTACCAGACATTCTGTCCCCAACGAGGACCTCCCTCGTCTCCAGTTAAATGACCGAGTGCTGGAGTGCAGCAAGGGAGACCCAGCAGGGGATTAGGTGAGGTGTAGCATGTAGAAGGACAGTCTTTCCTATGAAGAGCTCCATTGCAGAGAGACGAGACCAGGAATGGATCGGACAGGATGTCCAGTCCACTCAGGTTTTCTCCCCCTCCTCCTCCCTCTCTCTACTCGTAAATATTTCCCGAGTCACGGCCCCATTTAGTTGCTGGGGTGGGCTATGATAAGGGCTTCGAGAGGAACCACCGGAATGTGATGCTGGGAAAACCATGCAGTAGCGATGGGCGAACGATTTTAATGAAGTGGAATTCGATACAAATTCACAAAAGAGTCGATTTTGTACGAAGCGAAGTGTGTACCCTGATTAGCTGGAACAAAGTTTTATTTCTCCTCTTTTTTCAGCTAAAGGGCATGAGCACCACGTGTTACATGGGGCAGAGAACTTGAAGAGAAAAGGAACACCCCCGAGACTCTGAGACCTGTAAGCCAATCAGCGCGCGTCAGGCTTATGTGATGTCACACACCCCTTAAAAACCAAGCCATGTTCAATCTCGGCAATTAACTACTGCATGTGCTTGCCTGTAGCCATCCAAGCTGCTGTCCTGTCGTGTGCGAGTAGCCGATTTCGGCCCAATCCCTGGGTGGTCTTTAACCCCTTAACACACGGAGCCACTTGTTCAGCCGTCCGTGTACCACGGCCCATTGTTTTTCAAATCTGCCTGTGTCATATAGTGGTATAACTTCGGAACGCTTTAACAATCCAATGATTTTAACAATGTTTTCTCGTGACACTTTGTACTTCTGTTAGTTGAACACATTTTGGTGGTATGTTTTGATGTATATGAGAAAATCACGATATTGGTCGAAATTTGGAACAATCGTGATTTGCGACTCAGCTGTCTACTTTCCGGTACATAGTCATTAAACCGCTTTTTTAAAATACTTAAGAAACTAACAATTCAGCGATATCCTACTGTATGTGGACATGGTTTTTATGATACTTTTATTTGGGGTGTTAGGGGCTTTGAACGTTAGGTGCGATTTTCCCATTTCATAAAAAAGCAAAATTCTGCTATGAGGGACCTGCTCGGTTTCAAATCAGTTGAGAGACCTAAATAAAAGTAAACCCATAAATTACCCCATTATATAACTACACCCCTTAACGTAAGTAAAACAACTTTATGAAGTTGTTTAACCCTGTAATGGTTTTTCAGGTGTAAACAAAATCGCGATGCAATTTGAAAGTAAAAATTTTTTGCTAAAGAAGTGTTTTTCAAAAACAGTACAAATTTAGTGGATAAATACAAAATGCTCCACAAAATTAATACCCAATCCCTCCGCGTATAACAATACCCCATATGTGGTGGAACTGCGGTAGTGGGCAACGCCAGGGCATCTAAGGGAGCAGAAGCCATCCGGAGCAGGCTGCATTGAACTTTTATGGCCTAATACAATCTTTATTTTTGGCATATTTGGAGACATATAAGGGCTTATTTTTGAGACATGAGATGCACTTTCATTTAGTGGGTACTTAGCTTATTGAAAGATTTATTAAACTCTTGAATGTATGGCTGAAAAGAGAATTGTCAATTTTGGTTTACTCTTTTGTATTACTTGGGGGTCGGACACCATACACAAAAATACTAATATCTTTTATTCTACAGATCACTCGAAACGGTGAAACCGCATGTAGACAGTGTTGTATTTATGTTACATTTTACTGGATAAAAAACAATATAGAGGAAATTCATTTGTTTTTGACATACCTTTTTTTGCAGAGGTAATTTAATATTTTTTGGTGAACAGAGCTAGTTTAGGGCTTATTTTGACATGGTCAGTTGTGCTTTCTAGTGGTACCATTTCTGGTGCACCTACACTTTTTTGATCACTTTTTAGATACATTTTGTGTAGAGATTTATGAAAAATGAGTATTGTACGGATTGTTACGGCCGCAGTGGTGTACCAAATAGGTGGGTTTATTTGGCGATTTGTGTTTTTTTTACTTAGTGATGTATATAGGGGGTAATCGATGTTCAAGAGCTATTCTTCCACATTACCAGTGTAAGGATGCATGCACACTGTCAGTGAGCCCGCCGCATGTTAGACACGGCAGGCACCGCAAGGCGCGGGGAGAGGAGAGGAGGTGAGCGCGCTATACCCCGCCCATCCTCCATAGCGATGTATGGACGCGGCGGCCGTAATACGGGAAAAGCATAGGATGGTAACGATCTTTTCCCCGGCTACGGAGCGGTAAGGTGCCGAACGCGAGGCCCATAAAGGTTATTGGGGACGTATATCGGCGTATATACGTGGCCGATATCGTCCCACATACTGTAGTGTGAATGCAGCCATTTATAGAGTGGATACATTTGTAAGGAACACAGAGAATGCTGGCATGCTCAGTGTCGTACAGCCGGGAGGCCAGGACCCAGCTCCCGGCGGAGGATATGCAGCCCCGGGCATGGCAGTCTCCCGGGTCAGCAATGGGAGCAGCGGGACCCCCCCCCCAATCCGGTAGGGCCACCGCGGGGGGGGGGGGGTTCCCCCATTCACTTTAAAAGCCCCTAACCACGCCGAGGTTAGGCCGACCGCGGGTGTTAGGTGGTTAACACCCGAGAGCGGAGAATACGCCGACATTTTTGCGGGTGTTAGAAGCAGGTGTCGGCTAAATATATAGCAACCACTCGAGCTTCTGGCCCCGTCTCGTTCAGGAGCCGGGGCCAGAAGTTTTTGACGTAATATACTGTATTTGCGGGACACGCACCTCCCGCCATGCAGTACTATACCGTTCAAATGTCGGGACGGGGTTAAAGGGGATCGTATTACCCCACATAAGAGTTCTGTTTAGGACCCCAAATTGACATAGGACAAAATCTGTTCACATTCATGCATCGCCAGTAGCGATTTTGTGGACAATCCCATGGTTGTTCTTTACACCCCTTTGTAACGACTGGGCCGTTGTGAAGGTTTTCACTCCATTTTCACGTCACCAACTCAAAAATCTAGAACTTTGTTAGGGGCTTTACATAAGAAAGCTTTGTGACTGGCTTATTTCGTGCTATACAAATGACACTTCGAGTGAGAGTAGTAGATTCCAGTGGCGTGTATCAGGGAAGCGGGAAAAAAAATTACAAATGCAGGCAAAGATGGTGAAAAAACAGAGTGCAACGTGGTTCTGGTGGGCGGGATGTGTTACAGCTGTCATCGCGCCCAAAGACATGTCTACTTTTAGTGGGGGGTCGATGACAAGCAGTGGAGAAACAAAGTTTGTAGAGGGAGTTAAGGGTTCCGACAGGTAAAAAAGTAAAACCGGGACAAAGTAGGGGTTTTTTAATTTTGCCATTATGGCGCCAATAACTTTTCAGCTTTGGTACGGAGCTGGGTAGGGTCATTTTTTTTTTGCGAATTTAATGCATTGCATTGCTAAACACCGGCCCCTATTAGGTAAACCTGTCAACATGCTCGTTAACTTAATTCTAATCGCAATCACATGCGGCAACTCAGTGCATTCGCTGTAGACCTGGTCAAGAAATACTCTGCAGTTCAAAACGAGCATCAGTATGGGGAAGAAAGTGATGTGAGTGCGCTTGAACGTGGCATGGTTGTTGTGCCAGAAGGGCTGGTACTGAGTATTTCAGAAAACGCTGATCTACGGGATTAACAGCACAACATATCATAGGGTTTACAGAGAAGTGGTCCGAAAAGAAAAAAACATCACAGTGAGCGCCAGTTCTGTGGGCGGAAAAGCCTAGTTGTATTAGCCAGAGGTAGAGGAGAAGGGGAGAATGGTTCGAGCTGATTAAGGCAAACAGAGACTCAAAATCTGCCCGTTACAGACCAAGGTAGGCAGAAGAGCCACTCTGAACGCACAGTATGTCAAACTTTGAGGCAGATGCGGCACAGCCAGCAGAAGGACCACACTGGGGTGCCATCAATTCAGCTAAGAAACAGGAAAAGAGGCATACAATTTGCACCAAGCTCATCGAAATTGGACACGTAGTACGATTGGGAAAAACGTTGCTTGATCGAGTGAGAAAATAGTTGGACAAAAAGATCGCTACTAAATGTTGATAGTAATAACAACACAATGAAAATGGAACAACAAAGCTCCATTTTTTAATGTTGCAGTTCTCAGATCAATTTACAATATAAAAAAATCTCATCCATAAATACATCCTATTTATATGAGGGAGGTTTTATCTCAAATATTAAGCGATGGCTGCCAAGATTGATAGCAGCAAGGTAAAAATACAACAAATTGGGCAACTTGTGTCCCCTAGTAGTGTTACTACAAACCTAAAGCAATTCACACTGGTTGACTCAGTGGGGTTCTTCAAACTGCGGTTCTCCATTCATGTAAATCCGTGTAGTTATGTGTTCGCCGGTTTAAGACGTTCTAATGTACCGAACACGGGAGATATAATTTAAAACTTCCTAATGAACAGTGGACTATGTGAGTCTACACAAATAATATGCAATTATTTGTGAAAGATAAACATTGGCGCACCGTCGTAGGTTTATACAAAAGTATATAGAACATATTAGAGACATACACCAATAGCAACAAAAAATCTGTCGAGAGAAACCTATCACAAGAATTATCCGGTGCGGCCAGACATTTATTGAACACCACCAAGGGAGAGTAGCATTCACTACAGACATGGTAGCAAAGACAGATCCGCCAGGCAAAGGGGGGTGACCGTAGCAAAACCCTACGAGACCGCGAACCCCCCCCCTTTACTGGATTTCTTGCCTTAAAGCACGATTCCCAGGGCAGAATTTTCAAACATGAGATAGTGTTCCATTATTGAGTTTGTATATCTTAAATTGGCTACCAGCTTCTAAATGTGATATTGATGCTATATACTATCCTATACAACCAGTAAGAATTTGAAGTTAGACTGTCTAATGAAAGACGCTATGTCTGGAATTGCACGTCTCAGAAAGATAGTCAATAATAGCTACATGATATGATAAATGTTTCATTGATGTTTGATGGATCTCTAATATGAGTGCAAATGGGGTTTTTTAATTTATGTTCTGTTCGTTTTATAAACATATGGGAGATTTTCATGTTGTTGGAAATCTCCCATGGATCATGTGATCGGGACTATTTTTTTTGTTACGGAAATAGGGAATATCCCGATAACCCCCACAAACATTTCCACCATGACTAGAGTGCCTCGTGCACTCGAAACGCGAGGGTTTCTTCCTCTATAGGTTAGGGGACATTGCCATGTTTAAAAAATTTTAAAATATTATATAATAAGTCCAAAAGGACCAAGAAATTATTTATCATGGTTTGGTGCGGATCTCGTTTTTTGACGAGGACTTGAAAAACGTTGCTGTGTGATGAGTCTCGATTTCTGCTGGGACATTCGGATGGTAGTATCAGATTTGGAGTCCAAAAACATGAAAAGCATGGATGCCATCCTGCTTGTTATCAATTGGTCAGGCTCGGTGGTGTGGTGTGCTGGTGTGGGGAAATTTTCGTGGCATCTTGGGGTCCTTATTGACAATTGCTAGCACGTTGCAATGCACCAGCCTACCGGTAGGTTGATGGACCATGTCCATCCTTTATGACCCAATGTACCCAAATTGATGGGCTACTTTCAGCAGGAAATGCGCCAGTCATTAAAGCTCGGGAATCTATCTCAGACTGTTTCAGGACTGTATCAACTGCCTCACAGTCACCAGAGATCTAATCCAATAGAGCATCATGGGATGGGTGGAACGGGAGTTGCATATGGATGTGCAGCCGAAATTCTGCCGGCCAACTGTGTGATGCCATAACAGGTCAATATGGACCAAACATCTCTGAGGAATGCTTCCAGCCCTTGTTTGAATCTATCCACGAATGGAATTGAGGCAGTTTGAAGGCAAAAAGGGATCCAACCCGACTAGCATGGGTACTTAATCAAAGTGGCGTGAGTGTTATAATTTTTGGACGTTTTTGTGCGACTTTGCTCACTTTTATTAATTGTTTAATTTTTCCCAAAAAATGGCAAAAATATATATTATATTTGAGATCGGACATTCGGAGCGGCGATACTAAGTGTTTATGATTTTTACTGTTTATTATATCAGTTCTAGGGCAAAGGGGGGTAATTGGAATTTTTAAGGTGTTTTTTATTATATTTTTCTGTTTAACTTTTTTATTTTATTACATTTTCAGACTCCCTAGGGCAGTGTGGCGAACCATGGAACTGGTGCAGAGATGGCACCGGAGCCTCTGTGGGCAACAGGGTGTCTCCCAGAGCACAGAGTTTGCAGACATGCATCTTCCTGAAGTCTCAGGCAGTCCAAGTAGTAGCTATTTTAAAGCGGACCCATCCTTGTGTTTGGTCTGTCCGAAGAGTGAAAAGGGGTGGAAGGGTTTGATGGAGCTCCAAAGTATGGTAGCAAAAAGTTAGGTACTGCCTAAATTGCTGTTTTGGCAACTTTGGAAAAGCTAGTGTTTTTTGGGTTCATTTTGGGCACTCGATCTCTAAGATGGTTCACCAACCCTCCCTGGGTACCTCTAAACCTGGGTAGCTGATTCATCCCATCATATACTGCCATCTATGTATGGCAGTATATGAGGATTTTACTCCCCATTCATTACGCATGTGCAATTAGAACATTGTAATAGGGTTTTAACGAAGTAGCCTCGGGTATTCGGAAACCCGAGGCTACCATGGCGACGGATCGCCGCTCCCCATGACGTCATCGGGAGCAACGATCCGCGCAATATGGCAGCGCCCATGCATTGCCGGCGTTGATCGAGGAAAAACACCCGCGATCGGTGTAGCAATATGCAGTAAAGATACCAGCTATGGGAGGGCTGACGGCCGCGGGAAGGGGTTAAGGGGGATCTGTAGTACCACCACAATAGCAGTTCTATTTAATGACAAAATCGAATAGGAAAAAATCTGTTTCACACTCATGCATCTGCAGTGGTCTATTTGTGGACCTCTCACGGGTGTCATGTGGGGGTATCTGTAATAACGCAAATTTCCATACCCTTTTGTGGCTATAGTTAGCAGCCAGATTTACGTGTTAAATCTACGTAGTTATAAATAAACAGAAAGGTGGCAGGTCAAGCAGGCAGAGGTCGCAGCACAGAAGGGGACGCGAGCAGGGGTGACAACTGTGAGGCCAGAACTGCCGTTGAAATCAAAACCCAAAACCTGTTGAATGGGTGACTGTTCATCCAATCCTCGAATATAATATAATGGACAACCCAGCCAAGAGTCTGTGGGTTTCTTGATACAAACAATTAGTGGCATGGCCCAGGAGCAGGTCACCTGTCTCAAACCAGCCTCTGTCCTGTACATTTCCCGCAGCCTATCGAGCTACTAGGTGGCCTAAGCTCAGCAGCCTCTATTCAGCGAGGGACAAAGTGTTTGAGGACAGTCAGCCGCTGCTGGCAGAGCAGAGATGGGGCAGACTACCGCTGCTTCCTGCAGTAGCAACGCTGGCGATAATGATACAGGTGACGAGAGAGTGGCAGTTGACGGGAAAACACATTGACGATGATGTAGCCGACTGCACTTGGGAGCTGGGGTAGAAGGGGATTCATCATCGTCAGGCGAAGCGGTGTCAGCTTGCGGTGTCAGGCAGCGAGCAGGCAGCAAGTTGCTACTGTGGCCGTGAGTCGGCAGGGCGGCAGCAGAGCAAGGTGGAAGCCAAACATCCCACGGGGACAAATCCCCATTCACAGGTCCAACGTAGCAGTGGCACAGGGTCTCAGTGAGCAGTGGCAGTAGTAGTAGTGCAGAGTGTTGGAGGTAAATTACCACCTTGGCGGTGTGGCAGTTTTTGTAAAGACACCAGAGGAGCCGAGCATGGATGTGTATTCTGTGGCCAGAAAGTGGAAGCGTGGCAGGAAGCGTAATGTTGGCACCATGGCCCTGCGCCAACACAGTAGCAATCCACAATCCAATGGCCTGGGAGAAATGGCTGTCCAGGTGGTCCATTCTGCAGGGCAGCAAACAGCAGCAGCACTAGTGGACACAATGCTGTTTCAGCAAGTCAAGGCTCCAGCACTCTGCCCAAAAGGGAGAGTTTGTCTCTTACATCATCACCCGACCAGATGCTCTGCTCTGCGTAACGCATGGCGGCCAGCAGGTTTTGAAGCTAGGCGGATACAAAGAGACAACTCTATGTGTCCAGTCCCATCTAGGTGGAGAAGCTGACCATGCTCTTGTTGAACTATTGGTCTTGCAGTCTCTCCCTTTCCAAGTCGTGGACTCTGCACCCTTCAGAGAACTAATGGCTGTGCGAATGAGGTGGAGAGTTCCAAGCCGCAATTCTTTTCCAAAAAGGCAGTGCCAGCCCTCCACCAATATGACAACAGAAGGTGGGTCAGTCCTTGAGCTTATCAGTTTCTTCCAGGGTGCACGACAGCACGGAGTGTGGAACTGTAAAGTATCTATGGTCAGGGCCAGTACATGTCTCTTTACAGCCCCATGGGGGAATGTGCTTCCCGCCCAGCCACCAACAACTTCCACAAGAGACGTCGCTTTCTCCTCCAGTTGTCAGACATGCTACTCCTGTGCCACTGTCCGCCCTATCTCTCACCACCACCTCAGCCTCCACCAAGTTGCTGTCTCCATCTCTACACATGTGCAGGGCCACCGTGGTCATGCAGTTCAGTACCGGTTTACCTGGGGGATGATGTCACACAGGCGGATGCAACTTTCGCGTCATGCAAGAAAAAAATCAGTCTGGCTTTCTACGTGACAAGTAAAAAAATTGGAACCATTGCATACAGTGGGGGAACGGTGGGAGAGGAGAGGGCTGCGCCGAACGAAGAGAGGAGGTCCATGCACCCTGCATGGCGCACGTATTCAATCTGGTTGGCAACAAGTCCGAAGTCTTCACCCACTGCAAGACATTCTAAAATGCCAGGACAATGGTGCACACAATTCAGCCATTCTTACAAAACCAAGCACACCTCCTCGAGTTGCAGCGTCAGAATGGCCTACCCCAACATAGTCTGATGTGCGATGTTCCACCCGTTGGGAATTCAGCCCCATATGTTAGACCGCCGTATGAAACAGAGAAAAGCCATTGATGAATTTTGGTGATGCAAGCGGACCGGTGTATTCACTGTGTAACTTTGATATCAACACTGGCAGCTCATGTGTGCACCTGCATTTGCTCAGACGCTTTAAGAGGCCACGTTATTTGTCAGTCGCCAGGACGCAGGATGAATAACGTCATTCCACTGCTCTGTACTGGAAATCATGCTGCGAAATAGGACACTATTGGTTAAGGCACTGGAGAAGTGAGACTACATCACATGGACCACATGAGTCTGGTGGGGGCTGAACTAGAGGAGGAGGACATGGGCACACGGCAGAGTCTGAGCAATATCTGGTTTTTCTACTAGGTGACAGGAGGAGGAGCGGAGCATTCGGAGGAGGTAGAAGACTAGGCAGATGACGCCAGAAGCAAAGTGGCAGTTTGATAGTGGAGAGGGAGGCCGGGAGTCCCTCAGAGGCACTTGCGCAGATGGCCCGCAGCATGCTGCTTTGCCTAACTAAGTGTCAGGGCGAATATCAAAATCCGGCAAAGGGATAAGTTTTGCTCTCCACCCTATTGGACCCTTGCTACCAGTCAAAATGGGGACTTTTTTCCAGATGCTGAGAGGAATAAACAACTTTCATACTTTGGAGAAATACTGTGCACACAGTTGGCCGCTGCCTATGTGAGCCATGTCCATCCTCTGTCAGGTCTGACCGGGGGATTCCTGGCAGTCATTGCTAACGTATACTGCCACGGCTGCTGTGGGGAACGGGGGGGGGGGTAGAAGCAGTAGCAGTTCCATCAGCAGCAGCTTAAATCTGGATTCCTGAATGAGCAACTTCCTTCACTTGCCTATTGAGGAGGGTAGCCGCCACCAGAAGCAGCAGGACATGGAGCAGACCCTGCACCAGCAGGTGGTGGACGACAATACTTTACCACTCAGGTAGAGGATCCCATGGACTACTGGCATCCAAACTTGCTGCGTGGCCGCAACTTGCGGAATTTGTCCTGTCAGGCCAGTAGAGTGGCGTCAGAGCGGGTGTTCATGTGGCGGGGGCCATCGTTACCCCAGGAGAACCCACTTGTCACACCGTAATGTGGAGAGACTGACCTTGTCAAGATGAAATTCAGGCTTGGATCAGCCAGGATGTCAATCACAATCCCTAATGCATCAGATAGATAGGTATGACATCTCCTCCAAACGTTGAGAAATGGAGGTTGGTTCTACTGCTCAGCCTCATATCTGATGATGCCACCCACCTGATGCCAAATATCTGCGCAGTTGTCCATCTGCCTCAACATCCTACTGTCTTACCAGTGACACTTTGTGGCCTCCTGCTGCTGCCACTTTACACTATCATTTGCAACTCTTGGGCTGACTGCTGCTGCCACTTCACACTATATCATTGTGCCCACTCTATGGGCTCCTGCTGCTGCCACCTTCACACTATATCTTGTGCCACTCTGTGGGCCTCCGCTGCTGCCACCTTCACCACTAATCATTGTGCCACTCTGTGGCTCCTGCCACCTTCACACTATATCATTGTGCCACTCTGGGGCACTGCTGATGCTGTGATGCACCTTCAAACTATATCATTGTCCCACTTGTTGCCTGATGGGTCCCCTTCACACTATATCATTGTGCCAATGCTCGGGCTTCCTGTTGATGGCTGATGCTACCTTTACACTAGATTCAATTTGCCATCTGTGGTCCTGCTGCATACTGATGCCAACCACACTATATCATGTGACTCTGTGGGCTCTGCTTGATGTGAGCTACCGTCCACTATCATTGTGCCACGGGGCTCCTGCTGCTACTGATGCACCTCCACACCTAGTCATTTGCACTCTGGGCTCCTGCTGCCTGCATGCCACCTTCACACTACAGATTGTGCCCTATGTGGGCTCCCTTTTTCCTTTTTCTTTTTTTTCGCTTTTTTTTTCCCTCCTTTCCCTTTTTTTTTTTTTTTGTCCTTCCTTTCCTGGCTGCACTGAGCACCTCCACACTAATCCTGTTCCACTATTTTTTGTCTTCTTAGTGATCGCCTCACCCTATATCATTGTTCCACCTTGGTTCTCTCTCAGAGGCCTCCCACCTACTGCCCTCTCTTTCCTCCCTCCTTTGTGTTGAGGCAGGGGAAAAGAATACACAGACTATAGGGGGAGTACTGCATGTCAATCATCCGGAAACGAGACCAAGAGGGAGAAGGACACGAAAAAGAACGAACACAGGAGCGAGCGGGTTGCACAATTTTGGGCACCTTCTCATTACTTTTTTTTGAGGGGAAGGGGCAGACAGCAGCACAGAGAGCCCACATAGGCACAAGGATCTCTTTTTATTTTGCCTTCCACGAAGGGAGAGGGAACCGGCAACCCCGCTTTGGTGCGACCCTCAGTATATGCCCCCCCCCCTTTGTGTTTCCAAGCACAAAAGTTCCCCTTTCTTTTTCCTTTTATTTATCCATCACCGCCTTCTGCCCCCAGTCCCAATCTTGAGCAGAGCCCACCGTAGGAGAGCCCAGGCCTCACCCCAGTAGAGCGCGGAGGGTGATGGTGGATCTAGAAGCAGCAGGAGCCACAGAGTGGCACAATGATATAGTGGAAGGTGAGCATCAGCAATCAGCCAGGAGCCCACAGAGTGGCACAATGAATAGGGGGGATTGGGCATCAGTAGCAGCAGGAGGCCAACAGAGTGGCAGCAATGATAGAGTGTGAAGGGAGCATCAGCATCAGCAGGAGCCAGCAGAGGAAAAAAAAAAAAAAAAAAAATTGTACAATGATATAGTGTGGAAGGTGCGCAGCAGCAGCCAAAGAGTGCACAATGATATAGTTTTGAAGGTTGGCATCAGCAGCGATCAGAGTGCCCACCGAGTGGGCCAATGATATAGTGTAAGGTGGCAGGAGCCACGAGTGGCACAATGATATAGTGTGAATGGTGGTGGCAAGCAGCAGGAGCCCACAGAGTGCACAATGACTAAAGGTGAAGGTGGCAGCAGCAGGAGCCCATTAGAGTGGCACAATGAGTATAGTGTGAAGGTGGCAGCAGAAGCAGGCGGCCACAGAGTTTGAACAATGAATAGTGTAAATGGGGGCTAAACCCCCCCCCCCAAAAAAAAAAAAAAAAAAAAAAAATAGGTGGCAGCAGCAGGGAGCCCACAATAGTGTCATGGTAAAGAAGTAGGAGATGGTAGGAGGCAGATGGAGCAACTGGCAGCAGATATGTGGCATCAGGTGTGGGGCAGCATCAGATGAGTTGGCTGGAGGCAGGTAGAACCCAGACTCATTTCTCAACGTTGGGAGGAGATGTCCTACTGATCTAATATGATGCATTAGGATTGGTGAGTGAAATCCTGGCTGTCCCACGCCTGATTCATTCTTGAACAAAGGTCAGTCTCTCCACATTTACGGGCTGGACATAGTGGGTTCATCCTTGGCGGACACGAGGCCCCCGTCCACAATGAAACCACCGCCTGACGCCACTCTAATGGCCGGACCGGACACATCCGCAAGTTGCGGCCAGCAGAAGTTTGGATGCCCAGTATCATGCGGATACTCTACCTGAAGGGGTAAAGTATTGTCGTCCAACCACTGCTGGTGCAGGGTCTGCTCCATGTCATGCTGCTTATGGTGGCGGCACCCTCCTCAATAGCAAGTGAAGCGAAGTGCCATTATGGACATCCAGATTAAAGCCTGCTGCTGAGGAACTGCTAATGCTTCTAACCCCCCCCCTGTTCCCGACAGCAGCGTGGCCAGTAGTCACGTGAGCAATGATGCCAGGAATCCCTCGGTCAGGACTGACAGAGGATGGACAATGGCTCACATTAGGGCAGAGGCCAACGGGGGCACAGCATTTACAAAGTAGAAGTGTTCTATTCCTCCAGAAGCTGGAAAAAAAGTCACCCATTTTGACTGGTTGCCAAGGGGGGGGGGTTCCAACGGTGGAGAGCCAAAAACTATCCTTCGCCGGATGTGGACTATTCGCATGACCAGTTAGGGCAAAGCAGCAGTGCGGCAATAGCCAGGATTTCAACTCACCAATCCCTAATGCATCAGATTAGATCAGGTATGACATCTCCTCCAAACGTTGAGAAATGAGTCTGGGTTCTACCTGCCTCAGCCACTATTCTGATGCTGCCACCCACCTGATGCCACATATCTGCTGCCAGTTGCTCCATCTGCCTCCTACCATCTCCTACTGTCTTTACCAGTGACACTTTGTGGGCTCCTGCTGCTGCCACCTTTACACTATATCATTGTGCAACTCTGTGGGCTCCTGCTGCTGCTGCCACCTTCACACTATATCATTGTGCCACTCTATGGGCTCCTGCTGCTGCCACCTTCACACTATATCATTGTGCCACTCTGTGGGCTCCTGCTGCTGCCACTTTCACACTATATCATTGTGCCTCTCTGTGGGCTCCTGCCACCTTCACACTATATCATTGTGCCACTCTGTGGGCACCTGCTGATGCTGCTGATGCCACCTTCAAACTATATCATTGTGCCACTCTGTGGGCTGCTGCTGTCCCCTTCACACTATATCATTGTGCCACTCTGCGGGCTCCTGCTGATGCTGATGCTACCTTCACACTATATCATTGTGCCACTCTGTGGGCTCCTGCTGCTACTGATGCCAATCCACACTATATCATTGTGCCACTCTGTGGGCTCCTGCTGATGCTGATGCTACCTTCACACTATATCATTGTGCCACTCTGTGGGCTCCTGCTGCTACTGATGCCACCTCCACACTATGTCATTTTGCCACTCTTTGGGCTCCTGCTGCTGCTAATGCCACCTTCACACTACATGATTGTGCCACTATGTGGGCTCCTGCTGCTGCTACTGATGCCACCTCCACACTATATCATTGTGCCACTATGTGGGCTCCTGCTGCTGCTGATGCCGCCTTCACACTATATAATTGTGCCACCCCGTGGGCTTCTGCTGCTGCAGATGCGTCCTCCACACTATATCATTGTACCACTCTATGGGCTCTAGCTGCTGCTGCTACTGATGCCACCTCCACACTATTTCATTGTGCCACTATGTGGGCTCCTGCTGCTGCTGATGCCACCTTCACACTATATAATTGTGCCACCTTGCGGGCTCCTGCTGCTGCTGACGCAACCTCCACACTATATCATTGTGCCACTCTGTGGGCTCCTGCTTCTGCTGATGCCAACTTTACACTATATAATTGTGCCACCCTGCGGGCTCCTGCTGACGCGACCTCCACACTATATCATTGTGCCACTCTGCGGGCTCCTGCTGCTGATGCTACCTTCACACTCTGTGGCCTACCAACTCTGTGTTCCCGCCAACTCCACACCTCTGACCTCATGCTGCTGCTGCTGCTCGTGCCACCTTTGCAGTTCTTTTCTCGCAAAGACCTGATATTTTCAGGAAAACTGTAATGTATTATGCACGTGGCATCTAGAACCTACAAATTGAAATTTACATTGAATATTTCAAATTCAAATTAATTTCAAACTTCATCATTGTACCACAATGTGGCCTCCTCTGCTGTTGGTTTTGTGGGCTCCTGCTTCTGCTGCCGCCACCTCCACACTCTGTCATTGGATCACTCTGTGGCTTTCCATGTTGCTGCCACCTGTGTGCTCCTGCTGCTGCCGCCGCCACCTCCACACTCTTAATATTGTGCCACTTTGTGACCTCCTTTTGCTGCTGCTTCTGTTGCTGCCACCTCCACACTCTTATCATTGTGCCACTTTGTGGCCTACCATGTTTCCGCCACCTCCATAATTTGTCATTGTGCCACTCTGCGGCCTACTCATGCTGCTGTTGCCAACTGACCGCTGTCTCCCTGGAACATCCTGTGATTTTCAGAATGCTGTTTTCACCCTCCTTCTCTCTATGGCATTGCCACTCTATTTAGTGCCCCCCTTCGTTTCATCTGTCAGAAGGAATGAAAAGCCTCAGGATTGACAGCCAAAAGCAGGAGTGGATACAGAACACAGAGTACATGCAAATGTCCCATTTACTGGTCATCTCTGTTTTGGCTCCACTTCTGTTTGTTTTTGGCTTTAGCAATACCGATGATGGATTATTGACCGATTGAAAGTGGACACTGATAGTTGAAATGATCAGGGACGTCAATGCAGAATTACTGCCAACACCCTCTGCACTCTTTTGGGGGGTTTCTACATGTATCCGCATTTAACAGAACAGGTTCTGTCGTAATCTATGGAATCATCTGATGTCAATGTAAAAAGAGTGCACTCTTTGATTTTATAGTGGGATCTTGATCCTCAGCTCTGTCCTTTTGAGCTGGCACCAACGTTACCTTGTCAGGCTGTGTTTCCGCTTCACTTATTTGGTGAAGTTGGCCTTTGTAAGTGCACATGGAATTGAAGAGTGAAGCGATTCTAAGAGTGGCGGCGGTCATGTGCATGTCATACTAAAACATAGCATTGTTTGAAGACCAGACCATGCACCCTATGCATATATAAACATGGTACAAATTTCTACAACACCCTACAGGCTCTCTGCAGCCAGGAAATACCTGTTTTGGTTCATCATGGTTCAATTTGGGTTGAAGCAAATTTTTTCTAAAAATTCGGTGAATCAGGACCAACCAAATTTTAACAAATTCACCCATCTCTACAGAGTGGCATCCATAAAGTACCCCACAGAAACGGAGTCCAAAGCTGAAGCCTGAATTAGAGTGCAGGAACTGAAGCTGAGGAGCACAAAAATAGTCAGGCGTGAAGAAGCTGAGTTCACACCTAGGGATGGTTCTCCCAAAAACTCTGACGCTGGGGATATACCGGACAAGCCCCAATGAAGTGTACTGGCACAGTACAGGCAACGATTCTTCTGACATTGTATTGTTCGTGTGAGGAGAATCTGGCACTGTCCACCTGCATTGGCTCCTCTGCAGATGGTACGGCCGGAAGCTGGAGTGGCTTTTGAAAGGCAGGAGCCAGGCAAGGTAGACGTCAAGGACGGCTTGGGGAAGCTTGTGACGTAACTCCTTGGCATGCTCCATAAACCGCACGTTAATCCGAGTGGCTAAGGTGATAAGACCACTCGGCCAATGCGTCCTCAACTTGAGAAGAAAGTCCTTTGTTAAAGGTCACTGACAAAGCTGCATCGTTCCAGGAGAGTTCAGAGGCCAGGTTGCGGAACTGAACTGCATATTCTCCAACAGACGAGTCCCCTTGGCGCAGGTTCAGCAGCGCAGTCTCAGCTGAGGAGGCTTGTGCGGGTTCTTCACACACAGCCTGGAATTCCATCAGGATGGCGGTGAGCGTAGCCGTGACCAGATCGCCTCTGTCCCAAAGAGGGGTTGCCCAGGCCAGGGCCTTCCCGGAGAAGAGGCTGACAATAAATGCCACCTTGGATCGCTCAGTGACAAACTGAGATGAAATGAGTTCTATGTGCAAGGAGCACTGGGTAATAAAAGCCCCTGCAGTAGTTGAAGGAATCTGATTCTCAGTGACAAGCAACTGTTGCAGCATGGCAGTGACTTGTCCTAGCTGTTCTCCTTCTGAAGCAATCTGCTGGGACTGCTGGGTCAGCGCCAATTAGCAGGACTACCTGGAAGTTGCCGCTGGGAAGGGAGCAGGAGCGTGGAGAGGTGAGTGTGGTAGGGACCAGGCGCCGCCATGGATACCTGTGATAATGCCTCAGCTGTTTACCTGTTTGAAGGCAATGTCAATCAACAGTCTTCACATGAGTTGGACCCACAGCTTTAAGTATTGATGAATTCAGGATAGGTCATCGACAGGAATGCATCTGCCAAAAGGCGGGATGAAAATCCCTCCTCAGTCTTTAACCCCTTAACGCCAAAGCCACTTTTCACCTTCCTGACATGGCCCATTTTTTCAAATCTGATATGTGTCACCATAAGTGGTTATAACTTCAGAATGCTTTAACATATCCAAGTGATTTTGAAATTGTTTTCTTGTGACACTTGTACTTCATGTTAGTTGAAAAATTTTGGTGGAATGCTATGAAAAAAAAACTAATATTTGGTAAAAATTTGGAAAAATTCTCGATTTTTTAAATTAAAAATGTTCTACTTTTTCCACACATAGTCATAACAGCAAAGATATTTAATAACTAACTTTCACAGAATGTCTTTATGTGGACTTGATTTTTATGCATCCTCTCTGTCACACACGGGGGTGTGGGAGAGTGTTTTGGGGCTAGAGTCTGTGGACTCCCTGGGCCACCACGGGAGATGATTGTAACGTCCGTGCCTGAATGTTGCTCTATCCGCACTTTGCGGAATAGAGGTGTTTATTTGTGTGTGAACTGCGGCTTAATTCTTGTGTTTGGATTAACTGAGCCACACCCGGCTCCTTACATTTCTGTCCTGCCCAGCATGGGTTACTAGCCTGATGCACAGTTCCCCCAGTGTGCTGCTGGAGGCGTGTCCGGGATCGACTTTATATACCTGCCCATTCCCATCTTACCTTATCAGGGCGGCTTATGTGCTTTAGGCAGGGCCTTAGCCCGCAGGGACGTCGCAGGGTGAGTTCGCCACCACTTACATAGTCTGACCGCTAGCGCCAAGTCTGGTTGTGGTTGCGCGTTTGCTGGACGGGTGCTGACAATGATGGTACTAGCCGCAACCCAGGACCGGATTCTAAGTGGCCCCTGGTCTTCGCCAGAGCCCGCCGCAAAGCGGGATGCCAGCAGGTCGATCCACAGGTGCGACTAGGCCCGTGGTGGCAGCCAAGGTAGTGAGGCAGGACCTCGGGATGGCAGGACCTCGGGATAGCAGGATCTCGGGTAGGCCGGACCTTGGGTAGGCAGGACCTCTGGATGGTAGGACCGCCACAGGAACACAGGACCACCACAGGAACGCCACAGGAACACCACAGGAACACTGGAGGAAACCTGGGAGCGCAGGAACACTAGGAAACACAGGAGGGCCTTCATTTCAGGGAATGACTTGAAGATCCGGCAGAGAGTGGAGGGAGGTGTCGGCTTATAAGGGCACGCCAGATTAGCCAGCACAAATTAGGAGGACGCTGGCCCTAAAAAGACAGCGCACGCGTGCCATAGTGGGCGGGGACGAGCGGCCAGGTCAGACGGGGGGATCGCGGCCTACTCGGGACCGACGCAGAGCCGGGAGCCCGGAGAGGAGAGTACAGGAGTGTGGAGCAGGGGCATGGGGCTTTAAACATTAGGTGCGATTTTTCACATTTTCATAAAAAACGCAAAATCCTTAGGTTCCAAGTCACTTTTAGAGGACCAAATAAAAGTAAAACCCCATAAATTACCCCATTACAGAAACTACACCCCTCAACATACGTAAAACAACTTTTATGAAGTTTGTTAACCGTTTAATTGTTTTACAGGGGTTAAAACTAAGTCGGATGCAATGTTGAAATTAACATTTTTTTGGCTAAATGAATGTGTTTTTAGTAGAATATACAAATTCTCAGTGGAAAAAATATCAAAACGGTCCACAACGTTTGATACCCAATCCCTCGTGAGTATACTAATACCCCATACGTGGGGGTAACCTGTTTTATGGGCACACGCCAGGGCATTGAAGGGAAGCTGCGCCAATCAGATCAGATTGTGCATTGTCACATTTTATTGGCTATTCAATCTTTATTTTTTTGATAATTTGACAAATAAGGACTTATTTTTTGCAACATGAGATGCACTTGACAAATACTTCATTTTAGTGGGTCATTAGCTTTATGATGAGATTTTATTAACTCTTGAATGTATAGAGGAAAATTGTCAATTTTGGTTTCTTTTTGTATTTTGTGGGGTTCGTACATCGTACACTAAAAATACCAAATTATCTTTATTCTATAGATCATTAAAATTATGGTGATACCTCATTTATATAGTTTTTTAAAATATATTTTTACTATTTTACTGGATAAAACTTTAATATTTTTTGGTTGACAGAGCTGGTTTAGGGCTTATTTTTTATGTGTTGAGTTGTCCTTTTCAGTGGTACCATTTTGGCGCACATAATTTTTTTTATTACTTTTTGGAACATTTTTCTGAAGGGATTTTATGAGAAACATTTTTGCCGAGTTTTTCGGGTTTTGTTTTTACAGCGTTCCCCAAGCAGGTCCAATAATGCTTCTGAGTTCTTGTACGGATTGTTACGGACACGGCAATACAAAAAATCTGAGTTTTTTTTACTTTATTAGACGTGTATAGGGAATGTCTGTGTTCAGGGGACTTTTACTTTATTTAATTAATTCTTTTTATTAGAAAAACCCGTTATTTTCCGGGAGAACGATTTTTGGTGTTTTTATCGACAGGAGCATGAGTTGGGCTGATTTCATTTGTCACTACAATGGCACATTTGAGAAAACAATGCAACTTTTACACTGCCCCATTCACTTTGTATTACATTGGGCAAACATCTCAGGGGTTAAAATGTTCAACAACCGTAGATCAAATCTTTGAGTGGTGCCCTTTTCTACAACAGGATCACTACTCGGGGGTTTCTATTGTACTGGTACCTCAGGGGCACCCCAACACCAGTCTAGTGAAAAGGGTGCTCCAATAGCTAAATTTTGCTTGTCTCTTCTTAGCCCTGCCTTGTCCCCAACCTGTAGACTATTGCCACACATATTGCAGAATGATTTTTGGGGTGTTTATCTACAGTGGCATGAGTTGGGCTGATTTAATTTGTCACTACAATGGCACATTTGAGAAAACAATGCAATTTTTGCACTACCCCATTCACTTTGTATTACATTTGGGCCTGCATCTCAAGGTTTAAAATGCTCCTAAAAATCTTTGAGGGGTGCCCTTTCCTACAATGGGGTTACTACTTGGGGGTTTCTATCGTACTGGTACCTCAGGGGCACCACAACACCAGTCTACTGAAAAGGGTAGACCCAGACTATTGCCAAACATGGGGTTTTGCCATACCCGTAATAACCGGCAAACATTTTTGTTTGCTTCTGGAGAAAAAGATTAGACGGTTAACAGACTTCTCAAATACTGATTTGAATAGTTTGACATGTTAGGTCCATAAACTGGTGTTACTTGTGGGGGTATATAGTACATAATCCTTTATAGGGCACTACCAAACTGAATTGGTCACCAAAAATTTAGCATTTTTCAAATCTCTTGAAAATCTGAGAAGTTGCTACTAAAACTTTAATCCTTCTCTAAACCATAAAAAAAGGAAATGCAAAACAAATTATGGAAATAAAAGGCAGACCAATGGCAATAGGTTTCTGGGAAAAAAATGTGGTGTGACTTTCTATCTAAAAAGTAGAAGATTTGAAACTTTAAAAAATGTTTACCCCCCCCCCCCCAAAAAAAAGAAACTAATCACTGAAGTGATACAACTAACATAAACTACAATGTCTCACGAGAAAGTAATCTCAAAATCACAGGGATATCTTAAAGCGTTGAAAAGTTATTACCACAGGAACAGACACTGGTCAAAAAAAGGACTGAGCCTTAACTTACAAAGAGTCCTTAAGCAGATAAAGATAGATCTGTCAAACCCTCCCCTGAATTTCATTACACAATACAATGACAAATACAAATCTATTCAAAATATTCTCAAAAAAACACTGGCATTTACTTGAAGGCGACAAAATTCTAATAGCCATTATCCCCAAGAATCTGATAGTTACCTGTAGAAAGGCAGCAACTCTAAAGAATGTATAAGCACCCAGCCAGATCAGGCAGCTGAAAACGAACACTTATGTCAAGACTAGACCAATAGTGAAAAAATGTGGCCAACGCCTATGCCTTTATTGCATCAATATCTGCCACAATGCCACATCTTTTCAATCTAATAACACCAAGAGACATTCACAATTCAACACTTGTGGACAACAATGGGGCTCATTTACTACGGGTGCGTGGACCGCGCAAACGTCAGATATTCCGACTATTACAATTTTGCGGCGTATTTAAAAGGGGATTGTGGTGCACGCGCCGGCTTTCATGTGACAGAAACCGGGAGGTGGGCCGTCGAACGATCCGATGGATTCGTACTGAGCGCGGGATTTAACATTTAAATTGTGTCGCAAGACAATGCACTTACATGCACCGGGAAGAAGAAGGTGGACTTTGGCGGACCTAAGCAGGGAAGCGACACATGCAGGATTTCGGGCGCACAATCTTAGTGAATCGCGCTGGATTTCATCTCCGTCGGACCATCTGGATCGGGGATCGCGACAGGACCGGGTAAGTAAATATGCTCCAATATGTTGGCAGGACAACACAGATGCTACATGAACACATTCTGAGCTCTGTTATGAGCTCATGAGGTGGTTTACATCCACGTGTCGTATTGCCATACTCAAGAGAAATTGCACAACAAAATCTGAGATGTGTTTTCTCATTTTATCCTGCATGAACAGGTACATTTTAGGGTTAAATAAACATTTTATTGTCAACATTTGAAAATTCCATATAGAACCGTCTTTTAGTTTTATTTTTTTATGTTTGATGCTTAACTGGTTAACAAGCCCTGACCATAACATTTCATCAAATTTTTAATTTTTTAAAGTGTATACAACTGTATAAAAAATAAACTTACATACTCTTCTGGCACTCCCTGATACTCTGCGTGGCTTCTCTTGGTGTGTGACAGGGGGCAGAGACACGTCCATGCGCTCTGCTTGCTGGCTCACACTATGATGCAGCAGTGTGGTTGCTGATGATGTCATAGTGTGCGCCGTTGGGCAGGGCATAGGTGTGACTCTGGCCGCTGTTACACACAAAGAGAAAAAAGTAGAGGAGCCGCAGGGAGCTCAGGAAGGTGAGTACCGTATATACCCGATTATAAGCCGACCTGAGTATAAGCCAGGACCTACTAATTTTACCTACAAAAACTGGGAAAACCTATTGACTCGAGTATAAGCCGAGGGTGGGAAAAGCATTGGTCACAGCCCCCCCCCAGTGTATAGCCAGCAAGTCTCCTGTAGTATATAGACAGCCAGCTCCCAGTAGTTTACAGCCAGATAGCCCCCATGTAGTATACAGCCAACTCACCCTCCGGCTCAGCGCGGCTCCCTGATGTCGGCGCGGCTCCTCTTATGTCTTCCCTGCGGCTCCACCCTCTTCTTTCCTCCATCTTCTGTACGGCCGGCAGGACGTGGTCATGTTATCTCCCAGCCGGCACATACTATGAGGTCAGCAGTGGCCGATTCATAGTATGTGCCAGGCAGGAAGATAACATGTCCGCGTCCCTGGTGGCTATACCGAAGATGGAAGAAAGAAGAGAAGCCGCGGGGAAGACAGAAGAGTAGCTGCGCCGACATCGGGCAGCCGCGATGAGCATCGGGGCCGCCAGAAGGTGAGTATATAATTAATAATTATTGACTCGTTTTTTAAGCCGAGGTGAGGTTTTTCAGCACATTTTTTGTATACACGAGTATATATGGTATGTACGTTGTTGTTTTTTATACGCCCAATGGGCTGCATGGGGCATTTTATCAGTAAGGGGGTTGGCTGCATGAAGCATTTCTTACTTGGAGGGAGCTGTCTGCATGGGGCATTTCATTACTGGGGGAGGCTTCCCACCATAGACTCAAGTCAAGACGTTTTCCCAGTTATTTGTGGCAAAATTAGGGACATTGGCTTATACTCAGGTCGACTTTTATTATGAACTAATAAAATAAGTCACAGTCACGGTCTTAGTCACAGTGCTGGGATTTTGCCTTTTGTCTTTGAAGTCTCCACTGTAGTCCAAACAGCTACAGTCCCATGGCATCCTGCATCCCTCTGTTGAAACCCATAAAGCAGTGGTGGCGAACCTATGGCACGGGTGCCAGAGGTGGCACTCAGAGCCATTTCTGTGGGCACTCGGGCCATCACCCCAGGACAGAATATGGATCAAATCCACCAAATCTTGCAGTCCCAGGCAACTTAAGAAATGCTGCTCTCAGTGCTATTTTACAGCGACACTAGATTGGCTGTGGGAAAACTGAGAACTGTTGAAAGAACTGCAATGTCTTTGGAGGTCATCCTGCTCGACCAATTATTCTTCCTCTACAGAGAGGAAAGGCCAATACAAATGAAAGATGTGGAAGAACAGGTAGCAATAAGTTACTACTTAAAATTCCATGTTGGCACTTCACGGTAAATACGTGGTTTTGGCTGTAGTTTGGGCACTCGGTCTCGAAAAGGTTTGCCATCACTGCCATAAAGGATTGGGAAGAGTCTCTCCGTTTTGATACAGAATCCAGATGGAATGTGTGAACACAAACTCAACTAAATCAGGTGTATAAAAAAATAAACTTACATACTCACCTTCCGGCACTCCCTGATGCTCCATGTGGTTTCTCTTTGCAAAGAGACCTGTCCATACGCTCTTCATGCCGGCTCACACTATGATGTGTGGTTGCTGATGATGTCATAGTGTGTGCTATTGGGCAGGGCGCATGGACGCGACTCTGGCCACTGTTACACACAAAGAGAAAAAAGTAGAGGAGCCCGGAAGGAGAGTATGTACTTTTTTTTTATACGCCCAAGGGGCTGCTTGGGGCATTTCATCAGTAAGGGGGGCTAGCTGCATGGGGCATTCCATCATTAGTAGGGGGTGCTGGCTGCATGGGGCTTTTTATCAATAGGGGGGGTTGGCTGCATGAAGCATTTCTTAACTGGGGGAGCTGGCTGCATGGGGTATTTCATAAGTAGGGGGGTTGGCTGCATGGAGCATTTCATTACTGGGGGAGGCTGTGACCAATGCATTTCCTACCTTAGACTCGAGTCAAAAAGTTTCCCCAGTTATTTGTGGCAAAATTAGGGACCTCAGCTTATACTCAAGTCGACTTTTATTATGAACTAATAAAATAAGTCACAGTCATGGTCTTAGTCACAGTGCTGGGATTTTGCCTTTTGTCCTTGAAGTCTCCGCACATATAGGGGCTGCTTTCCTCTAATTTTCTATTCACTTCTAGCTGTTACAATGAAAATTGCAACTACAAACCTGGGAAACCTGCATTATAAGGATAACCATTTAAACAACCCTGTAATATATCACCTACTATGGTTTCATGGGAGGGAGGCGCTTAACCCCCTACAGTTGGGGCCGTAATAGTACGGTACGCGTCAGGTGCCGGTGCGTGGAGATGGCGCATGGGCTGAGCCCTCTCCATAGCCGGTAAGTCTTTGCTGCATATTGCTAGCAACGATCACGGGTGTTATATCGTTGATCTGAAAATAAGGCGGAGCATGGATGTCACCATCTTGATGAAGATTGGCGCTCCCCGTTGCATCATCGTTGACCAGCCAAAGACCCGAGGCTGTCTCATTTTATCCCATTCATTACAATGTGCTAATTGCACATTGTAATGTATGAGGATAAAAATCCCCATATACAGACAACCTAGGGTTAAAGACAACGTAGGGGGTCTGAAGAATAGCAAAAATTTTAAAATATATATATATATTTATAATAAAAAAAACCCTAAAAATTCAAATCACCCCCCTTTCCCTAGAAGTCATATAAATATAAATAAACAGTAAAACCATAAACAAGTTGAGTCCAAAAATGCCCAATCTATCAAAATATAATAAAATTTGTACAGGAGGTTTTAATTTTTATAAATATATGAAAACATTATAAAACCTATACAAATTTGTTATCCTCGTGATCGCACCGTCCCAAAGAGTAAAGTAGACATGTCATTTGGGGCGCACAGTGAAAGCCGTAAAATCCAAGTCCACAAAAAAACGGCACAAATGCATTTTTTCAACATTTTCACTGCATTTGGAATTTTTTCCCACTTCCCACTACACAACATGGGATATAAATACCATCACTATGAATTGCAATTTGTTACGCAGAAAACAAGCCATCACAGAGCTCTTTACCTATAAAAATAAAGAAGTTATAGATTTTTGATGGTGGGGAGTGAAAAATAGAAATGAAAAAACAAAAACGGGCCAGGTCGTTGAGGGGTTAAAACATTTCACATTGGCTTTCACTAATATAATTGGCTTTGAATTTGTCAATATTTGGGTCTCATTATAAATCCTGGATACTTGCTATAACCAGAAAAGAAGGTCTACAGACTCAAAGCCTGTGCATGCTATTCATAGAGATTGTTCTAAGAGACTGTGTCCTGAATAGAAGCTGCATTTTTAATATCTCTCTACTGTTACGCTCCAACGGTTTCCATGGTTACACTGAGTAATTCTCGTCTCCATGGAGACATATGACCCAGACCAACATCAAACTCAAGTCCTGTATACCGCCATATCCAAAAGGTACTTTTACCATCGTCTTGTGTTTGCTTTTGTGTCCGCCAGGTTTAGCAGTGATATAATGCTCTTATCTCTTCTGACTTAATGCAAGCATCTCCGTGCCTCCTTAGTGCCTCTATTTCTCAACCAAGTGCCTATCATAACTAATTACATTTTATTGTCCCATTTCAGCTACTTTATTTAATATATTTCTATAACCTATACTTCATATGCCTAAATTATTTGATTATTGCAAAGATTTTAGCAGTCCTTCTTACCTTATACTCCAATAACTTATTACATGTGAGGACTGCCTTACCATCACCCTGCAAAGTGCTATAGTGAATATTCATGTACCAATTTTCTAAAGAATTAGGTGAAATAGACCATTAGTCTAGGCGGTCGTCACATGTGGAGTTTACACTATGGGGCGGTGTCCTAAGGTTAGACAGTGCAGAGTTAAACTAGACTGTCTTTATTCTGCCCCAGATTCATATAAGTGTCTGTTGCTGGATGATAAATCTTTCGTAAAGACTGTCTACTATGCACCTCCTATTAGCTGGTTCACTTTATGCCACGAAATTGGGACACAATTCTGTAGGGTCAGCAGTATTTATGGCGCACAGACATTTTTGGCATGAGGCCACCCCCTTTTTCAGAGACCCCTTTTGTCGAGCTAGATGCAGAAGAGACAAAAAATCTTTTATAATAGTTTTTTTTAGTGCAAACTCTGTCATAGACAGGATAATAAATCTCTCCCTATGGATTGAAATGCAATACAACAGCTGAGGAGATTTGCCTAATTAAATCGCTGTTAACATTTGTTTAAAAAAACAATGTTAACACAATGTTACCACATTGTCAACATAATGTATCATCTTCACAATTACGTTTCTTTTCGTTCAATTTTCGCTCTCCACCTTCAAAAATCCACAACTTTTTCATTTTTCTGTGTCTGTATACACTGTAGCTGTAGGCTTATTTTTTGCGTAACAAATTTTACTTCTATGCCATGTACTTAGGTTTTATTGTGTTTTAATACATATTCAAAAATTAAGTTGATGTGTACGAAAAAAAATAAAGTTTTGCCATCTTCTGACGCTAATACCTTTTTCAAACTTCAGTGTACAGAGCTGTGTGAGGTGTAATTTTTTTGCATGTGTGGTTGTTATCATTGCTACCATTTTGAGCACTGTGCGACCTTGTGATCACTTTTTGGTCATAACGACCAACGCACAGGGGTCGCCTAAAGCGATCAGAGCCATGATTTTATCAAGTTTTTGCTGTGAATCGCAAACGCCCAGAAGACGGCAAAATGAAGATTTATTTTTTGTACAGGTTTTAATTTTTGCAAATGTATGAAAGCATTATAAAACCTATACAAATTTGGTATCCCCGTGATCGTACTGAACCAATGAATTAAGTAGACCTGTCATTTGGGGCGCACAGTGAAGACCGTAAAATCCAAGCCCACAAGAAATGGCGCAAATGTGTTTTATCATTATTTTCGCTGCATTCATAACTTTTTTCCCGCTTTCCAGTACAAAGAATACAATATTAAATACCACCACTATGAAGTGCAATTTGTTACGCAAAAAACCAGCCCATACACAGCTCTTTACATGGAAAAATAAAAATACAAAAGTTATAGATTTTTGAGGTGGGGAGTGAAAAATAAAGACGCAAAACCGAAAAAGGGCTTGGTCCTTAAGGGGTAAAGAAGTGCTGCTCCTAGTCAAATTTTTACTCCACTCCTGGTTTTGGCATCAAACACTGCACCTGAAAAAAAGAATGCACCCAGAGTATGGCTAAGTCAACTCACAACGAGTATTAACGAGGGCACTCAAAGAGACGTTTTATTGAATACCATGCATGTATTAAAGTCTGCAGTTGAATTCCTTGCAGATGCGCATCTAGATATCCTTAAATGTTCATCCAGATCTTTAGCAGTATCAAACTCACCAGAAGATCCTTATGGCTCAAGTTGTGGAATGATGATGCCCTTTCTAAAGTAAATTTTTGTAATTTACCTTTTCAGCCGGAATCTATGTTTGGCTCTCAGTTCTCCACAATACTTGAATCGCTGGAAGGAAATAAAGGGGTAAGGTTTCTCGAGAAGAAGAAAAAAATCTGTAAGTTGTTCTGTTCACAGAGGAAAATATCTCCAAAGGCAAAACCTGGAAAATTCCCCTCCAAACAACCCAATTTCAGACAGGGGAAAGACACCTACTTGGGTAAGAAAGCCAGCTTTACTCCAAATATCCCTTACCAAATATCATCGCTTGGGTTTCCTCCATCATACATAGAGGTTATCAACTCGAGTTCAAACAGTTCTCTCTGAAAACAGTTTTTTTTTTTGCAACACACATGCCAACCAGGTTCTGTGGCAACTGGTCAAAGATTTCCTTCAGAAGGCAGTCTTAGAACCAGTCCCCATCAACCAAAGGGGACAAGGAGTGTTAGTAATATATTCCTCTACAGCGGCCATCTTGGCCCAAGAGAACAAAGCATCGGCCATTTTGGAGATCAAGCTGCCATTTTTGGTTAGCAACAAGCCATGTTTGGTTAGCAAGAAGCTTTTTGGAGTCATTCTCAGTAAATTCTGTAGCTTGGATAATATAAACATGTCTGCTAACAAGGCCTGGGAAGACAGTACACAATTCATTAACCTTTTCGGAGAATGTCCTGGTAAAATTCATTATGACCAATAGCATTGCAGTATTCTATCTCCTTGTCACATCCCTTTTTCTTGATGACTCTGTATTTGATATATGCAACTGGGCACTAATAAACTGGGGGAAGATTCTACATTCACTAAGAGACTGATGTGTCTTGGGTTTGTGCTCTTGTCCCGATAACGGGCAGACATGAAAGAGTTAATTTGAAAGTCACTGTCAAGGAAATATTATTCTTGAATGTATAAGATTTGTTGAACTATTGGGCTATTACAAACTTTTTTGAAATATGTGGCATCCATTGAAGCATCCAGGCCTCTTTTACAACATCCTGGAGATCCTTACAACCTGATAAACTCTGACCTGCAGAATTTTCTCTGGTGACCTCAAAAGCCATTTGGTCACCTCTCCTCTGCACCTACCCCCACCCCTGCATCTAGGAATTTGGAAACAAAGAACTGCTTAATATTCCTGGACCTGAACTTTGCCCAATCCTGAATGACCCTCTGGACTAATTAATGAATGGGAGGTTCTGAAACCTGAACCAAACTGAAAAGATATAAAACAATATGAAATCCAAGAATTGGTGTTCACATTTTGGGGGCTGCTTGACAAGCTGAGTATGTTCCTTATTTCTCCCACCTCCAGGGGATCAGGATTTACTTTAAGTTGTAAGTTTCTGTTATTTTTCTCCCTTTTTATTTTATAACTGTTTTGCTGTGTTGTGTGTCATTTTATTTTGTAATTCTTTTGTTTTTAATATCTTTTTATGCACTGATCAACTTTTTGTAATTAAAGCTTTTCACTTTAATTCTGGTCCCTGTATGCTCTGCGAACTCATAGCCTTGTGAAGTGTGGTTAGCTGTGTGACTGCTAGAGTGCTGAGTGTGCATGTCTAGTGGTGTGACAAGGTGACTGCTTGAGAGCAAGAGTTGATGTAGAGTGGGATACTTATTGGTCCCAGTATAAATGCAATAAGTGGTGGCAGCGGGTCTGGTGCTGGAGTGCTAAAGCTGTATGAGGTGTGATTTATGCTCAATTTGTGTCCTGAGTGAAAGGTGAGTGCAAATTTGAGTAGGCTAAATTAACCCGTACAGTTGCACCCCAAGTCACGTGACGAGGCGGCGGCGTCCTCGCCGTGACAGTCACCTTGCAATGGGGGGGTTTGAGCCCCAGATAAAAATCTCTATCAATTGGCATCGACTGGGTCGGCATACTGTAATGGACATTTAACCATCGAGGTGACCTCCGCAGGAGTCCAGACGGCCAGTGACCAGAACCGACAATGAGCGCTCGGGGTAAGTCTACTTTATTGTCTGCCTTGACTGTCACTTCTGTTTCACTGGCTGAAAGGACTGGGTAAGGGCATTTCCTTGTTTGATATTATGTACTTTGCCTTTAAATGTCCATAAATAACATTATGCTCACTGTAACTGTGGCAAAGAACCACTTGTAAGGTGACTGACCATCCGTCACTGTCCAGTCACTGTCAGACAGTCTGTGATGTTAGCTGAAGCTGTGAGATGGGAAGGAGTAACCCTTAGGTGTCAGCAATGCTAAAGTGGGAGATATTCTGTTGTGATTTTCATAGTGTCAGTGATACAGTTTTGTCATTAAGGGTGGCCCACAGAAGTGAGTCTCAGAGATTTCCGGAGACCTGCCCTGGCCGGGTGTGCATTACACTCCCTTCGGGGAGTCTGACCGGTCTTGTATGACTGTAAGAGCTAGTCAAGTCTGAAGGAGAGCGACTTGAGAGTCAGTCTAGTCAGGCAATGATCCAGTGTAGTGTCCCTTGTGGACTTGGAGGATCAGTCTGAGGGCAGTGACATGGTTTAGGGTCAGTCCAGTCAGGCAGTGATTCAGTGTATGGTCCTTTGTGGAAGACTCAGGTGTCTAGTTTCTTTGGGGTCAGTAAATCAAGGTGTCGGCATCCGTTGTGAAACCCTCTTGAGTCTGTGGGGACAGGTTCCTTTGACAGTATTGAGGTTGTGGACATTTATGATGAGTAGTGAATTGATTTCAAATGCATTGCAGACAAGGGACTGTTTTTCACATATAGGGAAAGATGCACAGGCAGAAGGTTGGTTTTTGAGTTAAGTAGGACTGATGGAAAAGTGCTAAGTTGACATAATGGAACATAAGGGCTGGTAGCATTGTGGTGAAAAGAAAAGTAGCAGTGAAAGTTTGAAGGTTTTGGGATATGTCAGTGGATCTGATGATTGTACAAGTGAGAATACTTGATCAGATTTGTAAACAGACACTTAGAGCCTCTGGCTTTGATGGACGGACCATTTCAAAGTTTTTGGTTTGGAAAGAATTTGAGAAAAAAGAGATTTTATTATATTTTCCTCCCTGGAAAAAAAAGAAATAAATATGGCGTCTAGAATGCAAACCAGCGCCCTCTTAGACTCCACCCCTGTATCTGGTGGTTAGAGAAGATGACACGCCCTACTATCCTTAAGCGGCGGCCAGGTGTAGAAAACACCTGGTTTTTGTTGTAGTTTAGCAGCTGAGAGCCCTTGGAGATCCTTGACAGATGTCTGGAATAAGAGCCGGCAACAGGTGATTTCACCTAATTCCAGATCTCTGCACAGATTATTCTTGTAGTGGTACGCTGTTTGTTTGGTTATGGTCCAGTTAAAACTTAAATGATCCTGACGATTGTAGAAAAATTAGTATAAAAAGTGTTGCAATGTCTCTGGTACCTGCTTTCTGGAGTTTAAATGGTAAAACAAGGTACAGCAAGGGGGCATGAAACTGCGTTTTGTTATGCTCAGAGCTGACCTTGAAGTGCAGATAAAGCAGAATTTCTCCATATTGAGCTACTTGGAATGCTGTGTTTTGTTATCTCATAGCTCACAGACAGTGGTAATGCAGTTTGCCCTGTATTCCGTGTGGTGTTCCCTTGTGTACTCCACTAACAGTCTAAGTGAGGAGAAGCCCCCCAGTCCTATGACAGAACCTTTGACTTACGTCTAGATGAGATAAAGTGGAGACATAAACTGTCACGGAAGAGTTCCATGGGAACTGTTTACAGCTTATGGACACATCGAGTATGACCTGACAGTGTAGTGTACATCTAGTGCACTTGCCAGCTGTTTTTTTAACGGGTTCTTACAAAAGGTGTTAATGGACTAGAGACATCTCTGCCAGACTTGCATACAGATAAGACTGTAACAGGAGAAACAGAGACCAGGGTCGGCAATTTTACAGACCACACCAAAGTGAGACTGACAACAGTTCCGGAAGTCCCAGTCACCAGACCTAAGTGGGCGTGATTCAACTAGCAGGGAGGAGACATTACTGAAGGGACTGAAGTGAGTGGCCACATTTTAGGAAACGTAGAAGGCCCCAACAGGGTGGGAGTGGGGGGCTGGTAACGGACTAGGACGTCAGCATACACAACTCCCCAAGACAGAGTTGGCTCTTCTCATTGTAGAACTGTTGTGGGACTCCTCCCCTGCTAGCCCAGTGAAGATTTAACTCATTCCCAGTCAAAAAAAAGACCCAGAAAGAAGAGCCGGATATATATGTAGGATGGTCCATGACCTCCAAGCTGCCAATGAGTGTATTGAAGCCCACAGACCTCACTGGCAGCAGTCTCGGAGAGTGACATATTATTCACTGTTATTGATTTGGCAAATGTTTTCCTCTCTGTGCCCCTACAGTACCTATTTGCTTTTACCAGTTCAGTATTCCAGTATACCTGGTGCAGATTCCCACGAGGGGGGGGGGGACTCACCCATCCAGTACTCCACAGCCCTACAGGGAGTAGATTGGCAGACTAGCCACTTACTGGATGTTCTCTTGTTTTTGTGCCTCCATTTTTCAGGTTTGCCAGGATGCATCCATTGACCTTATGTGTTTTCTGTCCCAGAAGGGTTGCAAATCTTCCAGAGACAAGCTCCAGTACTGCCAGGAGAACATGGTCTTCCTAGGTCACTGCTTCTCAGCTACAGCCAGGCACCTGACAGAGGAAAGAAAGCTGATAGTCCAGAAGGTGCCCCTGTCCCGAGGCCCTAAGCCTCTCCACATGTTTCTAGGACTGGCCAGCTACTGCAGGCCTGGCATAAGATCTGCTGCCTCCAGCCCAATGCTGCCCCTTTCTGGCTGCATTGCCACTTCCCCATTTAGTCAGGAGGCAATTGATACATTCCACAGCCTTAAGCTGGCAAATCCTGCCTGCCCCTGTCCTAGGCACACTAGACCAAACCTTTAATTTTATTTTGCACTGAGTATCTAGGCCACACCACAGGTGTCTTAGTCAAGGAACGTGGTGGCCTCCCCAGCGGCCCACTATTAAGCCCGGTTAGACTCAGTCATGAGGGCAGCCCCTCTTGTGTCAGAAGGCCAGTGAGTTGATCCCAGATCCTAGATCACTCTGTGATCAGTTACTGTGTAAACCACATAAACTACAATAGTAAGCAAAAATGTACTGAGCAAGCCGCTCACTCACATGGACCTTGAAGAGAACACAACAACAAAAAAACTCCAAGAATCCGAACAAAAAAAACGCACAAGACGTGCAGGAAAAAGACGCAACCATACAGTACAACACCAGGGCAAGGGATTCCAACAACAAGAGACAGAAGAATTGACGGTTTTGAATTTATCTGCATTTATCTGCCTGTATTCTCACTATGGAACAGTTACAGGTTCTTGCTAAAGGCCTCAAGTTTGTACCAACGACTAATTTTGATCTGTACCATACCTTGTTATACGTGAATAAATTTGTGCGGGTACTAACCTTGAAAAGACATTTATTCAATCAAGATCACATTAATTAATTATAGAGAGAATGCACCATGATATCTGATTCTGTTTTTTCTAATGAATATAATGAACATATCTTTCGGGACCAATGTGTTCTTCTGGATTTACAGCAGTTATTTGAAAATGGTAGAACTAAACAAGAGGATGTTTCACCTATATCCACTAAGAACACTAAGTTTTACCCTATTGGGTCTAGGACAAGTGAAATGGATATGTTCCAAACACTAGTTGAAAGGGACTTACATGATCTCAATAGGAAACGCCAACTAACGCAACAAAATATGACCAAAGCACAAGAGAAGGCTTTGAAGGAACTACAGAACAATGAGAATATAATTGTCCGCACGGCGGACAAAGGTGGTTCTATCGTTGTCCTGGATAGTGGCCTTTATGAAAAATGTATAATGCAAATGTTGGGGGATACCACAGTATATAAAACTCTTACACATGATCCTACTGATAACATCAAACATAAGGTGATGCAGAATATTTAATGGGGAGTGTCCCTGGGTTTGCACATGGAAAAAGAGGCCACTTATTTAGTCCCTGATTTTCCATTATGTCCTATTTTCCATGCCTTTCATAAAACCCATAAAAATATCTTTCCCCCACCTTTACGTCAGGAGTTGATTCTATTTTAGAGCGCCTTAGTGGATGGTTAGATTCTTATTTACAGCCAATGGTGAGAGCATTACTAGGTTACATACAAGATACTAAACAAAGACTTCAAACCATGAACAATTTCAAATGGAAGGACAGTTTTTTGTGGATAACTTGTGACATTGTAACACTTTATACTAGTATACCACATGTTAAAGTGGCTTTGGAACAACACATGAGTATGTTTACTGATAACACTTATGATTTACAGCAATATAATCTTTCAGTAACACACATTATATTAACCAACAATTTTTTTTTAACAAAACCTTCTATGTGCAAACGTAATTATCTGTACAAAATGACTAATCCTTTCAGAGACAATGGGGCACATTTACTTACCCGGTCCAGTCACGATTCCGCGGCGCGTTGTCCGATGTTGATTTGGGTCTGCCGGGATTCACTAAGGTTCTGCGCCCAATATCCAGCAGGTGTCGCTGCTGCGCCAAGATCCCCCGGAGTGCACCTTCTTCGTCCCAGTGCATGTAAGTGCTGATCTTCCAACACAAATTTTTTAAAAAATCTGCAGTTTTTCGAATCCATCGGGTTGTCCGAAGGCCACACCCCCCAATTTCTGTTGCGTGAAAGCCAGCGCTGATGCGACACAATCTGATCGCGTGCGCCAACATCCCGGGGCAATTCGGTGCAAAACGGAAGTATTCGGGAATGGTAAATGAGCCCCAATGTGTACTGTTATGGAAAATATATAGATGACGCCCTGCTCATATGGGATGGATGTGAACAGGGCATCAATGACTTTATGCGGTACATTAATAATAATAACTGCAATCTCTCTTTCACCTATGAGACAAATAAACATAAAATACTGTATCTTGATGTTATGTTGTTGGGAAATTTGGAGACTTAATCCATAAACACGGAGGTATATAGAAAAAACACCAGTGGCAACTCGGTGCTTCAAGCATCCAGTTTCCACCCTCGTCACGTGACAAAAAATCTGCCGGTAGGCGAGTTTATTTGTCCTTGCAGAAGCTGCAGCACAGAGGAATCCTTTTCCAATGAATGTGACATCATAACCAGTAGATTGAAACAGAGAGGGTACCACAAACGTTCTTGATAGAGCTAAAAATATTTCAAAAACCAGGACTCGACAATCTCTCCTATCCAACCGTGTAGAGTACACCAGTAGTTCATCACAAGTAGTCTTTTCTACTACCTTCAGTAACGAATATGAACAAATAGTGGCCATAATTAAAAAATATCTGCCTATGCTGTCAGCAGACGATAAATTAGAACAAATCTTAAAATGAAGTTGCCAGTTCATATCGCGTAGGGCCCGCACAATTGGAAATGTAGTTTCCCCTTCTACATATATATATCGCAAGATAATAAAATTCTTAACACATGGCTTACTGTTAAAGGTTTCTATAAGTGCAAGGGCAATAGGTGTAACAACTATTGTCACATGCGAAATACTACCACTTTTTCCAATAGTATTACAAATAGGGAATGGAATATTAAATCATTTATTAATTGTAATACTAAATACCTGGTATACTAAGCAGAATGCATAGCCTGCAATCTTTATTATGTGGGCAGTACTATCTGCCCTTTAAAGAAAAGGATTTCAGAACACATGACAGATGGATCTAGATGTAGTCTGACAGATAAGAACATAATTAGCCTATCTAGACATTTTCTATAAATACATGCTGGAGATCTTACAAGTCTTATGATCACTGGCATTGAAAAGGTTACCGCTCAAAGTAGGGGAGGGGATCGCACTCATAAACTTTGTAACCGGGAGATGCAATGGATCCTACAATTAGATACACGCATGCCTAGTGGCTTGAATAGTAAAACTGATACAATGTACCTATATTAACACATTTTGAGTGAATGTATTTTTTGTACCTGGTTAACTTATGCTTCCTTGTAACATTTGATCAATATGTAATATGTTTCTTATGTGCCAAAAATTTCTTTGTCCGCATGCGGAGAAATTTGGTGATACTACACTATGCGCATGCGCTAATCAATATGGTTCCATTCACCTGTTATATGCTTTTTTAAATGAAGGTCTTGGCAGATACGTTTCAGGCCATGAGTAATAACTAATAGCTATGTTCGAAACGTGTAGGTCTCTTGGATTATGCACTATGACCACTTCTTTTTAATCAATATGGAATAAAGAAGAATAAAGAAAAAAGAAGAAACAGTCTGGAGTGCCAGTCTTTACCTTTTTCTACTCTTTGAACACTGTGTAAACCCCACATGACTTGCACAGTGTCCTCAGTGTCCTAAGAACAGCCCAAGCATCTGAGCAAAGGCCAGACAGCTCAGACTCCTGATGCCAGGAATTTCACACTGATAAGGTGCACAGCCCTGAATCCTGCCATTCTGTAACCAGTCTTACAGGATTCAGAGAGGGCAAGGGAAGGGTGTTTAACCCAGATGTTGAGTTTTTTCTCGTAAGTGGCTCCAGGTCTGCAGGAGAAGACAGACGGTTCTACACTGGATATACAGTGGTCAGTGGTTCACATGAGGTAGTACAAGCAGAACCACTCCCTCCACACGGTTCAGCGGAGGAGGTGGAGTTGATAGCACTCAAGGAAGCGCCACAGCTGGTGGAAAGTAAAAGGGCAAACATCTATACTCAAGGTATAGTTCTGGGGTCTAAACACGACTATAAACCCATATGAAAGACTAGAGATTTCCTCGCCTCTACAGGGACCCCCTTTAAGCATGGCAAGCTGATTAAATAGCTCATGGATGCTCTCTTACTTCCACAAGAGGCAGGGATAATAAAAGTAAAAGCACTCACAATTTTGTAACTTGACAAGCCCAGGGCAAGTATGTGGCTGATGGAGTAGCGAAGGCAGCTGTACAGATTAACCCAGAGACTGTCCTGAAGTCTCAACGGTGAGTTCTGAGCTAAAAAGTTTGATCCACAATTGTTCCAGTCCCTGGTGGCCCGAGTGTCATCAGAAGAGAAGGAAGTGTAGAGGAAAGCTGGAGCCCAGATGCCAATGGGACCTGGATGCTGGGAGAGAGGGTATGCCTGACCAGAGCCCTGCACCCGACAGCAAGTCAAGTAGCCCACGGACACACACACACACATCCAAAATAGCCATGCTAGCACTCTTAGTTTGCCCCAGGCATTACTACCCCTGTCAATAGACTAGTGAAAGCCTGTATAGTCTGTGCCCGCCACAACCCGGATAAGGTGGTAAAGACCCCACTGAAGGTGACAACCGAGCCACTGAAAGGTTGCTTAGGGAAGGTTACAGGTCTTCAGTCTCAAATAGGGGGGAATGTTAGTGATATATTCCTCTACAGCGGCCATCTCGGAGATCAAGAGAACCAAGAGAACAAAACAGCAGCCATTTTGGAGATCAACCTGCCATTTTAAGTCTTAGCCGGGGGTCATGCTGACCACTGCCATTTTTGTGTAACCTGCCTGTAAAAGTTTTTCCTTGACACCTGTTATAGAGGATTGTCCTTCGGCCTGTTCTTCCCCTTACCTGGTTTTGGTAAGCAATTCTGTAGCTGGGATAATATAAATATGTCTGTGAACAAGGCCTGGGAAGACAGTACACAATTCATTAACCTTTTCGGAGAATGTCCTGGTAAAATTCATTATGGCCAATAACATTGCAGTATTCTATCTCCTTGTCATGCCTCTTTTTCCTGATGACTCTGTATTTGATATATGCAACTGGGCACTAATAAGCTGGGGGAAGATTCTACATTCACTAAGAGACTGATGTGTCTTAGGTTTGTGCTCTTATCCCGGTACCAGGAAGCCATGAAAGAGTTCATTTTGAAAGTCACCTTGCAATGGGGGGTTTGAGTCCCAGATAAAAATCTCTATCAATTGGCGTTGACTGGGTCGGCATACTATAATGGACATTTGACCATTGAGGTGACCTCCGCAGGAGTCCAGGCGACCAGTGACCAGAAGTGGCTCATTGTAATGAAACTGCAGAGGCTGTCATGGCAACTGCCACTCCCGATGACATCCTAGTAAGCGACATTCGGAACAAAGATGCTCGTTGAGTGTCATTTCATTGTCATGTGACAAGAATTCCAAGAATGTTGGGCATTAAAGGGGTTTTCCCATGAATGAAAGTTCTCAAATTGCAATCACCTAGTGATGTTAACACAATAAAGATAATTTTTAACCCTTTTGCAACACCCCTGCCAACGCATAGGCAGGCTGGTAGTTGTGAATAGCGCCCTCTCCAGGTCAGGAACTGTTAGAACGAGTCATGAACCCTCTAGGATGTTTCTAGAACTTGAAATATAGTGTAATTGCAGCTGTAGATACTCCCTGGCAAGGCAACAGTTAACTGTTGTATGTAATTATACAATGATGTGTCTGTTATGCAATCTGGAAGGCAATTGGAGAGGTGCTACCACCTGACCAGGGGGTGTAAATAAACCCCTGCTGGGTGGGAGCACATGGTCTGTCTGTCTGAGCAGTGAGAGGGAAGAGAGAGAGAGTGAGCAGCACACCTTCAATGCTGCCACAGGCACTAATCCCAGGAACTTCTTGTTCCTCAGGCCTACTGCCTAGCACACAGGGCAAGTCCGGTGACTTAAAGAGGACCTGTCACCCCAAAATAGCTCCCCATCAAATGGGCCCCCCAAAACCCTCTCCCTAGCCCCTTTCTCCCCAGCAATTTTTTTTAAATCTATGGTCAGAAACATGGTTTAAACAGATCCGACCTCTTACAAAATAAGAGGTCGGATCCTCATATCTGGTGGGCTGCAGTGGTGAGTGTAGGAAGACCCAAGGTTTGTGGGGACTCGCCCCATGGTTCCCTACTGCCCTTAATCGATACCGACTCTCCAGTGACCGCCATCCACAGTGCTACCTTTGAGAAATGCCAAAGAGGAGCATCCATGTCCAAAGGCCTATCGGAGCATCATTGCTACTAATGGGAAAACTGTACCCATCTGTGGCTACTGGGTTCCCACACTAATCATCAGAGATACCAAATTATCAAGCCACGGTGTAGTGGTAATGCAAGTGCCTGAAGACTATAACTTCTCCTTGGTGTTGGGTACCAATGTCCTCCGCCACTGCTACCCTGAAGTGCTGAAGGCTCTCCAGAACTCCCTACCAATGATGCCCAGTGGTTCTAGGTAGGTGATTCAAGAGAACTTGCAAGTCCTGGCCGTGCAACAGAAGTTTGCTGGCCTCGATGGAGAGATTTGCAGAGTCCAGATGTTATTATGGTGCCGAGCCTGCATGGGTTTTCAAGGTCAAGACTACCAGGCCATGGTAGGACCTCTACCAGCTGATGAAGACCTACCCATTTTGTCAGCCAGGAGCCTAGTCATGGTATCTCGAAGGACAAGTACCCATCAGACTGCTAAATGCGGGAGACTCCCCAGTAGATCTGAGAAGATATCAAGCTGTGGCCACTCTCTTCAGCGCCCACCCGAAAGATCTAGTGGAAACCTCCTTGTCTGACTCCAAATGTGAGCCTGAAGGTGAGCCCGATGAGTACTGAAGGTGAGCCTGTTGAGCAATTCTGGTGGCTTGAGCTCAATAATATTGGAGACGATATCACTCCTGCAGACCAAGTGAAAGGTGTCCTGGAAGTCATCATGCAGCACCACCAGGCTTTCAGCAAACACCTGCTGAACTTTGGGCAGACTACCCTGATCCAGCAGACCAGCCCTACTGGCTCTCATCCTCTTACCAAGGAGAGATATTGGCCAACTCCTCCAGCCCATTACCAAGAGGTGAAGAAGCTCGTACAAGAGATGAAAACAGCCAATGTTATTGGGGAGAGCCATAACCCACGGGCTGCCCTTGGTTCTTGTGAAGGAGAAGGATGGAACTCTTTGCTCCTGTGTTGACTATAGAAAGATCAACAATATCACCCACAAGGACCCCTTTCCGCTGCCTTGAATTGAGGAATCCCTCGCAGCCTTATGGTCAGCTCCCTTCTCCGCCCATGATTACTGGCAAATGCCCATGGCTCATTAGGATAGTGAGAAGATGGCCTTCACCACCCCAATGGGCTTGTTTGAGTTCAACACAATGCCCTTTGGCCTACTCACTGCGCCGGGCATGTTTCAGTGATTAATGGTTTGAGACATCAAAACTTTGAGACCGTCCTACTAAACTTGAACGATATCATCATCTACTCCAAGACCTATGAGGATCACCTCCAACAACTAGGACAAGTGGTGAGTGCTGAAGGAATTAAGCCAGACCCGGTGTATGTTGCAGACTGGCCTACCCTGTCTACCATCCAGGATGTCAAGAGATTTCAAGGGAAGACTGTCCAATACTCTGGATACACAGGAAGCTACTGAAGAGATGTCTTCATTCTTTCACCCCTATGTCAAGACCTCTGATCCCAGCACCCAGTCCTAGAAATGAGCAAATTTGTTAAAATTCGGTTCGTCCCGGCTCGCTGAATTTTTAGAAAAAATTTGATTCGACCCGTATCGAATCATGATGAATCACATTAAAAAACAGGTATTTCTTGGCTGCAAAGATCCTGTAGGGTGTTGTAGAACGTTGTGCCATGCTTAAATATGCATAGGGAGTGTGGTTTGGGCTTCAAACAATGCTGTGTTTTAGTACGACCCGCACATGACAGCCGCCGCTCTTAGAATCGCTTTACTCCTCACTTCCATGTGCACTTACAGATGCCAATTTCACCAAATAACCTGACAAGGTAACGTTTGTGCCAGTTCGAAAGGACTGAGCCGAGTGCCAAGATCCCACCATAACATCAAAGAGTGCACTCTTTTTACACTGACATCAGATGACATTTCGATGGAGGGTGAAAACAGCATTATGGAAATCACAAGGTGTTTCAGGGAGACAGCAGTCAGTTGGCAGCAGCCTGAGTAGACCACAGAGTGGCACAATGACAGAGCATGGAGGTGGCGGCGGCAGCAAGAGGAGGCCACAAAGTGGCACAATGATAGAGTGTGAAGGTGGTGGCAGCAGAAGCAGCAGCAGGGGCCCACAGATGGCAGCAACATAGTGGCAGCAACACGGAAAGACACAGAATGGCACAATGATAAAGTGTGGAGGTGGTGGCAACAGAAGCAGCAGCAGGAGCCCATAGAGCCCACAGCAGAGGAGGCCAAATGGTGGTCCATTTACAAAGTGTGAAATGAATTTGACGTTGAAATTTTCCATTTTAATTTCAAGATTAGAGACGCCACATGCATCTTGCGTTACAGTTTTCTGAAAAATATCCGGTCTATGCCCAAAAAAAACTGCAAAGGTAGCTCCAAAAGCAGCAGCAGGAGGTCAGAGGTGTGGAGGTGGTGGCAGAAGAAGGAGCAGCAGCAGGAGCCTACAGAGCCCACAGCAGAGGATGCCAAATGGTGGTCCAATGGCGAAGTTTGAAATGAATTTGAAGTTGAAATTTTCCATTTAAATTTGAAGATTAGAGATGCTACATGCATTTTGCATTACAGTTTTCCTGAAAATATCAGGTCTTTGCCAAAAAAGAACTGCAAAAGTGGCAGCAGCAGCAGCTGCAGGAGGAGGAGGAGGTTAGAGGTGTGGAGGTGGCGGTAACATGGTAGGCCACAGAGTGGCACAATGATATAGTGTGGAGGTGGTGTCAGTAGCATCAGCAGGAGCCCACAGAGTGGCACAATGATATAGTGTGGAGGTGGCGTCAGTAGCAGCAGGAGCCCACAGAGTGGAACAATGATATAGTGTGGAGGTGGCGTCAGTAGCAGCAGCAGGAGCCCACAGAGTGGCACAATGATATAGTGTGGAGGTGGCGTCAGTAGCAGCAGCAGCAGCAGCAGGAGCCCACAGAGTGGCACAATGATATATTGTGGAGGTTGTGGACAATTCCAGTCCCTGGTAAAGATAGTAAGACTCAACGTTTGGGGGAGGCATCATGGCTGATCTAATCTGATGTATAAGGCATTGGTGAGTTGAAATCCTGGTCGATCCAAGCCTGATTCATTTTGACAAAGGTCAGTTTCTCTGAACACCCACTCTGATGCCACACTACTGGCCAGGCAGGATAGCTTCGTCTGAGCCTTCATCCCCAGACGAAGGGTCAAAACGAACCGAAACGTGTGTCGGGGCGGCAGTCATCCCCGGACATTGTGTACAATTACCCTTAATACTGGTAAGGACTGGTTTTAAGACTCCAAATCTGTTTGTTTGCTTTACTATATTGGCACGAACATTAGCTGTGCCATTATCATTGCATGTAATTATAGTACTCTTAGGTGTTTAACCTATATATATCAGCCCTTCCATATATTTTATACACCTCTATACAACCTACATATGTCCGGGTATGACTGTCTTTTTCTCTGCTGTATATTTACCCCACAACCCTGTCATGTACTTGTCAACAACTTTTTATGTGTTGAGAGTATATGTGTTTATGTGTATATATGTCTGCATAAATAAGACATAAATATAGAAATAATTTTCTATACTTACTTTTGATGTTGTCAGATTGCCTCACTCTTTTCTCCTCATCTTGAGGGGTACTATAGGTTGAGGATAGCTTCTCTGCAAACTCCACAAGTTGTGGTCATGCATCATGTTTGGCTGCCCAGTAGTCCGTGGGATCCTCTACCTGAGGTTGTGCTGTCCAAGTAGGCCACCATCTGCTCCATGTCCTGCTGCTGCTGTTTGCGGCTACCCTCCTCAATAGGCGGTTGAAGAAAGTTGCTCATTAAGGAACCCAGATTTAAGCTGCTGCTGATGGAGCTGCTACTGCTCCTACCCCCCCAGCTCCCCAGAACTGCCGTGGCAATAGTACGTGAGTGATGACTGCCCGGAATCCCCGGTCAGACCTGACAGAGGATGGACAATGGTGCACATAGGCAGTGGCCAACTGCGTGCACAGTATTTCTCTATATCATGCCAGTTATTCCTCCCTCTCGGCAGCTGTAAAAAGGTCACCCATTTTTGACCTGTAGCGAGGGTCCAAGAGAGCCAAAACTCATTCCTATGCCGGATGTTGACTATTTGGCTGTCACTAGTTAGGAGAAGCAGCATGCTGCGGGCCTTCTACGCAAGTGACTCTGAGGGCCTCCATCTCCACTGTATACTGCCACAGTGTTTCTGAGTCATCTGCCTCGTCTTCTACCTCCTCCAGAAGCTCCTGCTCCTCCTCTCTTGTCACCTGAGTGGAAAAAACACTGATTTCCCCAGGCTCTGCTTGTGCTCCAATATCCTCCTCCTCCAGTTCAGCTCCCACCAGACTCATGTGGCCATGAGATGTTGTCTCCCCTTCTTCAGTGCCCTGAGCAGACATATTTTGCAGCATGAGTCCCAGGACATTAAGCAGTGGAATGATGTTATTCATCCCGCAGTCCTGGCGACTGACAAATAACGAGGCCTTTTCAAAAGGCTATGAGCTGCCAGTGGCTGACATCAAAGTTACACAGGGGAGTACTCCGGCCCGCTTGCCTCATCAAAAAATCATTAATGGCTTTTTTCTGTTCATACAGGCGGTCTAACATATGGAGGCTGGAATTCCAACGGGTGGAAACATTCTAACGCTGAAACTCGTGCTTGGCTTTGTAAGATTGGCTGAAGTGCGTGCACAGTGTCCTGGCCATTCTTAGAATGTCTTGCAGATGGGTGGAAGACTTCAGGAACTTGTTAACAACCAGATTGAACACATGCACTATGCAGGGCGCATGGACCATCCCTCCTCAGTGCAGTGCGGACACCATGTTCCTTTAATTGTCTATCACCATGGTTCAGATTTTTAGTTGTCGTGGAGAAAGCCACACATTGATTTCTTGTTGCATGACGTGGAGCAGTTCCTCCCCTGTGTGATATTGTTCACCCAGTGGGCTGTAAAGGATATGTACTGGCCCTGACCGTTGTTACAGCTCCACACTTCCGCGCTGCCATGCACCTTGGAAGAAACTGATAAGCTCAAGGACTGGCCCACCTTCTGTTGTGCATATTGGTGAAGGGCTGGCAGTGCCTTTTTGAGAAAAAAAATGGCGTCTTGGAGCTCTCCACAAGCCATTCGTTCTCTGAAGTCCACGACTTGGAAAGGAAGTACCAACAACTTTGACAAGAGCACGGTCAGCTTCTGCACTTTAGGATGGCTGGACGCATAAAGTTGTCTATTTGTAATCGCTTCTTTCAACGACTGCTGGCACCATGTGTAGCGAGGAGCAGGAGCATCTGGACAAACAGCTCCCTTCGGCAGAGGTGCTAGAGCCTGGTGCGGTGGCAGGATGGACCTCCACATCTGTTCCACGTTTCTCCCAGGCCATTGGATGGTGACGCTGCATGTGTTGGCGCAGGGCCATGGTGCCAAGGTTAGCTCCCTGGCCACGCTTCACTTTCTGCCCACAGATATGACATATACCCACGCTGGGCTCCTCTGGAGTCTTTACAAAAAACTGCCACACCACCGAGGTGGTAATTTTACCGCCAACACTTCCGCCGCTGTCTCGCCCTTCCCCTGTGCCACTGCTTGCTTGGACCTGCGAATCAGGATTTGTACCCCGCGGATGTTTGGCTCCCGTCCTCACACTGCTGCCACCCTGCTGACTCACGGCCACAGTAGCGATTTGCTGCCTGCTCCACAAGCTGACACTCTCTTCGCCTGACGATGATGAATCCCCTGCTACACCCGGCTCCCAAGTGAGATCGGCTACATCATCGTCAATTTGCGTTTTCCGGTCGCAGCTACTCTTCTTACCGGTGTCAGTATGCACAGGCTGCCTACTGCAGGAAACAGCAGAAGTCTGCCCCACCTCTTCACTGCCAAGCAGCTGCTGACTGTCCTCAAACACTTTGTCCTCGCTGAATAGTGGGGCTGAGCCCAGCCCACATAGTAGCTCTCTGGCTGCGGGAAAGGAACAGGACAGAGGCTGGTTGAGGACAGGTGAGGGCCGCTGACCTGCTCCTGGGCCATGCCAACAAATTGTTGTATCAGGGGAACCCACGGACTCTTGGCTGGGGTTGTCAGATGTTATATTTGAGGAATTGGATGATCTAGTCAACCATTCAACAACTTTTGGGTTGTTGATCAACACACTGCCGCTAGATGACAACGGCAGTTCTGGCCTCACAGAGTCACCCCTGCAGTGACGTCTCCTTACTGTGCTGCGACCTACCACCTTTCTGTCTGACATAGTGGTTTATAAACCACGTGGATTTGACACGTAAATCTAGCTCTAAACTATAGCCCCAAACAGGTATGGCAATTTGCGTTATACAGACACCCCACAACTGACACTGTGTAATTTCAGCAAAAATCACTGTATAAACTATGTGGGTTTGACACATAAATCTGGCTCTAAACTATAGCCACATACAGGTATGGCAATTTGCATTATACAGATACCCCACAACTGACACTGTGTAATTTCACCGAAAATCACTGTATAAACTACGTGGATTTGACATGTAAATCTGGCTCAAAACTATAGTCACAAAAAGGTATGGCAATTTGCGTTATACAGACACCCCACAACTGACACTCTGTAATTCCAGCGAAAATCACTGTATAAACTACGTGGATTTGACACTTAATTCTGTCTCTAAACTATAGCCACAAACAGGTATGGGAATTTGCATTATACAGACACCTCACAACTGACATCTCACTACTGCAGATGCATGAATGTGAATCAGATTTCTTTCTATTCGATTTTGTCACTAAATAGAACTGCTAGTTGGGGTATACAGATCCCCCTTAAAGAACATCCAGGGATTGGAGCAGGAATCACTACTGCACAGTACAGTAGCAGCAGCTGGACGCTACAGACAGCAAATCAATTGTAAAATGTTGGGATTGCAAATGGACAGTTTTAACCCCTTAAGGACGCAGCCATTTTGTAGCTTAAGGCTCAGCCCGATTTTTTGGATTCTGACCTGCGTCGCTTTATATGGTTATAACTTTTGAACACTGTTACTTATCAAAGCGATTCCGAGATTGTTTTTTCCCCACATGCTGTACTCCATTTTAGTGGTAAATTTTGGCTGGTAAGTTTTGCGTTTACTTACAACAAAAAAAAGAAAATATGATACATTTTTTTAAAAATTTGCCATTTTCGAAATTCAAAATCATTGCGTTTTCAGGCAGATAGATTTACCACCTAAATAAGTTGCTGAATAACATTTCCCATTTGTCTACTTTACATTTTCATAATTTCTGAAATGTCTGGATAATTTATTTTGATGTCACGCGGCTTACAAATAGTTGGGGTATACAGATCCCCCTTAAAGAACATCCAGGGATTGGAGTAGGAATCACTACTGCACAGTACAGTAGCAGCAGCTGGACGCTACAGACAGCAAATCAATTGTAAAATGTTGGGATTGCAAATGGACAGTTTTAGGGCTGTGAGCCTGTGTGACATCACATAAGCCTGCCGGTCGCTGATTGGCTTACAGGTATGCAGATGTAATCGGGGGTGTTCCTTTCTCCTTCCCAGAGTTCTCTGCCCATGTAACACTTTGTGCTCGCGCACATTTAGCTGAAATCAGCGTAAACTTCGGCTTTGTGACAAATCAAATTTTTTGTGAAATGCGTATAGAATTCCACTTTGCTCATCTCTCCGCAGTCCAAGAAACCCTCACCTAGTTTTATTGACCTTATGACTGAACCTCAATTTTGTGTGCTTGTCTCCACGTCAGGAAGATCTAGCCTGGAGAGACCATCATCCCTGTAACAGTCACCAATACTGCTGCCTCTGGAGGATGACCCTGTCCGGTAGCCTGTTGCCCCCATCGCACCCAAGGCACCTTCAGCTCCAGTGCCTGACACCGAGGACGATGATGATGAAACAGTGATTTTCCCTCAACAGGCACTCTGGAAATCTCAACGGGAGACAAAAGGAAAGGCTCCTGCATATATGCAGGAGTACAAGCTTTCCCAGCAGAAGAATTGTAACCATAAACAGGCGCATTTCTCTGACCCTGCAGTCCTAGCTCTCGTTTCTGACCAAGACTCAGACAGTGAGTAGTTCCCTGATGGGCTGAAGCCCATTGTCATCTTGTAAATATGACATTTGCCATTTCGATTTTTCTCCCAGTTGGGCTGCACCCATTACCCTTATAGAGCCAGAGACTATCCTGGGACTCTTTATTTGTTCCCCAGTTGTGCTATGAGCCCTCTCTGCTGACAGCAGAACAACAACTACCTCTTCAAAGGACTGTGTCCCTCACCTCAAGAGGAGACCCTTTGTATATTATATTTGCTGCTTTTTCCTTCACCAAGAACTTTGCCCAGAGGATGGACTCTCTGTAATGCAGTTACAGTTCCGTGCAGGACGAAAATGCACGTCCAGGTGTAGGAGCTACCCGACTTGGAGATGCATTTTCATCCATGGTTGCAAGGGGTAAGTTTTATTTTTTGTTTTTAAACATGTTATTTATGTTCTATGCGATTACAGTCATATTGCATTTATATAGCTTTTTTTATGTTTGAGTAATTTTAGAGAATAAAAACAAATAAAAACTTGTTTTGGCATCGCCATCTTCTAAGAGATGTAACATATTTTTTATGATTTTTCTAATGATTGAGCTGCATTAGGACTTATATTTTACCTGATGAGTTGTACTTTTATTGGAATCATTGTGGTGCAAATGTGACTTTTTGCTAATGCTTTTTTGTTTAGTTGGATGAGCAAAAATCCAAATTTTTGGTGTTTTTTATTTATTTTTTATGATATTCACTGAATATCACTTAGTAATGATTTTATTGTATGGGTTACGGACACAGCATTTCCTTAGGTGTGTGCTGATTTTCCCTTTTTTTATAAGTGGGTATTTGATCATTTATGGGGCATTTTAAAACTTTTTTTATTTTTTTATTTATACATTTTTTTTTAATTTGTATTCTTTTTTTTCATTATTTACAGTCCCACTTTGGAACTTGAATAAGCAGTCATCTGTTTGGTTTACAAGCACATTGACAGATCCTGTTTCCTACAGGATTCGTCATTATGCTGCTGAAGGCAGTCCTGGGGTCCTTCATCATCAGCACCCCTGGCCTGTACAGGGTCAGGTACAGAAACCCCCTTAACTGTTAAATAGCTGGAATTGTGGCTACCGCAATCCCAGCTATTATATCGGGGCCCAGCTGTTGCATACAGCAGGGCTCCAGCACAGCTTTCACCATAGGCAGTTGTTACAGTGACAGCATTAGAGGACAAAAATGTACATACAGGGACAGGAATTTACTGCTGACTTGGACATACATCTTAGTTCTAGGTTGGGAAGGTTAAAGTGTATTAGTGAAATGGGTCACCAGACACACATGATGGCTGATCTTGTGCTTGTAAAATATTCCTTGTTCCCAAAGAAAATATGGCACTCCCAAGTATACCTGGAGCAACTTTTTTCAATCTCTTGAACAAAACCTAAAGCGAAACATGCATGTTTTAGAAAAATTAAATGTCCGTATATTAGCTAAGCAAAGGTAACTCACCTAATCGGATTAGTTTGCTCATCTATGACGCCCACGGCACTCTCCACAGAGCTGAAAAGAGACTGAATCTGATTGGCTGTCTCCTTTAGTAGAAACCGGGTTACAAACTGGTCAACATTGGTGCCCTTCTCATACACCTGTGAAGAGAAGTCCACATGGTTGATATACTCAAGTGGTGGGGAATGTGGTTAAGCAGCCACATATGACATCTGCACATCAAAAGTCTTCTCAATAACTATGGTGTTTATATTTCAGGAGCCTAAAGGTACAGAATGTCACAAAAGCACGCTACCTCAGAGGAACTGTCCATGTATTCTGCTTCTAAATCTCCTTTGGCTTCTCCAGACACGAGTGCCCACATTTATCAAAAACTGTGAAATCTGCACTAGTTTGCCTGTGAAGTGTGCACCAGATTCAAGAATTGTGGTGCACATTCTTCATAAATCTGGTGCTCCCTGCACTGCTCCAACAGAATGCCCTTTTTTGGTGCACCTTTAACCCCTTAAGGACATAGACTGTTTGTATGTTAACGCTCAGTCCTTTTTTAAAAAATTTGACCAGTGTCTCTTCCTGTAGCAATAACTTTTCAACAACTTAAAAAATACCTTGATTTTGAGAATGTTTTCTCGTGAGAAATTGTTGGTATATAGTTTATGTTAGTAGTATAATTTCGCTAATCAGTTACTTTTGGGGGGGGGGGGGGTAAAAATTCAATAATTTAAGATTTTGAAAAAGAACTACAATTTTCAAAGTTCCAAATGTTCTACTTTTTAGACAAAAAGTCATAACACAATTTTTTATTTTTGTAGAAACCTTTTGCCATTTGTCCTCTTTATATTTCCATAAATTGTTATATGTTTCCTTTTTTTATGGATGCTAGGTTTATATTTGTAGTAGTAAGTAAGGGATTTAAAAAACGCTAGACTCGAGCATTTTTCAAGGGGACCAAGGCTCTGCACAGGGAAGCTTGGCCAAACACCTGGGAACCTCAGAAAATGATGGAAACACCACGGAAATGGACAGGAAACAGCAGGAGCAGCATGCATGGATGCCTCTGAGGCTGCTTAATCGTACCATTATGCCAAAATTATGGGCAACAGCATGGCCATGACAGAGTGATCGAATGAGGCTAGATAGCATCTAAAACATGCAATAATTGACCCTGACACTATAGGGGACGGCATGCAGAGGCAGCGGCAGCAGCGGCAGGCTAGAGAGTGTCATGGCGACATACCCTAAATGACTCAGGCTTCAAACCACGGATGGCAGAGAGGAACCAAAGGAGGTGAGCAAGAAGCGCTGAAATTATTTCCTATGTGAACAAAAGTTGACGGTATATTTAGTCGATAACACAGCATGGTGGCGACATAGGGACCAAGTTCCATAACGTATCTGGTGAAACACACCCGAAGGTGAGCCTGACACAGCTCTTTTGAAGGGGACGACATGTGGAGGCAGCCATGGAGACGACTTCCATGATTAAGAGCGACAGTATAGGGCATCCATATTGCGATGCTATTCGAGCATGGCGGCGACAGATGGGCCGAGTTCCACTATATATCTGGTGAAACACCTGAAAATTCTGCCTGACACAGCTCGTTTGGATAAGGGGATGATGTGCTGCATATCCTCTCGTTCTCCAGCGTCTGGGTATAGAGAGTTGAAAGTTGCGCATGAGACATTGGTGGACACTGTTGGAGGATTGTGGAGGAAATGGACGGAACAGCAGGGGTAGCATGTAGATGCCTCTGGGCTGCCTAATCTTGGGATGGGCTGGTGGTCCGCTGCCAGCGAGCTTTCGCCTGTCCAAGAGCCCCTGTCTCTGCCTCGGCTCCTCCCCACCCAAAATGGACCTGGGGGCCAGAAGCGTTTACTTTGTGAAAAATTATAATTTTCAAGGCAGGCCGGGTCGTTTGAATATATCACCTAGGATATGGAATAGCATAGTTGGTTCTATTTTTCTGTTCAATAGACTTTTATTGAAGATGCATAAAAAACTTTCAAATGTATTAACATTGGAACAAGTGCAACTAAGTCAGTATACGTGATCATAGTGTATAAGAACAAATGTTCATACACCGTAGGTACAATTTTAGGAAAATGAATAGCCGTTCATGAAACATAATATTACTGCTGTAATAAAGGCCAACTCTATATTAAGATGCAAAGAAAGAAGTCGTATAGGACTATAACTTGATTACATAACTACACAGATTAACAACATTACTCACATAGAACAAACATATATCGGAGAACCACATTAGGGGTGGAGGAAGGGTAGGAGGGAAGGAGCAACAATAGGGAAGAAAAAAAAAAAGGAAAAGAAAAAGGGGGAGCAAAGGGGGTAAGGGGGGTAGGTAAGGGGTGCGAGGATTCGTCCACCTGGTCCAAAATATCTCCTATCTAATCTATACCCCCTCTAGCCCAAGATGCAAATTCCGTTGAGCATGCGGAAATCTATCCAGGGGGACCAAGTCTTAGTATATTTATCGAACTGCGAGTCCGTCAACCCCCTATGGCTCTCATTTATTCCATCCTCATTATATTATTCAGAGCTCGCGCCCACTGGGCTTCTTGTTGGGCACATACTGGACTTCTCAGAGACCTGGGGAATTATTTGGCGAGTGGCAGCAATGCAGTGTCTCAGAAAGCCTTTCTTCGCCGCTGAAATTGAAACCCGGAACATAGACAGCAGCCCAAGCTCTGGAGTGGTTGTAATAGTATCTGACCATAACTTTGTGTAAAGAGAAAGACCCCTTCCACGATCCTGAACCCCAGGGCAGGACCACCAGTACATGCAGCATGGAACCCTGCTCCGGCCACATCTCCAGCAAACATCAGACACCGAAGGGAACATTCCTAATGTAACTTTGCTGGGGTTCGGTACATCTGTGCCATGATTTTAAAGTTTGTCTCTTGAATTTGCTGTGACACAAGATTTTATGAGTCAGGTATGGCCGCCTTGTCCCAGTCCTCCTCAGAAAATGATTTGTTCAAAGCTCTTCCCATGCTTGTCTTATGGGATTTGTATTTTCGCAGCCCTCTCCTTCAGCAACCACCCGTATATGTAGAAATCAAATGTCTAGGAGGCAGTTTATTACGTGAGAAATACGCTCTATAAATGTCACTACTCACTGTCCCGTAAGCGCTTGTGGCGGGTCCTAATGACTGGATAAAACTACTCAGCTGCTTAGCCATAAAACCACCTACTACCCCTCATGTTTGTGGGGAACATCCATCCAGGGAGTGCCGTCCCTATCTGACTAAAGCACTGCCTTATTTGCACCACCTCGTTTTGTGGAATTGCCCGAACATATCCGGGGTCATGTCCCTCAGAGGGCAATCTAGGGTCTAAGAATATTGGTGACATAGGACCAGGTATGGACGGTCAATTGTGGCGTTTCCTCATTATATATCCCAGACACCAATAAGCGTTTTATAGGTGGTGGCGGCACCAGGGGTATCCCTCGATTTGTGGCAGAAAGCCACAGAGACGCTCCAAGGGATCGAATTCAGGGGAGACTTCTAACATCAACCCATAGCTTAGGGTGAACTTAAAACTGCGTCAACCATGTATGCCAGCATAGAGGCCTCATATATAAGCCCATGTCGGTGTGCAGGCCTGCTCCACCTAGTTCTTTGGGTCTGGTGAGAATATTGTGTGACATACGGTGGCCCTAATGAGTCCATACAAACTTGAGATTTATTCCTGAGTCTGCTGAAAGAAGGGAGAAGCGATACGTAGGGGAATTGTCTGGAAATATAAAGTAATTTCGGTAATATTCCATTTTAATTACATTGATCCTTCCGAACCAAGAAAAGTGGTAAGCGCTTCCATGCGAGGGATATCTTTCCGATTGTGGTCAGGAGGGGTTTTTAGTTACCTGAAACAGACTAGACAGTCCATTGGGATCTGTATCCCCAAATACGTGATAGATTTCTCAGCCCAACGAAAGGGAAATTCGCCCCTAATCTCTCCCACTAGGGTGTCAGGCAGGTTTTACATTAAGTATTCGGATTTTGGTGAGATTCACCTTGAAGTTAGAGAGTTCGGAGAAAATTTAAAACTCTACCATAACCGTTAGGGAGTGGTTATGGTGCGTGTTGTGTGATGAATAGTAGTAGGTCTCCGAAAAATGGCCCATTTTATGGTGATAACCGCCCAAGTTTAAGCCTTTAATGGATTCATTGGTTCTGATGGCATTCGCCAGGTGATTCCATTACTAGGATGTAAAGTACGGTTGAGAGGGGACACCCTTGACGGGTCCTTACTTATATAATGGTGTCATGAGTAAGGTCCCCATTACCTGACCATTGCCGTCGGATGCTGGTTATATTAGGGCATTATACGCGCAACAGCTGAGAGGACTCGAGACCTATCTGTTGAAGTGTCTGCTCCATAATCGTCCCAACTACCCTGTCAAATGCCTTTTCGGCATCCACAGAGAGTAGGCACGTAGGGATCTTTAGGACGCGAGCAGCATGCATCAGGGATATTGTTTTTGATTGTTATATCTCTGGCTTCTCTATTTGGGACAAAGCCTACTGCTCTTTATGAATAGGCCAGGGATCAGTTTTTGCAAGCGCTGCGCTATCATTTTGGAGTATATCTTTATATCTATATTTATAAGGGATATGGGCCTAAAATTGGCGCAGTGTGTAGTGTCCTTTCCCGGTTTTGGTGATTACAAGATATCGCTCATTAAAGATTGTTTGGAAACGAAGCTCCTTTTGCGATGCATTATGATGAGCCAAGAGGGGATCTATCAGATCCTTCATATTTTTATAAAAGCGCGGGGAAGAAGCCATCAGGGCCCGGGCTCTTGCCCACTTCAATTCCTTGATCAACCTGGGAAAGTTCCTCTGGCATTAAATTCACCTTCTAGTCCTGTGCTATCTCTTGTGAGATGCCTTTAGGGGCAATTTAGATAAATCGCAGCGATCTCCTCTTTCCTGTTCGGGTCGCAGTGTTGGTATATTATAGAGGTTTTCATAAAATTCTTTAATTCCTCAAGGATTTGTTCTGAGGGACTATGGAGGCACCCTTAGTAGGAGAGTTTATAGACAATCACCTTGAGGAAGTAACCTAGGTGTAGGGCCCTAAACGCTTTTCTCCGCTTTTGTTACACATTATTCCAAAGTAACCAAAGCAACCGATCTCTCGTGCATAACGTTTTTGATCCAAGATTTGTAGGATTTGTTGTCTAAGCAAGGATAACTCTGCGTCTCTTAGGGCATCAGCTTCTCCTCTTGTTTTGCAGACTCAAGTGGAAGTCAGGGTTAGCTGGCAGGAGTCTAGTTAAAGGCACTTTTGTTTCTTGCAGTCTAGCCCACATGGACATGACATGATATTCTACTGAGTTTCACATTTTAAACCCTTCCCACATTGTCGGGTTCAATCTCATGAATCATTATGTTGACCTGTTTTTAAATCTCTCTAAGGGCCGTCCTGATCTCAGTCAGACATAAGACATCTTTGTAGCAAGTGGTCGTTTAGGAGGAGGTCGCGCAAGAAAATGTTTTCTACTTCTGAGGATATGGTCTAATCGCCTCGCCAATACCGTACCGCGCATGGTCAGACCACAAAATAGAGTCACACCGGAGCATGAGGACCGAGATCAAGAAGGGAGTGGAGATAGAAAGTGTGCAATACGGCATATGTGTTGTGCACAGTAGAGTAATAGAAGGCATAATCCTAAGTGTAGGATGTAGTTATTCCCAAAGGTCTACAAGTTCAATTTGGCTATTGCTTGTTTGAGTCTACGGTGGTGGCTCAAAGAAAATTGAGGACTTACCTTTCAGGTAAGTGTCCAAGGCTTGGATCAAGGCGGTACTGTCAGATCACCTCCGAGTTATGTATGGCCGATTTCCCCCAGCAATTCCTGCGCAAATTCTCCAAGAGACAAAACCGTCACGCGATTGTGCCTAGCTTTGGGAAAAATATACGTTAGCCAGGGTGTTATGACTGAAGCCGCCTACAGATATCTTTAAGAAAGTAAATCTGCCTTCTGGATCCACCCGTAGAGTCCAGGACACTGCGGAGGAAAAGGGAAAGTGAAATGGCCACGCTGAAACCCCTTTGACTTCTGAACAGGATTTTGGAGCTTAAACAGATGCACTATCAGAACTTATTACGACACACCAAACAACCCGCATACAAGAGAGGTTTTAGTGCGTTTCTGGAACATGACTATCGAACACATTTATGGAATTTGTATAGAATTGCCCTCTCTTCTCTGGCTATTTAAGGCCCTAGCATTGAATGTGGCAAGGACGAGGTAGACATAGTGATTCGGCCCAGTGATGTCAGCGCACAAAGGAGAGGAGAAAAGGGTAGAAACGCACAACAGACAAACAAGGACAGGAACGGGGAGCTCAAGGCATGCAGACTTTATACTAAAATAAAGAGAAACAGCAATCTTACCACAGGTTTCCCATCCCATGAACCTAGGAAGCCAGTATATACAGTGCAATATATTATTCTATGCTTAGGTGCTATGCACTGAGCAACACAAATTGTTGCTAACCCTACTTGGGAACTAGACAAGCTTATGACGGTTGTGCATTAGCACCAAACCCTAAGAGAGAACATGGCTCAACAGGCCAGGTATACGGCAGCAGGCGTAACAAATCTTATATTGTGCAACAATAGCGCTCTAAGGTGCCCCCAACTGGGCGTTACAAGTGGGAAATTCACAATAAACCAAGATAGTGGAGGCTTCAGGGGTATCCACCCGGAAGGCAGCACTGCTGGGTCTCTTGGTGGAGCCCTTGGTTGTTGTGTTCCATTGTTCCCTCGGCGGTGACACAGGCAGAGAGATCGGACTCGGCCAATCTGGTAATGACACCATTGGTAGCTCAAAAGTTCCTAGGAACTTGGGTAGATCTCCAAGACGTCTGAATGAAGCAGTCTTTCCATCTTTCCTGGCCAGCAATTGGAAAGGGTACCCCCATCTGTAAGGGATGTCGTGATCCCGTAGGAGCTGCAAAAGGGGCTTAAGAGCTTTCCTTAGGAATAGTGTACGTCTGGCTAAGTCTGGTAGGATCAGAATGGATGAGTCTCCATGTTGTATGCCCCCAGAGTCTCGGACCCGCTGCAGGATACGTTCCTTCTCCCTGTAAAAATGTATGCGACATATGACATCTCGCGCACGTTTAGGATCAGAGGAGCGCGGACCAAGTGTGCGATGTATCCTGTCAATCTCAATCTTCTTGCTGGGAGACATTTGTAACAAGTTACCAAAGAATTTCTGAGCCCAAGTCTCTAGTTGTTCCGGCAAAATCTCTTCTGGGAGGCCACGTATTCTCAAATTATTCCGCCTATGACGGTTTTCAATATCGTCGAGATGATCCATAATATCAGCTATTTGAGATGTGTGTTGTAGAATTACCTCCTTATGAGAATGAATAACATCACGCAGGTCCTCCTGCTGGTCCTCCAGCTCCAGGACTCTGTGTCCCACATGCTTAATCTCTGACTTAATGTCTATGATTTCTAAGGAAAGGGTGTGATTTAAATTTAAGGGTTTTTTATTAAAAAAAAATTTTTCAACTTTTTTTATTTGTACTATTTTTTAGATCCCCTAGGGTACTTTGACCCTAGGTTGTTTGATCGATCCTACCATATACTGCCATACTCCACGGCCTCTGACCCCTGCAGTAGTTGGACGCCCATGTCCACGCCCTCGTCCTCTACCCCTAGCCCTCGGGTTAAACATTTTCAAAATTAAAGTGTAAACTGTAAATTTTTTGTTTGTTTGTTTTTTTTGTGTTTTTTATTTTTTTTTTAAACAAAACGATGCTATCCTATTGCTATGGCTAGTTTCTAACCTACACTGACAGCACACAACTGGATTTTGTGCTGTGCCTGATGACTTTGAGTTATAAAAGTAAATAAAAGTTAAAAAAAATAAATCAGCAGACTGTGCCTAATTCAAATCAAACCCCTAATAAATTGTCCCACTTCGGTGTTTGAGGTGGATATGTGTGTCACTAAGAGCAACGCTCGCAAGTCTCCCTGCAAATTCCTCACAATATGGTACTAGCTGCACTACTAGTGCCAGCAAGCCCAGCCACAAGCAAACAAAAAAAAAGTAAAATATAACGCTATTGTAAGCCTAAGTAAGCCGTTGGGGTTCTCCTATGGCTATTTTCTAGCCTACACTGAAAGCACACTGTTTTGCCAGATTACTTTGAGTTATAAAAAGAAATAAACGTAAAAAAAATTAATCAGCAGACTGTGCCTAATTCAAATCAAACCCCTAATAAATTGTCCCACTTCGGTGTTTGAGGTGGATATGTGTGTCACTAAGAGCTAAACACAACGATCTCAAGTCTTCCTGCAAATTACTCACAATATGGTACAAGCTGCACTACTAGTGCCAGCAAGCCCAGCCAACAAGCAAATAAAAAAAAATATATATAACGTTATTGTAGCCCTAAGAAGGGCTGTTGGGTTCTTGTAGAATCACTACTGCCTAACACTATTCTAATAGAACACCCTAACGCTTTCCCTGACCATTAGCAGCTCTCTCCCTAACGGCATCCAGACAGAGAATGATCCGAGCAGCGCGGGCAGGGGCTAGTCTATTCCAGGGTCACCTGATCAGGCCAGCCAACCACTGCTATTGACGTGTAAGGGTACCACGTCATGCTGGGTGGAGTGCAGAGTCTCCTCCTCCAAAGGAAACAAGAAGTGTGAATATAGGTGAGCCGAAGATATACCCCCTTCCAGACACTCAGGCTACAGTGAGAATTTGTTCAATATTGCACACAGGATCTGCCTGCACCTCACAGATTATGTAAATATTGACTTTATATATCACTAAATTTTGATAAGGGATAATATCAACTAATGGTTATGTTTTTAACCCTTTCCTATCCAGAACAATCTAAGAACACAAATGCTCTCTGATTGCCTTCTATTTTGTGATTTTTTGTGAAAATTTTGTGAAATTTTGTGAAAAGTTTTTTTGTGAAAATTGAGCGATGAACATTTAATCCTCTTCGCCTAGTGTGGCTACATATTAACACCCCGACCCAGAAAGGGATCCTCTTAGTGACTGTCCATAAATAGTATTATTTTGGGGCCCCACTTTTAGTTTTGCCCAGGGCCCCACTTTGTCTACAACCAACCCTGATGGTCACATAAAAACATACAACCTATGGGACCATTCCCCCCACTTCTTATCCTCTTACACAACTCTTGCAATACATAACTAGACTCTTTCTTTCATGTTCCTCACACTTTCATTGCTACATACCCATCAATATACTACTCTCGAAATCACATACATGTAAAATTCTTCCAGTTACATTGTATCCCGATATACCTAGCTCCATTTACACACACCAGCATATATATACAAATACAGCAGATTCTCACATATCATTCTTATGGACAATAGATTCTCACATATCATTAATGATTCACATGTACAATGGATTCTTTATTACATCCAGCATAGTCCTGCAGGAACATAGTGACAAGCAAGGCGTTGACTATACATGCGCCTCTGCTTAACTTGCAAGTGGCGAAAAGAATTTTATAGATTCTTACAGGTAAGACATGCATATGAGAAGTCTGCACGGGAAGGCTTGATTCAATTAGTGCATAAGTTTGTCTTTAAATTTGCAGTGTCTGGGGATAATGCCCGGGGACGCATTTCAGGAATATATATGCACCTATTAAAAGAATACCTTCTCCCTTAGCAATAAAGGAGAAGTGGGAAGTAGATGTGGGGCCCATATCTGATGATAACAGATCTATTTCATCCACAGGGTTTATAAAATCTGAGCCTATTACATAGGATTGGCATTAAGTCCAATTCATGTTGCCCTAGGTGCTCAGCACCAGATAACAACCTGTTGCATATGATATGGGAGTGTCAGGAGCTGGGGGATTTTTGGATAAGAGTGTTACATCTGATCAGGATGGTGCTCTCAGTGGATCTAGAGCCAGATCGCAGGTTTTGTTTACTAGGAATTGTAGAATGATATGATGTGACCTTATTATGTATGAGGAAACTATTCTACCTAGCACGCAAGACTATAGCTGCAAAATGGATACAGGGATCTCCTCCCACCATCGAGGAATTTATTAATAAAGTGAATGACATTATAAGATTGGAATGGGGAGTTGATCTGAAAAGGAGATGCCCCAAGAAATTTGAGAAGCTGTAGGGCCGCTGGTTGGAAGTACCAAAATTGCCTAGTAAGGCACTTATGGATCTGGGAGGCTCTCTTTCTTATCAGATGTTTGCACTTGTGCAGTTTGTGAATTGTTGATCTGAAGCCATGTAAAGTGGTATGATATACTACATGGGTGACTTATTGTTTTTTGTCACCACCCTGAGATATATAAACTGTTCCTCTAAGTATGAATACTGATATACCTGATATATATGGGAAGGGGGTGGGGGGTGTAGGGATAGGGATATATGTATGTTACGCATTGTGCTGTGTCTGTAATTGTAATGTTTACTTTTAACCCGACCTGGCCCTTTGTTTGTTCATTTCCATTTTTCACTCCCCACCTTCAACAATGTATAACTTTTTTATTTTTACATGTTAAGAGTTCTATGATGGCTTGTTTTCTGTGTAACAAATTGTACTTCATAGACATGGTATTTAATTTTCCATGTCGTGTACTGGGAAGCAGTAAAAAAAATTCCAAATGCAGTGAAAATGGTGAAGAAACGCAATTGCGCAGTTTTCTTGTGGGCTTGGATTTTACTGTTTATTTATATGATTTCTAAGGAAAGGGTGTGATTTAAATTTAAGGGTTTTTTATTAAAAAAAAAATTTTCAACTTTTTTTATTTGTACTATTTTTTAGATCCCCTAGGGTACTTTAACCCTAGGTTGTTTGATCGATCCTACCATATACTGCCATACTACAGTATGGCAGTATATGTGGATTTTCATCCACATACATTACAATGTGCAATTAGACACCCTCGCTTCAGTAAGGGGTTAATGTAAGGGGCGTGCTTCGGTAAGGGGTTAATGTGTAAGGGGTAAAATTAGAAAACTTCAATAAAAAATATCTGATCTATAAAAAATACACAATGCATTTGCAATGGTATATATCTCTGATTGCTAAAAGCATCTTTTAACTATATTCTCTGCTCGAATCGAATCATGACTAATCACATTAAAGAACAGGTATTTCCTGGCTGCATAGATCCTGTAGGGTGTTGTAAAACGTTGTGCAATGCTTAAATATGCATAGGGAGCGTGGTTTGGTCTTCATGTGTGTGTCATGTTTTAGTAGGACACACACATGACAGCCACCGCTCTTAGAATCGCTTCACTCTTCAATTCCATGTGCACTTACAGAGGCCAACTTCACCAAATAAGTGAAGCGGGAACACAGCCTGACAAGGTAACGTCTGTGCCAGCTCGAAAGGACTGAGATGAGGGCCAAGATCCCACTATAACATCAAAGAGTGCACTCTTTTTCTCTGACATCAGATGATTCCATAGATTACTACAGAATCTGTTCTTTTAAATGCGGATACAGGTAGAAACCCCCCAAGAGTGCAGAGGGTGTTGGCAGTAATTCTGCATTGACGTCACTGATCATTTTGCCCTTCATTCCGTCCGTCAGTGTCCACTTTCAATAGGTCAATAATCCATCATCCGTATTGCTAAAGCCAGAAACAAACAGGAGTGGATCCAGAACAGAGTGACAATTCTGAAGAAAAGCGGATGTCCATAAGTAATAAATATAGCAATTTTATTGGCTACACAGATACAAAGAAAGAGAGCTAAAAACAATTAAAAAAGCATCCTGGGTGCTTTACATGTACATGTGGATCCAGAACAGAGATGACCAGTGAATGGGATATTTGCATGCCCTCTGTGTACTGTATCCACTCCTGCTTTTGGCTATCAATCCTGAGGCTTTTCATTCCTTCTGACAGATGAAATGAAGGGGAAAACTAAACATAGGGGCAATGTCATAGTGCAGTGGAGGGCGAAAACAGCATTATGGAAATCACAGGGTGTTCCAGGGAGACAGGGGTCAGTGTGGAGGTGGCGGCAACCTGGTAAGCCACATAGTAGCACAATGATACAGTGTAAAGGTGGCGTCAGCAGCAGGAGCTCACCGAGAGGCACAATGATACAGTGTGGAGGTGGTGTCAGCAGCAGCAGGAGCCCACAGAGTAGCACAATGATACAGCCACTCCAAACTGAAGCTGCTGCGGATGGAGCTGTCCTTTCAGTATTTCTCTATAGTATGCCAGTTGTTCCTACCTTTCGGCAGCTGGAAAAAAGTCACCCATTTTTGACCAATAGCGGGGGTCCAAGAGAGTGGAGAGCCAAATGTTATCCCTATGGCGGATGTTGACTATTCGGATGTCACTAGTTAGGCAAAGTACCATGATGCAGGCAATCTGCGTAAGTGACTCTAAGGAACTCCCAGCCTCCATCTCCACTATATACTGCCACAGTGCTTCTGGGTGATCTGCCTCGTCTTCTACCTCCTCCGGATGCTCCTGCTCCTCCTCTCTTGTCACCTGAATGGAAAAACCACTAATTTCACCAGACTCTGCTTGTGCTCCAATGTCCTTGTCCTTCTCCTCCTCCAGTTCAGCCCCCACCGGACTTCACAAGTGCCCTGACCAGACAGATTATGCAGCATGAGTTCCAGGACATGAAGCAGTGTAATGACATTATTCATCCCGCAGTCCAGGCGACTGACAAATAACGTGGCCTCTTCAAAGGGCCTGCGCAAACGGCAGGTGTCATGCATGAGGTGCCAGGTGCTCACATCAAAGTTACACAGGGGAGTACTCAGGTCTGCTTGCATCATCAAAAAATCATTAATGGCTTTTCTCTGTTCATACAGGTGGTCTAACATATAGAGGCTGGAATTCCTGGAAACCTCGCATATCAGACTATGTTGGGGGAGGCTGTTCTGATGCTGCAACTTGAGGAGGGCGTGCTTGGCTTTATAAGAATGGCTGAAGTGCATGCACAGTTTCCATTGTGAGAATGTTTTGCAGATAGGTTGAAGACTTGAGGAACCTTTTGACAACCAGATTGAACACATGCGCCATGCAGGGCGCATGGGCCATCCCTCATCGGTTCCTCCCATTGTCTGTCACAATGGTTCCGATTTTCAGTTGTCGCGGAGAAAGCCACACATTGATTTCTTGTTGCATGACGCGGAGACATTCCTCCCTGTGTGATTTCGTTCGCCCAGGCAAACTAGGTGTAGAACTGCTGGACACCGCTGTGCCCTGCACTTGTGGTATGATGGAGCTGCACTTAGACTGTAGCCTGCCGCCTAAGAATCTGGAGTGGGGTACACTTCAGAGGGCTTTATCTCTGGCTCTAAGACACATAGAACCTCACTTCTGAGAGAAGAGAGTCTCCTCTTTTATATCAATCTAAACTTGTATTTCTTAGTGTTAGGGAAACCTAAATGTCTCTGGATCCATGGCACCTAAAAACACAATTTTAGATTCATTTGAAAGAAGAGATTCTCCTCTTTCAGGGACATTGGGAAAATGCCCACTTTATGGCGCCAGCCCTGGTGACCATACTACCATGTTCAGATGGAAAGGATGCTCCCAGAAGATCAGCAGCTAATCATAATTTTAACGTTGATGGTTGATCCTACATCTGCTTGAATGAGAATGTCTTTGATGTTTTTGGGATGTCTAGTGCACGCCATGGTAGATTCTGCAATTCCTCAACATTAGGCTATGTTTTGGATAGTATATGCCAGTGACTCCTGATGCTATTAAACATATTGTTAGTTGTGGGATGATATGTTTGTACAAAGGGAATTTGATAAGAGTTTTGGTTTTGATGGTGTCCTAGCACTGGTTGTAATGAATTTTATATCACAAGGGTATCCCCTTGATTAGAATCGTTTTCCATCACTTTAATACATACTTTCCTCGTCTGTGGATTGGTAACTAACCTCTCCACTCTGGAAAATTGTGAACATGGAATAGCCTTTTTTGTTGCTGGGGGATGGCAACTTGTGTAGTATAGTAAGCTGTCTATTGGTTTACGGTAAAGACCTGAGTGTCCAAAGATTTTTATTATTATTATTGAGGATTTCATGGAGCCCTCCCATACGCAAAATCTAACATCAATAAAGCACTTCCACAGTTTGGCATGTGTTTTAAAGAATGGATTGGGGTAAAGGAACAACTACTGGATTCTAGCCATGAAGCAATTTACGTATGAGGGGGCTAATTTGGAGCCCATAGCCATCCCCTGTTTTTGAATATAAAATTGGTCCTCAAAAGGGAAGTAGTTGTCTTCCAGGACCAGATGTAGGAGATCAAGATAGAAGTTTATATGTCGGGGGTCCGTATCAGATTTTACTAGTATTTTTTGGATAGCTTCAATCCCCTTGTTGTGCTGGATGGATGTGTACAGACTGGTAACATTCTATGTTACCAAAAAGGTCTCCTCGTTCAGTTGGTCTAGTGTCTGTATACATTGTAAGAATGCCAAAAGGTATCTATTTTACTACGGAAGTCAGAAAGTCTAAAAGAATGGTTAAGGGAGAAAGAATGGAGGCTTCTAATATCAGATATTAGAACATATCCCCTGCCCTAGAATAGGAGGGGATAGAATCAAAATGCCAAAACATAGGGAGGCCTACTGGATACACACCCTCCAGAACCTTGAACCCCGTAGGTATTAATAGGGACTATGACGTAAATAGCTTTCTATGAGTTACCAATTGATTTTTTCCTCTCTTACACAGATTTGTTGAAATTATGATTAGCCACTGGTCCTCTGAGAGCATCCTTTCCATCTGAACATGGTAGTATGGTCACATAAAAACATGCAACCTATAGGACCATTCCCCCCACTTCATATCCCTTCCGCTATTCTTTCAATACATTACCAGACAATTTCTTTCATGTTCCTTACACTTTTATTGCTACATACCCATCAATATACTACTCTCGATATCATACACATACACGTAGAATTCCAGTTACATTGTATCCCAATATACCTAGCTTCATTTAAACACACCATCATATATTCTCACATAACTTTCATATGGACAATAGATTCTCACACATCATAAATGATTCATATGTACAATAGATTCTTTATTACATCCAGCATCCTACATAGTGACAAGCCAGGTACTACGCATGCGCCTGTGCTGAACTTGCAAGTGATAAAAAGCAAGCGGCATAGTGATCAAACTGCGCAAGCGCACAAGGCACAGACGAACAGAGGCAAGCGGCATGGTTGTGGACACACTGGCAAGATAATACATGCAGGCCAGCCAATCACGGAAACCTCCTATCAGAAGCAGGACTCACCTCCAAGGGAGGGACAACATGACACAAAAGGCGCTCACCAACATACTTGGTCAGCGTCTTTATAAAGCAGAGCGGTGCCATACCGCTATACGCTTAAAAGTCTTACTTTCATTTTCATTCCCACCAATGGCAATCAGGTGAGACCTTAACATAACCATCTCAAAGTATAAGTAGAAATGAGCTCTTATTGTTAATTGGGAGATATATATCTTAGGCCAGTGGTGGCGAACCTATGGCACGGGTGCCAGAGGTGGCACTCAAAGAAATCTCTGTGGGCAACCAGGCTTTCACCCTAGCCCAGAGTTGGACTGCAGGAGGAGGCCATGAGTCCTGTCTAGCAAAGGAAACCCAGGACCTGAGACTACTGGAGGAGAGAGATCTTGTGGACACAGCTGGGTGATCATTACCCCTTGAGAAAGACATTGAAACGCGCATTGGGGGCTTGTAACGCCAGGTAGTATGTTCTACAGGGCTGCCCTCTTGCAACAAACTTACCATTAATGAATTTATGATTTATACTTTGTTACAAAATCTAAGTAAACTGTGTAGATGTTTGCAAGTAGGTGCTTATATGCATGATGCACTATTAAAACTTTTTGAATAACATTGTGATACTTTGTTTATTGAATCAACTGTTCCCTGTGGACTGATCACCTGTGCTGTTTCATTTTGACATCTCTCCTGAGATGCTCTTTTATGTATGTTTTAACAAGCTATTAACACAATAAAGATTGTTCATTAATAGAGATGAGCGAGCACTAAAATGCTCGGGTACTCGTTATTCGAGACGAACTTTTCCCGATGCTCGAGTGCTCGTCTCGAATAACGAGCCCCATTGAAGTCAATGGGAGACTCGAGCATTTTTCAAGGGGACCAAGGCTCTGCACAGGGAAGCTTGGTCAAACACCTGGGAACCTCAGAAAAGGATGGAAACACCACGGAAATGGACAGGAAACAGCAGGGGCAGCATGCATGGATGCCTCTGAGGCTGCTTAATCGCACCATTATGCCAAAATTATGGGCAACAGCATGGCCATGACAGAGTGACCGAATGAGGCTAGATAGCATCTAAAACATGCAATAATTGACCCTGACACTATAGGGGACGGCATGCAGAGGCAGCGGCAGCAGAAGCGGCAGGCATTGCGGCATAGAGAGTCTCATGGCGACTATACCCTAAAATGGACTCAGGCTTCACCAAAGGAGGTGACAAAAGCGCTGAAATTTTCCTATGTGAACAAAGGTTGACGGTATATTAGTCGAAACACCAGCATGGTGGCGACATAGTGACCAAGTTCCATAACGTATCTGGTGAAACACACCGAAAAAATTAGCCTGACACAGCTCTTTTTGATCAGGGACGACATGTGAAGGCAGCCATGGAGACGAACTTCCAAGATTAAGAGCGACAGTAGGGGCATTCAATTGCGCTGCTGATAGATTGCAACTTCAGGTATCCCTCATCGTGATCCAGCGTCTGGGGTGATAGAAGAGTGAAATGAGAGACATTGTGGGACGCTGTGTGGAGGATCGGGAGCAAAAAGGACAGGAAACAGAAGGGGCAGCATGCATGGAGGCCTCGAGGCTGCCTAAATCTTGGGATGGAGCTGGCGGGTCCAGCCAGGCAGTTGGGGTGGGGATTGTTGCTTTCGCCCTGTCCAAGCCCGCGCTCCGGCCCTCCCCACAAAAGGGGTCTGAGGGCCAAGCGTTACTTTGAAAAAATTAAATTTCAAAGCAGGGCCGGGTGTTGATATCTTGACCTAGGGATAATGTGAATAGCATAGTGGTTCTATTTTTAATTGTTTTACAGAAATGGTTCCATGAGTAGCAGCGACAGATGGGGCATCCATTATGCGCTGCTATGATTGCAACTTCAGGTCTCAGCATGGCCGGGACAGATGGGCCGAGTTCCACTATGTATCTGGTGAAACACCGAAAATTCTGCCTGACACGCTCGTTGATAAGGGGACGATGTATGGAGGCAGTAAACTAGTAGAGATAAAGGTACTGCAGTTTAGTTATGATCTTGAGATGGAGTGGCGCCCGCTGCCAGGGAGTTTTCGCCAATCCAAGCCCCCGTCTCTGGCTACTCCCCAAACAGCATTCTAAGAACCTTTTGAAGATCAAGTGAGTTAGTAGCGTTCTTATAAGTTTGGGTTTAGGCGAGGGTGGGGGATGTGGAAGTAAACAGATGCCAAGAAGCGCTGAAATAATATCGGTACATGATAAAAGTTTGCCAGTATATTTTGTGGATTACACAGCAGGGTGGCACAAGTTAAAAAGTTTGATGTGGAATCCATGAAAACAACCCAAAATTTTGCCTGACACAGTTCGTTTGATAAGGAGACACAGTATGGAGGGGATAATGGACGACTTTGGAGGAGTGAGCTATGGGACGTGTTGGAGGTAGTGTGGGAGCAATGGAGACAAGTGTGGAGCCAGCAAGAAGACGACATGGGAGGCGGCTGCTATGGAGACAATTTAATTGGATAGTGCCTGTATGGAGTCCAAAAAAGTTTTCAAACCAGAGGAGCGGTAGGTGGGTCCTCCAGAAAAATTAAAATACATAGAGTACTATAGCTAGAGCCAGTTGGCCCTGGCAAAAAATAGCCAGTTTCCTCTGCTTTAGTGGACAAAGAGGGGAGAAGGAGGACAATGAGGAGGAGGAGTGCATACATTATTCAGGTTGAGCTTCCTTCACCTGGTGGAGATGAGAATAAATCCGAGAATCCAGGTTTACTTCATCTTGATAAGCGTCAGCCTGTTGCGCTGTCAGTCGACAGGCGTGTACGCTTATCGGTGTGATGATGCCACCAGCTGCACTGAAAACCCGCTCGGCAAACGCTAGGGCAGGGCAGGCAAGAACCTCCAAGCGCACAGCGCCAGTTCGTCGCACATGTCCAGCTTTGAAACCCAGTTATGTTGTAGGGGCAGGTGTGTGATCTTTAGGACATGGTATGGTCAGTACGTACCCCTCCCATCTTTCTGTAAAGATCAGCCCTACTCTGACCGAGACTGGGGACAGGTGACAGTGTCTTGTGGGGTGACATAAAACTGGCAAAGCCTTGTAAAGCGTTACCCCTGCCAGTGCTGGACAAGCTGATCCCTTCTGCTCGCCTTCTCCCTGCTACTTTGCCCGCAGAAGTACGCCCTCTGCGCTAGCGTGTCAGAAGGGAAATACTGTTTCAGCTTGTGCACACAGGGCCTGCTGGTATTCATGACATTCTCACACTCCTTTCCTCTCCAGGGATGGAGTGGAAAGATTTTGCTTGTACCGTGGGTCCAGGAGGAGTGAATACCCAGTGACGGTGCTGGAATAAATTCTTTGAACGCGAGGGTCACGGGATAGGCAGCCTAGCATGAAACTGCCATATGCGCCAGAGAAGAGTACCAACGCGCAAGATAATCACTCCCCTCACTGGCCTGACTGCCCATTTCTCCCCTCCAACTCTCTCTTCTGCCCATACACGCTGAACAGTTGAAGGACTGAACAATGGTCCCCTCTCTTGTCCGCCAACATTCTCTCTCCTCTCATCTTCTCCTCCGATATGCGCTGAGAAACAGCCTAAGGGTGCTGGCTATCAACAAGGGAATCTTCTTCCCCCGTCTCTTGTGACGAGCGCAAAGCTTCCGACTTCATGCTGACCAGAAAGTTTTTCAACAGGCCAAGCAGCGGGATGGTGAGGCTGATGATGGCAGCATCGCCAATACCATCTGTGTTGAATCATCAAAGTTACTCAGCACCTGACAGATATCAGACATCCACGTCCACTCCTGTATTGTAGACTTGAGGAAGCTGACTGACCTGACTACCAGTTCTGGTGGAAGTTGACATCTGGCAGTTACAAGACTCTCTGCTGCTGGTAAACTCTGATACATGTAAGTTGAATTCACTCGTGGGCACGTCGCACAACAATTCGGTGACGCGGGCAGTGGAGGCGGCGCTGCGCTGCCTGAGAGTGGCAGCATCTGTGCTGGACTTCTGAAATGCGCACAGATGCGCGCGCACTTCGGAGCAAATCAGACAGATTGGGGTATGTCTTGAGGAAACGCTGAACTATGAGATTACACATGGGCCAGGAGGCACATGTGTCAGTTGCCGAGTTGCAAGCAGCCGCCCAAGGTTACGGCCGTTGTACACACACAACCGTGCCTGGCTTCAGGTTCAGCGGTGCCAGCCACGATCAGTTGCGCCGTGAGACTGTAATAGCTCTTGGGCGGTGTGCCTTTTATCGCCTAGGCTCAGCAGTTTGAGCACCCGCCTGCTGTCGCTTAGCGAGGCACTGCTGCTGTGCCTAGAGCTACCGACTGATGGCGCCATGCCCACGGATGGTAATTCGGAGGAGGAGGAGGTGGAGGAGGGGTGTGGGGAGGAGGAGGCATAGTAGGCCTTTGAGACCGGGACGAGGTAGGCCCCGCAATCCTCGGCGTCGCACGTATTGACAGCCCCAGGGTCAAGCGGTCCAGCCTCCACCAAGTTAACCCAATGTGCCGTCAGCGATATATAGTGGTGCCTGCGGCAGCACTCGTCCACGTGGCCGTGGTCAGGTGGACCTTGTCAGAAACGGCGTTGGTCAGGGCACGGATGATGTCTCTGACACGTGCTTGTGCAGGGCTTGGGACGCACATTGGGAAAAGTTTGGCGGCTGGGGAACAATACCGAGGGGCGGCCGCCGCCATGAGGTTCGAAAGGCCTCGTTCTCTACCAGCCATATAGGGCAGATCCCAGGCTAAGCAACTTGGAGATGGTGGACGTTGAGGGCTTGGGGTGTGGGTGGTTGCGCTATACTCCTTTTGCGCTCCAGCTCTGGGGTATGGAGAGCGAACGCTGGTGGATGCTGTGGAGGATCGTGGAGGCGAAGATGGGGTTTCGTTTTCGCACGGAGGGTTTTGGGCCGGGGTCCTGGGATAGGGGGCTGACTAGCAGATGACACAGGGGAAGGAGCAGTGGTGTGCCAGGCCGGAGGTGAACGGGACTTGGTGCCATTGAGTGGGGTGGTTAGCATCTATGCCTGCGCAACGGTCTATGTCCAACGCATGCCCCCTCCTAGCGGTTTCCCAATCTGTATGTCTAAATACCTCCCTGGTTCTGGTCATCCCCCCCCTCCCCCCTCCTTGCTCCGACCCGCTATCGCCAGGCTGCGGCACTCTGCGTCCACCCGAGTGTCCGATGGTCCATTACGGATTGAGGCCGAGGGCCATGCTCTACCCGAATGGCCCCGGAGGAGCTCGGGCATCTTGCACGGCCTGCTCTCTCTGCGAGTGTTCTGAGCCCCTCCGCTTACTGCTTTCACGGGGCTTCTGAAAACCCCTCCCCCGCTACCCACGCAGCCGTGCGGTCTTTCTGGATTGGTTCTCCCGACTGGGCGGGTTTCAGAGGCACCCGGGAGTTGAGAGGAGGGACCCCTGAGAGGGAACCACGCAGTGGATGGAGTGCCGGACTGGAGCGGTCCGAAGACATGTTGTGAGGGGCCGTTTGAGGGAACCGAAACTTAGGATTCCTTGAGGGACCCTGGTTACGGATGGGCGCGAGGGAACTGGACTGGGACTTGACCGAGCGGAGTGAGCGAATCCCTTCCTGTGAGTCCGTGTCATCTGCCAACTCCACCAGGGCTTTGATGTCGTCCTGTAGTCTTCTGTGGGAGGGGCAGGAGAGGCCCTGGAGGCGCCCTCCCCCTATCGACGGCTTTGCGAGGCCGGTTGAGGAGGTTTGAGGTTCCTTGGTGTAGCTTAGTGCCGAGTTAGAGTTTTACGTGGAGGTTGTGAGGTAAGTTAGGGTTAGTTTCCCCCCCCCACACAATAAGTAGTAGGGCAGACAGGTAGGCCGAGCCGATGCTAGTGATGGTCCCGCCGCGCCCGGCCCTTTGTAGTGAATGCGATCGCCAGCCTCCATCGAGACATCCCTGACGTCGGTCGCGAGGCATCGGCCCTTTTTTTTCTGGGAGTTATGTGTGCGAGGCCACGCGGAGTCGGCGTCTCGGAGGGATTCCTGCAGCTGAGTCGCTCGAGGCGAGTGCCTGCACTTGCCGGCAGGCCGAGGATTTACCTGCGCATCTTCCGCCTGCGCCACCGTGCACAGTGCGGAGTCTGCCCTTTAGCCTCACGTCTGACGCGGAGGGCACGGAGGGAAGGTCCTGGGTTTAAGGTAGAGGGATAGTGGTAGTCTCAAGAGCTTTGGATGAGTTAGTGAGGGAATGGCGTTTTGCTGTTTTTATTGTTAGGTATGACTAGTTACTTAGTTAGAATCTTCTTTATTATTTTCGTTAGTGTTGGTTAGTGAGTTAGTTACCTATTTAGTAGTTTTAGTATAGTAGTATAGTTAAATGGAGTAAGCTCCGGTTGCTTGAGGCACTTTAGGTGTTGGGTGTTCGTGTAAGCTGTAGTTAACTTGGGAGTTACAAGTTTATAGTAGGTAGTTTTTTTTTTGTTATTTTTTTTTAGTTAGTTTTCTAAGTAAGCTAGTAGTGGTGGAACCCCTGCTGTCCTGGTTTGGCACAGGTTGCACACCACAGTCCGTCGGTCATCGGTGTTTCTTTAAAGACACCTCAGACTTCTGAAAATAGCCCTCGCCATGGGAGCTTGACTACGGGAAACATTTGGTGCTGATGCACCAGCTCTGGCCCTGCCTCTCCGTCTGGCCCCACCAACTGCCTCTTTCCAACCTGTTCTGCCTATAGGACTCGCCTCCGTTCAGAAGCACTGTGTTCACCGGCCTATCAACCCAGCTGGGTCTGTCACCCATCATCCCGATCCCTCAGTCTGCTACCCCCTCGGACTCCTGCCCTGAAACAACTTCACCACTGTCTGACAACCGTGTCTCCTCATCGTCCGACACCTCTTTACACACTTCTTCCACTACGTCAATAATGTCATCATCACCCACAGACTGCGACTGGTGGAAAACCTGGGCATCGGAAAAATTGCCTCAGCAGCAACGGACAAGTGGTTTGTGACTGTGGGTACGGGTCCAGAAAAATAGTTCCTCAGAGTATGCGCGTCAAATGCCAAAATTTTCCTGGGAGCGGGGCAGACTGGGGGGAGGAGGCATGAGGTGAGGAGTGGAGGAGTGCCGATTTCGGTGACAGGGTGGACTGGTGGAAGACTGACTGGTGGACAAAATGTACGAAGCATTGTCGCAATCCACGACATCACTGTTCGCACGTTCTGGCCTCAACAGTGCTTACCACGAGTCCCAGTAACTCAGACATGGAAACATAGGGAGTGTAGCTCTGCGGCGTTCCCCTGCTCCCTCATCAGAAGGTGGTTGTCTACCCCGCCCAGGGCACACGGCCTTGACCCCTGCAGTAGTTTTGTGCCCACGTCCACGCCCTCGTCTCTAACCCCTAGCCCTCGGGTTAAAATTTTCAAATTAAAGTGGAACTTAATTTTTTTTTTTTTTGTGTTTATTTTTTTTATTTTTTTTTTTTTTAACAAAACGATGCTATCCTATGCTATGGCCAGTTTCTACCTACACTGCAGCACCCACAAAAGGATTTGTGCTGTGCCTGAGACTTTGAGTTATAAAAAGAAATAAACGTAAAAAAAATAAATCAGCAGGACTATGCCTAATTCAAATCAAAACCCCTAGCCCGCCACAGGAACAAAAAAAAAGGAAAAATAAAACGTTATTGTAGCCTAAGAAGGGCTGTTGGGTTCTTGTAGGAATCACTCCTGCCTAACACTATTCTAATAGAACACCCTAACGCTTTCCCTGACCAGCAGCAGTCTCTCCTAGCGGCATCCAGACAGAGAATGATGCGAGCAGCGCGGGCAGGGGCTAGTCTATTCTAGCGTCCACTGATCTGGCCAGCCAACCACTGCCTATCGACGTGTGAGGGTACCACATCATGCTGGGTGGAGGGCAGACAAGTCTACCTGGCTTGTGATTGACTCTGTTTTGGGCCAAAACACAATGGTGGGGTGCCATTTTCTCGAGCGGGCAAAGTTTTCGTCCGAACAACGGACAGGTTCGAGTACGCTAATGCTCGAACGAGCCATCAGCTCGGGACGAGTTGTTCGCTCATCTATTCATTAATTTTGCATAGTTGTGGTGTACTTTATTCCCTCTTTTCTTAGGTGTATATAGGATCAAAGATGGTATGATGAGGGTAACTGGTTTCTGGGCGGCACAACATAATCTACCACATAGGAGACGTCTTGACTTTTCTATTGGCAAATAACTTTAAAAACTAAGTTTTGGCATTAGAACTATGAATCCGGCCCTCTGTTTGCTTATTGACAGAGGATCCTGGAGGAAAGCTACAATGATACACAGATTTCTTTACTGTATCAGTGTCATCAGGACACTGATACCGATTAGAAAGCTCTGACAGAGCAGGGAGCTATAAGTTACTACAGAAAAATGCCATGTTGGCACTTTGCAATAAAGAAGTGGGTACTCGTTGTCGTTTGGGCACTCGATCTCTAAAAGGTTCGCCATCACTGTCTTAGGCAATCATCTGTAATGCAGGACATGCATGTTCTAAGGTGATTTGTAAAAATGTGGAAACAATGGGGACATTTACTAAGGGTGCGAACGCCGCATTTTCGCGGTTTCCCAATTTTTATGTCTTGCCCTGGGTTTTAGGCACATGTGATCGGATTGTGTCGCATCAGCTTTGGTTTGCCTGCGACACAAATCGGGGGGGCCATGGACGTCAGACAACCCGACTGATGTCGGACAAACCGCGGAATTTAGAAAGCAATTGGTCTCAAGATCAGCACTAACATGCTCGAGAAGAAGAAGGTGAACTCCGGCGGATCTCAGCAGGGTTTTAAGCGGAAGAAGAGCAGGAAATGGACGCATGATCTAGTGAATCGCAGCAGACCCAAATCCTCGTCGGAGACACGCATGGCGGGGATCGGGACAGGTAAGTAAATGTGCCCCAATGATTATTGCTATATGTATTTACGCTGCAACATAATCTAATAGTGATATTTCTCTTATGGGATATGTATTTAGGTCTCATAGGATACTTTACCGCAATCTCGAAGATCATGCATTATAATTAGAGATGAAGGAGCACTAAAATGCTCGGGTACTCGTTATTCGAGACGAAACTTTTCCCGATGCTTGAGTGCTCGTCTCGAATAACGCGCCCATTGAAGTCAAGGGGAGACTCGAGCATTTTTCAAGGGGACCAAGGGCTCTGCACAGGGAAGCTTGGTCAAACCATGGGAACCTCAGAAAAGGAGGAAACACCACGAAGGAAATGGACAGAACAGGAAAACAGCAGGGGCAGCATGCATGGATGCTCTGAGGCTGCTTAATCAGACCATTATGCCAAAAGTATGGGCAACAGCATGGCCATGACAGAGTGACCGATGAGGCAATGATAGCATCTAAAACATGCAATAATGACACCTGACACTATAGGGGACGGCAGCAGAGGGCAGCGGGCCAAGCAGAGTGGCAGGCTAGAGAGTCTATGGCGACATACCCTAATCAGTGGGCGAACCTATGGCACGGTATGTCTGGCACTCCAGACAGGACTCAAGAATATACTGCAGTTCAAAGCAACTTAAAAGATGCGGCTGTTCAGAAAGAAGCTACATTTTCCATCTTCTACTGTGTTGCTTATCCTCAGGAGGCCAAGCTTGAAAGATGTTGCAGAACAGGCAATAATTACTGCTGTTAATTTTGGTTGGCACTCGCAATAAAATAAGGGAGTTAGCGTTTTGGGTTGCTTTGGGCACTGGCTGCTAAAGGTTTGCCAACACTGAGTGGGGTGTTTAGCATTCATATGCCTGCGCATACTGGTGGTAGTTAAGCTAGTAGTGGTGGAACCCCTGCTGATCCTGGTTTGGCACAGGTTGCACACCACAGTCCGTCGGTCATCCGGTGTTTCTTTAAAGAACCTCCAGACTTCTGAAAATCTAGCCCTCGCCATGGGAGCTTGACTACGGGAAACATTTGGTGCTGATGCACCAGCTCTGGCCCTGCCTCTCCGTCTGGCCCCACCACTGCCTCTTCCAACCTGTTCTGCTATAGGACTCGCCTCCGTCTCAGAAGCACTGTGTTCACCCGGCCTATCAACCCAGCTTGGGTCTGTCACCTCATCATCCTCCGATCCCTCAGTCTGCTCCCCCCTCGGACTTCCTGCCCTGACAACAACTTCACCACTGTCTGACAACCGTGTCTCCTCATCGTCCGACACCTCTTTACACACTTCTTCCACTACGTCAATAATGTCATCATCACCCACAGACTGCGACTGGTGGAAAACCTGGGCATCGGAAAATTGCTCAGCAGCAACCGGACAAGTGGTTTGTGACTGTGGTAAGGGTCCAGAAAATAGTTCCTCAGAGTATGCCGGTTCAAATGCCAAATTTTCCTGGGAGGGGGCAGACTGGGGGGAGGAGGCTGAGGTGCAGGAGCTGGAGGAGTGCCGATTTCGGTGACATGGGTGGACTGCGTGGAAGACTGACTGGTGGACAAATTGCTCGAAGCATTGTCGGCAATCCACGACATCACCTGTTCGCACTGTTCTGGCCTCAACAGTGCTCTACCACGAGTCCCAGTAACTTCAGACATGAACATAGGGAGTGTAGCTCTGCGGCGTTCCCCTGCTCCCTCATCAGCAGGTGGTGTCTCACCCCGCCCAGGACCACGGCCTCTGACCCCTGCAGTAGTTTTGTGCCCACGTCCACGCCCTCGTCCTCTACCCCTAGCCCTCGGGTTAAACATTTTCCAAATTAAAGTGTAAACTTTAATTTTTTTTTTTTTTTGTGTTTATTTTTTTTTATTTTTTTTTTTTTTTAACAAAACGATGCTATCCTATTGCTATGGCCAGTTTCTAACCTACACTGACAGCACACAAATGGATTTTGTGCTGTGCCTGATGACTTTGAGTTATAAAAAGAAATAAACGTAAAAAAAAATAAATCAGCAGACTCTGCCTAATTCAAATCAAACCCCTAAGCCCAGCCACAGGCAAACCAAAAAAAAGGAAAAATAAAACGTTATTGTAGCCCTAAGAAGGGCTGTTGGGTTCTTGTAGAATCACTCCTGCCTAACACTATTCTAATAGAACACCCTAACGCTTTCCCTGACCAGCAGCAGCTCTCTCCCTAGCGGCATCCAGACAGAGAATGATGCGAGCAGCGCGGGCAGGGGCTAGTCTATTCTAGCGTCACCTGATCTGGCCAGCCAACCACTGCTATCGACGTGTGAGGGTACCACATCATGCTGGGTGGAGTGCAGAGTCTCCTGGCTTGTGATTGACTCTGTTTCTGGCCGCCAAAAATCACAATGGTGGGAGGTGCCATTTTCTCGAGCGGGCAAAGTTTTCGTCCGAACAACGGACAGTTTCGAGTACGCTAATGCTCGAACGAGCATCAAGCTCGGACGAGTATGTTCGCTCATCTCTATTCATTAATTTTGCATAGTTGTGGTGTACTTTATTCCCTCTTTTCTTAGGTGTATATAGGATCAAAGATGTATGTATGTGAGGGTAACTGGTTTCTGTGGCACAACATAATCTACCACATAGGAGATAGTCTTGACTTTTCTATTGGCAAATAACTTTTAAACTAAGTTTTGGCATTAGAACTATGAATCCAGGCCCTCTGTTTCTTATTGATCAGAGGATCCTGGAGGAAAGCTACAATGATACACAGAATTTCTTTCTATTGTATCAGTGTCATCAGGACACTGATACGATAGAAAGCTCTGACAGAGCAGGGAGCTATAAGTTACTACAGAAATTGCCATGTTGGCACTTTGCAATAAAGAAGTGGGTACTCGTTGTCGTTTGGGCACTCGATCTCTAAAAGGTTCGCCATCACTGTCTTAGGCAATCATCTGTAATGCAGACATGCATGTTCTAAGCTGATTTGTAAAACTGTGGAAACAATGGGGCACATTTACTAAGGGTGCGAACGCCGCATTTTCGTCGGGTTTCACAATTTTTTTCTGTCTTGCCCTGGGTTTTAGGCACATGTGATCGGATTGTGTCGCATCAGCTTTGGTTTGCCTGCGACACAAATCGGGGGCCATGGACGTCAGACAACCCGACTGATTCGGACAAACCGCGGAATTTAGAAAGCAAATTGTGTCTCAAGATCAGCACTCACATGCTCCGAGAAGAAGAAGGTGAACTCCGGCGGATCTCAGCAGGGTTAAGCGACAGATGCAGGAAATTGGACGCATGATCTTAGTGAATCGCAGCAGACCCAAATCCTCGTCGGACAACGCATGGCGGGGATCGGGACAGGTAAGTAAATGTGCCCCAATGATTTACTTGCTATAATTGTATTTACGCTGCAACATAATCTAATAGTGATATTTCTCTTATGGGATATGTATATAGGACTACATAGGATACTTATACCGCAATCTCAGAAGATTATGCATTATAATTAGAGATGAGCGAGCACTAAAATGCTCGGGTACTCGTTATTCGAGACGAACTTTTCCCGATGCTTGAGTGCTCGTCTCGAATAACGAGCCCCATTGAAGTCAATGGGAGACTCGAGCATTTTTCAAGGGGACCAAGGCTCTGCACAGGGAAGCTTGGTCAAACACCTGGGAACCTCAGAAAAGGATGGAAACACCACGGAAATGGACAGGAAACAGCAGGGGCAGCATGCATGGATGCCTCTGAGGCTGCTTAATCGCACCATTATGCCAAAATTATGGGCAACAGCATGGCCATGACAGAGTGACCGAATGAGGCAAGATAGCATCTAAAACATGCAATAATTGACCCTGACACTATAGGGGATGCACTTGTCACCTATTCTGTGTGTGAGAGGTGGTTTCCATACGTCTCTGCTACATGGTTGGGTATCGGCTCTGGCACTGAAAAGGTTATTACCAAAATGAACATGTGTTGCTGTAGAGAAGTCTGGAATTCAGCTGGATCTGCTCAGGCATTTCTAGGGTTGTAAACACTTATCTCTGCCAATTTCTTTTCTCCTGGCAAAGGAACTCTCTCTCTAGTTGTTGTTGAGAACAAAGGATACAATACGGCAAACGGCCTGAAGGTGATGGAAAGGGATTTTTTTTTATTGCGGCCAAAAGAAAAAAAATCCCCCAGGGTAGACTTTCTCCCTTTCCTGTGGCTACTTATTTCTCTTCTCTTCTCTGCATGGATTGTAATCCTGGTGGCAGCACAAGTCTGGTACAAGGCGAAAAAAATGTGATGTGTGTTCATGTCAGCATCAGTACAAAGAAGTCTGTGTCATATTGGCAGCCATTCCTCACCAGCTTTTTTTCCCTTCATTTTTGTCTTTTTTTTGTGTGTGTAATAAATGAGAGGCTTTTATGTGGAGCTCTTCATAAATGGTAGTGAGTAGGAGGGTATGGGCACGCTTTCTATTATTGCGCCCCTCATGCATTTCTCCTTTCTTCGTCTCTTTAGAACCACACGTTGAGCCAGCACGCACAGTGAGCCGGTGGCACTACAGGACTTCTCTCCGCAGAAGACTTGACGGAGGCACAGTGGGGAAAACCATTTGAACATTACATCCAATCAAAGTGTCATTTGCAACCCAGATGTAAAACTCTAATGATTTGGCCATGAGGCGCTGCTATTATAAGCAGCTGGAAATGAATATTAATGGGAGAGATTAAAAGTATTTCATGCTCAGTATTTTTATTGTCCTGCTTCTTACTAGTGTTCTTTAGAGCTTCTGCTTCTGACTGAATTTATAGTGTTAGAATAATCAGTTCAAATGTTGTCGTCTTTTGTTGCTTCTTGTATTATATTGATAGTTCAAAGCTTGAAGTGTTATTATTTTTATTATTTTTTCTATTTTCTTGCATCATTTAATTGCTATTTTTTTAGTTGTGTGTTTTGTGATGTGATGGATTGGCAGCTGTCTATTCCATTTTATTATTTGATTTTTTTTTTTACTTAAAGAAAAAAAAAAAAGAAATTTAATGCTTTGATTGGATTTGTCGGTTCACAGAGGACGGTCTATTGAATATAATCTGCAACTGGATGGTCTGCTTTTTAAATGTGACTTTATCTGATTTGCAATAACTAAAGTACAGTTCAATAAAGGGAAATAAGTTTAAAACCAAAGTTTCAAGTGTTTCTCTTTTAATTTGGTATGTTGCTTTTGTAAATTTTATACAGTGTATGTGAATGAATACAGTGGGGGAAAATGTATGTAGTCAGCCATCAATTATACAAATTCACCCAATTAAAAAGATGAGGTCTGTAATTGACATCATAGGTAGACCTCAACTATGAGAGGCAAAATGTCAAAACAAATCCAGAAAATCACATTGTCTGATTTTTAAATAATTTATTTTCAAATTATGGTGGAAAATAAGTATTTGGTCAATAACAAAAGTTCATCTCAATACTTTGTTATATCCTTTTTTTGGCAATGACAGAGGTCACAATTTTTTTGTTAGTCTTCACAAGGTTGGCACACAGTGTTGCTGGTATGTTGGCCCAGTCCTCCATGCAGATTTCCTCTAGAGCAGTGGTGGCGAACCTATGGCACTGGTGCCAGAGGCGGCACTCAGAGCCCTTTCTGTGGGCACCCAGGCCATTACCCCAGCACTCCAGACAGGACTCAAAGAATATTACTGCAGTTCCAAGCAACTTAAAAGATGCTGCTTTCAGAAAGAAGCTAACATTTTCCATCTTTCTACTGTGTTGCTATCCTCAGGAGGCCAATATGATTGAAAGATGTTGAAGAACAGGGAGCAATAAGTTACTGCTTTAATTTTTGGTTGGCACCTCGCAATAAATAAGGGGAGTTTTGGGTTGCTTTTTGGGCACTCGGCTGCTAAAAGGTTTGCCACCACTGCTCTAGAGCATTGATGTTTTGAGGCTGTGGCTGGTCAACACATACTTTCAGCTCCCTCCAAAGGTTTTCTATGAGATCTGGAGACTGGCTAGGCCAGTCCAGGACCTTGAAATTTCCTCTTACAAAGCCACTGCTTCGCGTTGCCCTGACAGTGTTCTTGGAATCATTGTCATGCTGAAAGACCCAGCTACAATTCATCTTCAATTCCCTTACTGATGGAAGGAGGTTTTCCCTCAAAATCTCATGATACATGACGTGATTCATTCAAAGAATCAGGCCCTAGTAATGATGTTGCCACCCCCATGCTCACAATAGATATGGTGTTCTTTGGATGCATCTTAGCATTCACTCCATACGTAACAAGTTGTGTTTTTACCGAACAATTCTGCTTTGCAGGGGCGTTGCTAGGGTCCCAAAATCTTTGTTCTCTGAAGGCGTGGTCACATGTTGCAGTTACAAATGCATCATAATCAGTTTTTGAGGTGGTTTTAGGTGCAGTTTTGTTATTTTAACAAGTGAACAACATTTTTGGAACAGGTTTCCCCTTCAAACTCAAATTCACCCATTCAGATCAGGTCTTTCACCTGTTAAATTAACAAAACTGCACCTAAAGCCACCTCAAAACTGATTGTAACTGCAATGTGTGAACACACCCTGACAGTGTAATCCTGCTGCTGCCCCTACAACTTTCTCAAGATACTGTAAGGATGTGCTTGCACGTTTGCATTTTAACAAATACAAGACACTGGAAACGCATGAGATCAAACTGAGGCCCCATCGACTGCCATCTGTCAACACACCCCAAGAAATGTCCCGACAGCCCCCCAGTAATGTCCCCCACAAATCCCCTCAGTAATGTCCCCCACACACAGCCCCCCTGTAATGTTCCCACACACAGCCCCCCTGTAATGTTCCCACACACAGCCCCCCTGTAATGTTCCCACACACAGCCCCCCTGTAATGTCACCCACACACAGCCCCCCTGTAATGTCACCCATGACAGAGTGACCGAATGAGGCTAGATAGCATCTAAAACATCCAATAATTGACCCTGACACTATAAGGGACGGCATGCAGAGGCAGCGGCAGCAGCGGCAGGCTAGAGAGTGTCATGGCGACATACCCTAAATGGACTCAGGCTTCAAACCAATGGGTGGCAGAGAGGAACCAAAGGAGGTGAGCAAGAAGCGCTGAAATGATTTCCAATGTCAACAAAAGGTTGACGGTATATTTAGTCGATAACACAGCGACATAGTGACCAAGTTCCATAACGTATCTGGTGAAACACCTGAAAAATGAGCCTGACACAGCTCATTTGATAAGGGGACGACATGTGGAGGCAGCTATGGAGACGACTTCCATGATTAATAGTGACAGTATGGGGCATCCATATTGCTTCTATGATTGAAACTTCAGGTCTTCAGCATGGCGGCGACAGATGGGCCGAGTTCCATTATGTATCTGGTGAAACACCTGAAAATTCTGCCTGACACAGCTCGTTTGATAAGGGGATGATGTGCTGTATATCCTCTCGTGCTCCAGCGTCTGGGGTATAGAGAGTTGAAAGTTGCACATGGAGACATTAGTGGACGCTGTGGAGGATCATGGAGGCAAAATGGACAGGAAACAGCAGGGGCAGTATGCATGGATGCCTCTGAGGCTGCCAAATCTTGGGATGGAGCTAGCGGTCCGCTGCCAGGGGAGCTTTCGCCTGTCCAAGCCCCTGTCTCTCGGCTCCTCCCCACCCAAAATGGGCCTGGGGGCCAGAAGTGTTTACTTTGAAAAAATTATAATTTTCAAAGCAGGCGGGGTCGTTTGAATATTTCAGCTAGGAATAATGGAATAGCACAGCGGTTCTATTTTTAATTGTTTTTTCGTAAATGGTTCCATGATTAAGAGTGACAGGATGGGGCATCCATATTGCGCTGCTATGATTAAAACTTCTGGTCTCCAGCATGGCGGCGACAGATGGGCCGAGTTCCATTATGTATCTGGTGAAACACCTGAAAATTCTGCCTGACACAGCTCGTTTGATAAGAGGATGATGTGCTGTATATCCTCTCGTGCTCCAGCGCCTGGGGTATAGAGAGTTGAAAGTTGCGCATGGAGACATTGGTGGACGCTGTGGAGGATCGTGGAGGCAAAATGGACAGGAAACAGCAGGGGCAGTATGCATGGATGCCTCTGAGGCTGCCAAATCTTGGGATGGAGCTGGCGGTCCGCTGCCAGGGGAGCTTTCGCCTGTCCAAGCCCCTGTCTCTCGGCTCCTCCCCAACCAAAATGGGCCTGGGGGCCAGAAGCGTTTACTTTGAAAAAATTATAATTTTCAAAGCAGCCGGGGTCGTTTGAATATTTCACCTAGGAATAATGGAATAGCATATCGGTTCTATTTTTAATTGTTTTTTCGTAAATGGTTCCATGATTAAGAGCGACAGCATGGGGCCTCCATATTGCGCTGCTATGATTGCAACTTCAGGTCTCCAGCATGGCGGCGACAGATGGTCCAAGTTCCATTATGTATCTGGTGAAACACCCAAAAATTCTGCCTGACACAGCTCGTTTGATAAGGGGATGATGTACTGTATATCCTCTCGTGCTCCAGCGTCTGGGGTATAGAGAGTTGAAAGTTGCACATGGAGACATTGGTGGACGCTGTGGAGGATCGTGGAGGCGAAATGGACAGGAAACAGCAGGGGCAGTATGCATGGATGCCTCTGAGGCTGCCTAATCTTGGGATGGAGCTGGCGGTCCGCTGCCAGGGGAGCTTTCGCCTGTCCAAGCCCCTGTCTCTCGGCTCCTCCCCAACCAAAATGGGCCTGGGGGCCAGAAGCTTTTACTTTGAAAAAATTATAATTTTCAAAGCAGGCGGGGTCGTTTGAATATTTCACCTAGGAATAATGGAATAGCATATCGGTTCTATTTTTAATTGTTTTTTCGTAAATGGTTCCATGATTAAGAGCGACAGTAAGGGACATCTATATTGCGCTGCTATGATTACAACTTCAGGTCTCCAGCATGGCGGTGACAGATGGGCCGAGTTCCACTAAGTATCTGGTGAAACACCTGAAAATTCTGCCTGACACAGCTCGTTTGATAAGGGGACGATGTATGGAGGCAGTAAAGAAGTAGTAGATTAAAGGTGCTGCAGTTAAAACTATGTTAGTTGGATCTTGGAATGAAGCTGGCGCTCCGCTGCCAGGCGAGCTTTCTCCTGTCCAAGCCCCTGTCTCTCGGCTCCTCCCCAAACAGCACTTCTAAGAACCTTTTGTATTAGATCAAGTGTAGTAGTGTTCTTATAAGTTTGGGTTATGGCGGGTGAGGGGAATGTAAACATTCCAACTCCTCCAACTCCTCTTCTTCTGCCCATACACGCTGAACAGTGAAGGTCTGAGTAATGCTCCCCTGTTCTGTCTCGCCAACATTCTCCTCCTCTTCCTCCTCATCCTCCTCCACCTCCTCCGATATGCGCTGAGAAACAGACCTAAGGGTGCTTTGGCTATCAACAAGGGAATCTTCTTCCCCCGTCTCTTGTGACGAGCACAAAGCTTCTGACTTCATGCTGGCCAGAGAGTTTTTCAACAGGCCAAGCAGAGGGATGGTGAGGCTGATGATGGCGGCATCGCCAAGGACCATCTATGTTGACTTCTCAAAGTTACTCAGCACCTGACAGATATCAGACATCCACTTCCACTCCTCATTGTAGACTTGAGGAAGCTGACTTATCTGACTACCGTTCTGGTGGAAGTTGACATCTGGCAGTCTACAATTGCTCTGCGCTGCTGGTAAACTCTGGATAACATGGTTAATGTTGAATTCCACCTCGTGGGCACGTCTCACAACAATCGGTGAGCGGGCAGTTGGAGGCGGCGCTGCGCTACCCTGAGAGTGGCAGCATCTGTGCTGGACTTCCTGAAATGCGCACAGATGCGGCGCACCTTCGTGAGTAAATCAGACAGATTAGGGTATGTCTTGAGGAACCGCTGAACTATGAGATTTAACACATGGGCCAGGCATGGCACATGTGTCAGTCTGCCGAGTTGCAGAGCCACCACCAGGTTATGGCCGTTGTCTCACACAACCATGCCTGGCTTCAGGTTCAGCGGTGCCAGCCACAGATCAGTCTGCGCCGTGATGCCCTGTAATTGCTCTTGGGCGGTGTGCCTTTTATCGCCTAGGCTCAGCAGTTTGAGCACCGCCTGCTGTCGGTTATCGGCGGCACTGCTGCTGTGCCTAGAGCTACCGACTGATGGCGCCATTCCCACGGATGGTAGTTCGGAGGAGGAGGTGGAGGAGGGGTGGGAGGAGGAGGAGGCATAGTAGGCCTGAGAGACCTGGACTGAGGTAGGCCCGCAATCCTCGGTGTCGGCAGTATATGACCAGCCGCAGGGTCAGACTCGGTCCCAGCCTCCACCAAGTTAACCCAATGTGCTGTCAGAGACATATAGTGGCCCTGCCCGGCAGCACTCGTCCACGTGTCCGTGGTCAGGTGGACCTAGTCAGGGCACGGATGATGTTGTCTGATACGTGCTTGTGCAGGGCTGGGACAGCACATCGGGAAAAGTAGTGGCGGCTGGGGACCGAATACCGAGGGGCGGCCGCCGCCATGAGGTTGCGAAAGGCCTCGGTCTCTATCAGCCTATAGGGCAGCATCTCCAGGCTAAGTGGTTTGGAGATGTGGACGATGAGGGCTTGGGCGTGTGGGCGGGTTGCACTGTCCTTACTCTTGCGCTCCAGCGTCTGGGGTATGGAGAGCTGAACGCTGTGCATGGAGACATTGGTGGACGCTGTGGAGGATCTTGGAGGCGAAGGTGTGGTTTTTGCACGGGAGGTCTCATCTCTAATTATAATACTTTTTGATTCTATCATCTAAAGAATGTTTCGGTTGAACCACGGACATTAGCTTCTAAACTCACCAAGATTTCTGGTGACAGTTTTTTATGTATAACGATATGTTATATGTCTTTTTTGTGAATCTAGATCTCATTGTAAATATGATCTTTTTTGTATGTTACAGTGACAAAGAACTATTGAGAGTTTGAAACGTTTCACAAATAAAGCCACAAAATCAAAATAAAAAGCACGGTGGGGAGGTGGCTTGGCTGCTAAGATGGATGTGTGAGACTGTAGCACCGCAGCAATTCCACCAAACCAGCAACCAAACCCGCTTATATCTCACTCAATCCTTCCTGTTAACCTCCTGTCATGACTAAGAAGTGGAAAAAACGCAGTACACCCACAAAAAAAAATCACTAATTTCAGGTTTCCTTCATCGCCAAGCTCTATCTAAGATAGCGCTGCAGCGCTGACACCACAGGCAAACGCTGCTTCCCCTCAGCTTCCAGCATCCTCCGGCTCACATTGCAGATCCAGGTCAGTCTCAGAATCGTATGATCCATCCTCACCAGTGCGAGGACATAGAGAGACAACAGATAGAGAAAGGAGCTCACAGTTTGCAGCCAGGAAGGCCCTGCAGAACCTGGTGTCATCTCCCCAGGCCCCAGCCCGGCCAAACAGACACCGAGGCTGTATCAGGAGGTAAGCTGCACAGAACAGCTACTAGGCCAAGATATTGGGGACACATTTGATTCACTGCCTACATCTAATAATATCCTCACAGAAGTATCAATAAAAGGAATTCTGACCGCATTGTGCGGATCCTTTCAAAAGGACATTGCTCAAGTACTAATCCTTATACATGGCTCAATTGAGCCATGTATAGGAATTAGTAATTAAGCAATGTCCATTTGAATTCAATCACTGAGCGACAGAACCGCCCATATAGAAAACCAAGTGGGAGAATTTGCATCGTATCACAACAACCTTATAGACGCCCATTATGAGCTAGAAAACGAGGTACAACAGCTAAGAGCTAAAATGGCGGAACTAGAAGATAGGTTGCGCAGCAATAACGTTAAAGTCAGGGGAATCCCGGAAATAGTGCTGCAGGCAGTTCTTCTCAATTATGTGCAAGTGCTAATCAAAACCATTCTGACAGATTCTTCAGAACATGATTTAACTATCAACAGGGCACACAGGGTCCCCAGACCGAAACATCTTGATGAAGCTGTTCCACGAGACATACTGATACGCATCCATTTTTATAATGTGAAAGAGCGACTACTTAAAACATACCAGCTCCATATGCCATCATTGCATTATTTACTGACCTTTCTGCAATGACTTTACAGCTTAGAAGGCAACTTGCACCTATTACCGCCATCTTGCGAGAAAATTAAATCCTCTATAAATGGGGTTTCCTTGTACACCTCCTTCTTACTAAGAATGGTGTAACCCCCTCTATACAATCAGTAGATCAAGGATTTCTACTACTAAAACGTTGGAACATTCCAACTCCGAATATGCAAACATCTTCGAAGAAACATCCAGACAGAATAGAAGAGGAATGGCAAACGGTACACCATCACAACACTCATCATTAATCAGCGGTCAGGTAGACTGCAGATGGCGGCTGCGGTCCTTGGCTCACATTGCCATCTATGCGGGATCTGCTGGACTTTCCCCCAACACAGTCTGTCAGACCCTTTTTCCAACTATGGCTCAAGCCAGTAATACGGACTCTACCAGGTTGCATGAAAGTAACCATTTGTTCTAATTGTTTTTTATATGTTATTTTCACTTGTTTTCCTTACAGGGTAGATTTATTAAGATTACATGCTTTTCTAATAGGTCTAGGGATAAAAGTAAAAGTAATAGCAATGTAAATACTGTAAATACTTTCCTGCTGCATCCAAAACCTTTTCTTGCCCCAATGAATGAATGGCTATTAACATAATATCCATTAATTCCAAGGGCCTGAACACTCCTTTCACACGCAACCAACTCTGGAAGGAAGCTCAGTTTCAATCTGCAGACATCTTGTTAGCCCAAGAAACACATATACTACTTAAAGATGCTTCACAAGTTCAGAATTGTAGGTTTCCAGAACATTTTCCAAGCACATCATTCAAAAAAGTTCAGAGGAGTGCTCCTTGCTATTAAGGCAACAGTCGCATTTCAACATATCAAGACAATTCAAGACGCAGAAGGATGTACATTATTGTGATATGCAATTTAAACAATGTACTATATACCATATGCTGTGTCTATGACCCAAACAGCAGACAGATTAACTTTTTTCATAACTCAAATTACGTATAGGAGGAGATTTCAACCTCATCCCTGATCCTCAAATTGATTATACTAATACTTCAAGGCTCCAGGGCCCAGGTCTTTATTCTGAATTATGGAAATATGATTTATTCGATTCATGGAGAGTTATGTGTGCAACAGAAAGAGATTATTCATTTCATTCACAAGTTCATAATTCATATTCCCGCATTGATCTTATGCTGGTAGATAGAGTCCTGTTCCTTGGATGTCCGAGGCTAAGATTGGTATAAATATGTGGTCTGACCACGCGTCGGCCTCGCTTCGTATAATGGAGGACTGGTCTTCTGTCCATACTCATCTTTGGAGATGTAAACCTTACATTTTATCTCATTCTTCCAATCGCCCGCACATTAAAAAGCAGCCTCAGGGAATTTTTCCACTACAACACGGATTCAATTGCTGCCATAGCCACTGTTTGAAATACTCATAAGATTTTCATGAGCGGGATATTCAGGAAATATGGCTTTATTGATGTCAAAAAAAGGAATGCCCAGATTCGAGAGTTAACTACAAAACTTCACAGCGTAGAAGAGATAAATAAGTCAAACCACTCTTCAAAGGGATTGGAGCAAATTCAAACACTTAGAACTCAACTTCAACACTATCTACTTCACTCATATAATAAACAACTTAGGAAAACTAAAGCAACTTATTACTCTCAAGGCAATAAAGCGGGGAAAATACTCGCAAATCAAATGAAACAGAAACATTTAAAGTCGTCTACTATTCCCTTATTTTATAATCCAGCAGATTATAATAAGAGTTAAACACCGGAGGCCTTATCCAATAGATTCAAATCCATTTATGAGGGCCTATGTAATCTACATAAGGATCCCTTCACAGCCCAGGCCAACATAACAGACATTAAAGATTTCTCAAACAGTCCAATATTCCCTCCTTATCGACGAAACAGATAGAAACATTAAATGCTCCCTTTACCTTAGCAGAAGTAACTAAAGATATCATATCCCTGGCTGAACAAAAATCCCCAGGACCATATAGTCTTACCTCCAAATTCTATAAAGCTTTTATCCATATCTTACCTAATCACCTCCTCAAATTTTTCAACGAAGCAGCTGAAACAAACAAATTCCCTTTGGAGAATCAACAGGCTCTAATAACCAACATCCCCAAACGTAATAAATCGCCAGAACTTCCTCAAAACTACCATCCTATATCTCTGCTCAACACAGACCTTAAATTATATGCCTCTGTAATCGCCTCCAGGTTGATGCCTTATATTTCAGAGATAGTAAGTGAAGACCAAGAAGGATTTATTAGAGACCGACAAGTCTCGGATAACACTAGAAGAGTGATAGATAGTCTCCTCACTTCTCGGCGCTCCATACTACGGGGTTAGAGGGCAGAATTTTAAACACTATTGGTGCATTATACTCCACCCAATCAGCCCAGATATTTGAAAACCATTCCCCCTCTAATTTTTATCTTATTAATCGAACCGCTAGCTAGGACTCTATGAGCAACTGCTGGCATATATGGAGGTCCAAATAGGGGGGAAAACACACACTACATCCTCATATGTAGATGACATTATTCTTACATTAGAAAAACCTCTCTTAAACAGCTATGCAGATCATTGAAGGATTTAGTCAGATCTCATATTATAAACTCAACATTCAAAAATCTCAAGCTCTCCCCATACCCATACTCTGTGACTCCCTCTACTATCTAAAACAAAAATTCTACTTAGATTGGCAAAAGAATCAGTCCAATGTTTAGGAATCCAGGTTACGAATTCCCCAAATACATTATATTCACATAACTATGTCCCGCTGCTGAATTCACTAGCCAAAAGATTGTAACTCCTTGCTGTAGGCTGAATATTACTTATTTAGGTGTAAAAAGGCATCTAAGCCCTTCTTGAAGCTCTCTGCTGTCCCTGCTTTGACCAACGCTTGAGGCAGGCTATTCCGCAGATTTACAGTTCTCTAATTAAACCTTGTTTTCTTCAGACGGAGACAGTGCCCCCTTGTTTTTTGATTTGATTTAATCTGGAATAACTTATCACAAAATTTTTTTATGGACCATTCATATATTTATATAAATTAATCATGTCTCGTCGTAGTTGTCTCTTTTCCAGGCTAAATAAATCTAATTGTTTTAATCTTTTCTCATAACCAAGACCCTCCATATCCCTTATCATTTTTGTGGCTCTACGTTGAACCTTCTCCAGGACATCCTTTTTATGGACCATTGCCCAGAACTGGACAGCATATTCCAGGTGAGGCTGAACCAATGCCTTGTACAGTAAAATTATTACATCCCTATATATACCCCAACCCCTAGCTTGCTCATTTCAACTTGTGTTTCTGAGTGGCTTGTGAACATAAGTGGAGTTAAAACAAGCAGATTTTGTGTGTGTTAAGTGTGAATCTGTGGTTTGGGTGATTGTGGATTAAGCAGATAAATAAAAGCAAGGAACTTTTCTTAGTGTCACAATTTAAATAGGGATATATATATATATATATATATATATATATATTTAATTTGGATTTGATTTTAAATATACATACAATTTACATACTTTACATATTGTCAGACTCAGAGGTAGTGGATACTCTGAACCACTGCGGACGATGACACAAGTCACCGGAGTCTAAGTGGCACCCAGTTTTCACTAGAGCCCGTCGCAAAGCAGGTTGGACTAGCTGCGGCGTGGTACCACCAGGTCATTCCACAGGCGTGACTTGACCGCAGTGGCAGCAAAGGTCGAGGTACAGAAAAGGCAGGCAATCTTGTAGTTGGGACTGGCAGGAGGTCAGGATGGGCAGCACAGGATCAAAGTTAGAGACGTAGCAACCGGTCAGGGCAGGCGGCAAAGGAGCGAAGTCAGAAACGGAACTGGGGTCACAATAGGAAATCACAGAAATAGCGCAAGGCATCAAACACAGCTTTCTCTAAGGCTCGAGACACAAAAATCCGGCAGGGTTTGCAGGAAGAGGTAGGCTTATATAGAACGCTTAGGAAATGACCAGCACCAATTAATCGCGCGCTGGCGAGAAACCAGCGGGGGCAGAGGAGCACAGGTGAGCCTGTGACCCGCGATATGGACCACTCGTGACACATATAATGTACATTTGTCCAAATAAAATTTTTCCCTTTTGTAACAAATACGGCAAAAGAGAGGTAGCTATTTAAGGTTCTATACAACAATACACATTCAATCTCTCTAATTATCCCATACAATGTCCAACTGATTTTGTGTGACTTATAAATATATAGATAATTAAATAAATAAGAAAAGGAACACCACAAGTTTTCTTCCTTATGCGTTTAACTTTGAAATTACATAAGGGCTTAGCTAAGCTAATGCTTTTTTCTTTCTGTATTTCCATTGTTTTATATTTTTAGCTAGGGAAATTTCATTGTACAACTGCTCATTAACTAATGTAAAAAGCATATATACTATTCAAAGGTGAAGCTTATTCCAATGCAGTGGCATAATATATTGTTTATAGTTCTAGTCTTCTCATATAGAAAAGGTACACCATATGGGCCATCTCATCCTCTTGGTCCTGATCACGACCGCACCCTCTGCACCCTTCCAATTTTATGCCCCTGCGGAAATTCCTCCTGCCTAGAGTACAGAGCAGTTACAAAGCGGTACTTTCAAATCTGGAGGACCTGCCCTGTTTTTATATATATACACACCACTAAAACAAATGGGTAATACTTTATTGTTGCAGTTTAGGGGTCCACATTGTGATCTGGTCTCTTCAACCTAATATGGATTCTCAAACTGGCAATCCTTTTAAGCATGGTTTTAGAAAATCTCCTATATGATCCTAAACATCAGAATGCCTCTTAGGGCATTACATTATAATAGTAACTATGTAAGAAAATTGAAAGATTTCCCCGGCAAGCACAGCATCACACCAAGCATGCTGCTGGAAAAAGAATCACATTAACTCGTTATTTCAGGTGCCCTAATCCTTTCAGTGTAGTCTAATTAGTAATTGCATCTATTTTACCTTGGTTGCTTTTATTGAGCTATAGAGCTCTGCAGAGAATAATTTAAGAAAAAAGTAAATAAAAAAACATATTTAAGGAACAACTAGCAATTTAACCAACGTACAATTATTAACCATTTAATTGGCAGCTTAGCAAGTTATAGGCCAGCTAGCAATGCATAATGAAGTGGAACGCGGTGTCAGATATGCATTAATCTCATCATAATGTCATCAAAATGTCTTTTTAGAACCTGCAGAGGAATGTGGACAATTCTGTAAGTTTGGCAGCTCAAGCAAAGACAGGATTATCACAAGAGAGAGAGAGAAATTCAATGCTTCCAATTAAAAAGTAAAAATTGCTATGCTCATTATCTGGATAGAACAAAGCAGTTTCATCACTTATCATCATATAAAACAAACACCAATCTGAACTCTGCCCAATGTAGTCTGCTCGCCGCTGGCTGCCAAAACCAGATTCTTTTGTTCCTTTATTCTGCATGACAATTTATTGTATTTTCCTGACTTTATTCTGTCAATATAGAGCATGCAAGTGGAAGGCTATTATATTCAAACAATCAGGTGTATAAAGAGGTTTCAGATTCCTTAGCAAAAATAAATGGCTAAGCTTGATGGACTTTGGTTAAAAGGTAAAATACACACTCATAGTTTAGCCAATATTAGTATTGGTAGTAGTATAACTTATACAAATGTACAATTGTTCCATTAGCCATATAATAAAAGAGTCTCAGAAAGGGGACCACTATTGTCTGTGAGCTATGAAGTGTATTATCATAGTATACAAGGTTGAAAGAAGTCGCAGATCCATCATGTCCAATGTATAAGAATGAAACAAATGTTTTTTGCCCATAAACTGTTATTTTTTCTCTCAAGAAAGGAACCCAGTCCTCTCTTGAACATGTACAAAGAATCCACCATAACCTCCTGCGGCAGAAAGTTCCACAGCCTCACTGCTCTCACAGTTAAGAATCCCTGTCTATGGCTATGGTAGAATAGGTTTTGCTGAGATATATATGTATGCTGAGTTTCTGATATTAATTTTTGCTCCTAAAGAGCACTCGGTCTTATTTTCAGGGGATGTCTTATTTTTCCATAAACATTTATTGTTGAACAAAAAATTTACATTTATGCATTACATCTACACTTACTGTAGTCATATCATCACATTCATCATCATAAGCATCTGAATTCCATCAAGAAATTTTTGTTACTCTATTTCCATTTACAACAACCTATTTACCAATGGTTTATAAACAAAAACAACATTTTTTATATAGAAAACATTATGTCATCAACTTCTGTAACATCCTTCGCACTCTACAAACCCTGAATTTCATGCTGAATTGCTTGTGGCTCCATTTCTATTAGAACCATTGGTCCATAGAATCATCATTTTAGCACTTTCCTTCAATGAGAACTTCCTGTCCAGTTAGAGGCTTAGTGATTGTATCTCATGAATTCTTCAGTCATGCCACAGCCTCTTGCAGGCTAATAATAATAATCATCATTAGAGATGAGCGAACATGCTCGTCCGAGCTTGATGCTCGGTCGAGCATTAGGGTACTCGAAACTGCTCGTTACTCGGACGAATACTTCGCCCGCCGAGAAAAATGGCAGCTCCCGCCGTTTTGCTTTGCGGCCAGAAACAGAGCCAATCACAAGCCGGAGGAACTCTGCACTCCACCCAGCATGACGTGGTACCCTTACACGTCGATAGCAGTGGTTGGTGGCCAGATCAGGTGACCCTGGGATAGACTAGCCGCTGGCCGCGCTGCTCGGGCATTCTGTCTCTGGATGCCGCTAGGGAGAGACTGCTGCCGCTCAGGGAAAGCGTTAGGGTGTTCTATTAGCTTACGTTAGGCAGGAGTGATTCTCAAAGAACCCAACAGCCCTTCTAGGGCTACAATACGTTCTACTTTTTTATTTAATTTGCATCTTTTACCATTTTGTGAGGAATTAGCAGGGACTTGCTACACGTGTTTGTTTAGCTTTAGTGGCACACTATCCATAGCAAAGAACGAAGTGGGAAAATCAGTAGGGGTTGGATTGCTATTAGGCAATAACCCAGTGTCATCATCTGGCCTAGTACTGTGCTTCCTTTGATACTTGGCTAGAAAATAGCCATAGGAGAATACAAACAGCTTTCTTGAAGCCTACAGTAGTTCTATATATTTGATTTCTGGTGATCTGCTGTCGATGGTTTCTGCAGTGCATGTAATTGCCAATTCGGAGCAATTTGTAGTGGGACTTGGACCGCTGTGTGTCTGCGCTTAGTGCGCACATATCCATAGCAAAGCGCAGTGGCAAAATTCAGTAGGGGTTGGATTCATATTAGGCAATACTCAGTGTCATCTTCATCTGGCATAGTACTGTGCTTCCTTGATACTGGCTAGAAAGAAAATAGCCATAGAGGAGAATACAAACGCTTCTTGAAGCCTACAGTAGCGTTCTATATATTTGATTTCTGGTTGATCTGCGTGACTGTAGTTTCTGCAGTGCATGTACTTGCCAATCTGAGCAATTTGTAGTGGGATTGCGCGCTGTGTTCTGCGCTTAGTGGCGCACATATCCATAGCAAAGGCTGAAGTGGCAAATTCAGTAGGGGTTGGATTTCTATTAGGCAATAACTCAGTGTCATCTCATGCGATAGTACTGTGCTTCCTTGATACTTGCTAGAATATAGCCATAGGAGAATACAAACAGCTTCTTGAAGCCTACAGTAGCGTTCTATAATTTGATTTTGGTGATCTGCTTGACGTAGTTTCTGCAGTGCATGTACTTGCCAATTCTGAGCAATGTTGTGGGACTTGCGACCGCTGTGTTCTGCGCTAGTGGCGCACATATCCATAGCAAAGGCCGAAGTGGCAAATTCAGTAGGGGTTGGATTTCTATTAGGCAATAATCAGTGTATCTCATCTGGCATAGTACTGTGCTTCCTTTGATACTTGGAGCTAGAAAATGCATAGGAGAATACAAACAGCTTCTTGAAGCCTACAGTAGCGTTATATATTATTTCTGGTTGATCTGTGGTGACTTGTATTCTGCAGTGCATGTACTTGCCAATTCTGAGCAATTGTAGTGGGAATTGCGACCGCTGTGTTCTGGTTAGTGGCGCACATATCCATAGCAAAGGCCGAAGTGGCAAAATTCAGTAGGGGTTGGATTTCTATTAGGCAATAACTCAGTGTCATCTCATCGGCATAGTACTGTGCTTCCTTTGATACTTGGCTAGAAAATAGCCATAGGAGAATACAAACAGTTCTTGATCTTGAAGCCTACAGTAGCGTTTTATATATTGATTTTGGTTGAATGCTGGTGGCTTGTAGTTTCTGCAGTGCATGTACTTGGCAATTTGAGCAATTTGTAGTGGACTGCGACGCTGTGTTCTGCGCTTAGTGGCGCACATATCCATAGCAAAGCCGAAGTGGCAAAATTCAGTTAGGGTTGGATTTCTATTAGGCAATAAATCAGTGTCATCTCATCTGGCCAAGTAATGTGCTTCTTGATACTTGGCTAGAAAATAGCCATAGCAATAGGATAGCATTGTGTTGGTTTTAAAAAACTCAAAAAAAAAAAAAACAAAAAAAAAAAAAAGTAAAAAAAAAAAATAAGTTAGAACTCTCATTTTAAAATGTTTAACCGAGGGCTAGGGGTAGAGGACGAGGGCGGGGACGTGGGCGTCCAACTACTGCAGGGGTCAGGGCCGTGGGCTGGGCGGGGGGGGAGACCCACCTGCTGATGAGGGAGCAGGGGAACGCCGCAGAGCTACACTCCCAGGTTCATGTCTGAAGTTACGGGACTCGTGGGTAGAGCACTGTTGAGGGCCAGAACAGTGCGACGAAAGGTGATGTCGTGGATGCTGACAATGCTTCGAGCAATTTGTCCACCACCAGTCAGTCTTCCACGCAGTCCACCATGTCACCGAAACGCCACTCCTCCAGCTCCTGCACTCAGCCTCCTCCCCCCCAGTCTGCCCCCTCCCAGGAAAATTTGGCATTTGAACCGGCATACTGAGGAAATGTTTCTGGACCCTTCCACAGTCACAAACCACTTGTCCGGTTGCTGCTGAGCAATTTTCCGATGCCCAGGTTTCCACCAGTCCACAGTTGTGGGTGATGATGACCTTCTTGACGTAGTGGAAGTGTGTAAAGAGGTGTCCGACGATGAGGGAGACACGGTTGTCAGACAGTGGGAAGTTGTTGTAGGGCAGGAAGTCCGAGGGGGGAGCAGGCTGAGGGGATCGGAGGATGATGGAGGTGACAGACCCAAGCTGGGTTGAGAGGCCGGGTGAACACAGTGCTTCTGAGACGGAGGAGAGTCCTCGACCGGAACAGGTGGAAGAGGCAGTGGTGGGCCAGACGGAGAGGCAGGGCCAGAGCTGGTGCATCAGCGCCACTGTCAATAGTGAAGTCCCGTGGTGAGGGCTCTTGCGCGAGGGCTAGATTCAGAAGTGTGGAGGTTCTTAAGGAAACACCGGATGACCGACGGACTGTGGTGTGCAACATTTGCCAAAACAGGCTCAGCAGGGGTTCCACCACTACTAGTAACTACCACCAGTATGCGCAGGATATGAATGCTAAGCACCCCACTCAGTGGCAACAAGCCGTTCACCTCCGGCCGTGCACACCACTGCTCCTTCCCTGTGTCAGCTGCTAGTCAGCCCCTGCCCAGGACAACTGCCACAAAAACCCCATCGTCGCCTCCACGATCCTCCACAGCATCCACAGCGTTCAGCTCTCCATACCCAAGCGCTGGAGCGGAACGCAAATATAGTGCAACCCACCCGCAGCCCAGCCTTAATGTGCACATCTCAGATTGCTTAGGCTGGAGATGCTGCCTATAGGCTAGTAGAGACCGAGGCCTTTCGCAACCTCATGGCGGCGGCCGCCCCTCGGTATTCGGTCCCAGCCGCCACTACTTTCCCGATGTGCCGTCCCAGCTGCACCAGCACGTGTAGACAACATCATCCGTGCCCTGACAAACGCCGTTTCTGACAAGGTCCACCTGACCACGGACACGTGGACGAGTGCTGCCGGGCAGGGCCACTATATATCGCTGACGGCACATTGGGTTAACTTGGTGGAGGCTGGGACCGAGTCTGACCTGGGGCTGCTCATATATGCCGACGCCGAGGATTGCGGGGCCCTCGGTCCAGGTGTTTCAGGCCTACTATGCCTCCTCCTTCTCCACCCCTCCTCCTCCTCCTCCTCCGAACTACCATCCGTGGGCACGGCGCCATCAGTCGGGAGCTCAGGCACAGCAGCAGTGCCGTCGCTAAGCGACAGCAGGCGGTGCTCAAACGAGAGCTAGGCGACAAAAGGCACACGCCCAGAGCTATTACAGGGCATCACGGCGCAGACATGATCTGTGGCTGGCACCGCTGAAACTCAAGCCGGGAATGGTTGTGTGTTTGACAACGGCCGTAACCTGGTGGCGGCTCTGCAACTCGGCAGACTGACAACAGTGCCATGCCTGGCCATGTGTTAATCTGATAGTGCAGCGTTTCCTCAAGACATACCCCAATCTGTCTGATTGCTCACGAAGGTGCGCAGCATCTGTGCACATTTCAGGAAGTCCAGCCCAGATGCTGCCATCTAGGGCAGCGCAGCGCCGCCTCCAACTTGCCCGCTCACCGACTGTTGTGCGACGTGCCCACGAGGTGGAATTCAAACACTGACCATGTTATCCAGAGTTTACCAGCAGCGCAGAGCGATGTTTAGACTGCCAGATGTCAACTTCCACCAGAATGGTAGTCAGGTCAGTCAGCTTCTCAAGTCTACAATGAGGAGTGGACGTGGATGTCTGATATCTGTCAGGTGCTGAGTAACTTTGAGGAGTCAACACAGATGGTCAGTGGCGATGCCGCCATCAGCCATCACCATCCCCGTGCTTGGCCTGTGAAAAAACTCTCTGGTCAGCATGAAGTCGGAAAGCTTTGCGCTCGTCACAGAGACGGGGGAAGAATATTCCCTTGTTGATAGCCAAAGCACCCTGAGGTCTGTTTCTCAGCGCATATCGGAGGAGTGGAGGTGGAGGAGGATGAGGAGGAAGGGAGGAGAATGTTGGCGAGACACAAGAGGGGACCATTGTTGAGTCCTTCACTGTTCAGCGTGTATGGCAGAAGAAGAGAGAGTTGGAGGAGTGGAGGAGGGGAAATGGACAGTCAGGCCAGTGAGGGGAGTGATTCTTACGCGTTGGTACTCTGGCGCATATGGCAGATTTCAGCTAGGCTGCCTATCCCGTGCCCTCGCGTTTCAAAGAATTTATCCAAGCACGATACTGGGTGTTCACTCTCCTGGACCCACGGTACAAGCAAAATCTCCCCACTCATCCCGGAGAGGAAGGAGTGTGAGAATGCATGAATACCAGCAGGCCTGGTGCACAAGCTGAAACAGTTTTCCTTTGACAGCGCTAGCGGCAAGGCAGGTGCGTAGTTTGGGGACAAGTAGAGAGGGAGAGTAGGCGAGCAGGCAGCTTGTCCAGCACTGGCAAGGGTACGCTTACAAGGCTTTTGCCAGCTTTATGTCACCCCAGCAAGACACTGTCACACTGTCCCAGTTCGGCGAGTAGGGGCTGATCTTTACAGAAAGATGGGTGAGGGAGTACGTAGCTGACCATACATCGTCTAAATGATCACACAGCTCCCTACAACTACTGGGTTTCAAAGCTGGACATGTGGCACGAACTGGGCTGACGCCTGGAGGTTCTTGCCTGCCCTGCCGCTAGCGTCTGTCCGAGCGGGTTTCAGTGCAGCTGGTGGCATCATCACGATAAAGCGTACACAGCCTGTCGACTGACAGCGCTGAAGGCTGACGCTTTTTAAATGAATAAAGGTGGATTTCTCAGAATTTCCAATCTCCACCAGGTGAAGGAAGCTCAACCTGAATAATTGATCCACTCCTCCTCCTCCTCCTCATTTTCCTCCTTCTCTTCTTTGTACACTAAGCAGAGGAAAATGGCTATTTTTGACAGGGCCCACTGGCTCTTGCTATAGTATTCATGCATTTAATTTTTCTGGAGGGCCACCTACCCGGTCCTCTGTTTGAAACAATTTTGTGAGTGCCACATACAGGCACTCATCTATTCCATTTTTCTGAGGGCAACCTACCCGGTCCTGTTTTAAAAATTTTTGGGAGACGCCACATACAGGCACTCCAATCTATTCATTTTACTGCAGGGCCACCTACCTGCTCCCTGGTTTGAACAATTTTTGGGACTGCCACATACAGGCACTCAATCTATTCCATTTTATGGAGGGCAACTACCTGCTCCTGGTTGAAACAATTTTTGTGAGTGCCAAATACCAGCACTCATCTATTCCATTTTTGGGAGGGCCACTACCCGGTCCTCTGTTTAAAAAATTTTGGGACGACCACATACGGCAATCAATCTATTCCATTTTACTGCAGGGCCACCTACTGTCTCTGGTTTGAACAATTTTGGGACTGCCACATACAGGCAATCAATCTATTCCATTTTACTGGAGGGCCACCTACCTGCTCCTCTGGTTTGAAACATTTTGGGACTGGCCAATACAGGCACTAATCTATTCCATTTTACTGCAGGGCCACCTACCTGCTCCTCTGGTTTGAACAATTTTGGGGACTGCCACATACAGGCACTCATCTATTCCATTATGCAGGGCCACCTACCTGCTCCTCTGGTTTGAACAATTTTTGGACTGCCACATACAGGCACTCAATCTATTCCATTTACTGGAGGGCCACCTACCTGCTCTCTGGTTTGAAACATTTTTGGGACTGCCACATACAGGCACTCAATCTATTCCATTTTACTGCAGGGCCACCTACCTGCTCCTCTGGTTTGAACAATTTTGGGACTGCCACATACAGGCACTCAATCTATTCCATTTTACTGCAGGGCACACCTACCTGCTCCTCTGGTTGAACAATTTTGGGACTGCCACATACAGGCACTCAATCTATTCCTTTACTGGAGGGCCACCTACCTGCTCCTCTGGTTTGAAACATTTTTGGGACTGCACATACAGGCACTCAATCTATCCCATTTTACTGGAGGGCCACCTACCTGCTCCTGCTGTTTGAAAAATGTTGGGATGCCACATACAGGCACTATCCAAATTAAATTGTCTCCATTGCAGCCTCCACACTGTGTTCTCCATTGCTACCTCCAAAAGTCGTCCATATAGCTGCCTCCATACATCGTCCCTTATCAAACGAGGGTTGTCAGGCAGAAATTTGGGTTGTTTTCATGGATTCCACATCAAAGTTGTTAACTTTGTCACCACCTGCTGTGTAATCCCCAAAATATACTGGCAAACTTACCATTTAGGGATATTATTTCAGCGCTCTTGCGCATCTGGTTTACATTTCCCTCACCCGGCATTATCCTAAACTTATAAGAACGCTACTACAACTTGATCTTATACAAAAGGTTTCTTAGAAGTGCTGTTTGGGGAGTAGCCTAGAGGACAGGGGCTTGGATTGGCGAAAGCTCGCTGGAGCGGAACGCCAGCTCCATGCGCATCATGCGCCTTCTTGCGCATCTGTTTACTTCCCCTCACCCGCCATATCCACAAACTTATAAGAACGCTACATACACTTAATTGGTGCAGGTGGGACCGAGTCTGACCCTGCGGGTCGTAATACTGCCGACGCAGAGATTGCGGGGCCTACCTCGGTCCAGGTCTCAAAGGCCTATATACCTCCTCCCAACCTCCTCCACCTCCTCCTCCTCCGAATCACATCGTGGGCATGGCGCCATCAGTCGGTAGCTCTAGGCACAGCAGCAGTGCCGTCGCTAAGCGACAGCAGGGCGGGTGCTGAAAAATGCTGATGGCCTAGGCGATAAAGGCACAGCCCAAGAGCTATTACAGGGCATTCCACATCAAAGTTTAACTTGTCGCCACCCTGCTGTTAATCCCCAAAATATACTTGCAAACTTTTACCATTTAGGGATATTATTTCAGCGCTGCTTGCGCATCTGTTTACATTCCCCTCACCCGGCATATCCTAAACTTATAAGAACGCTACTAAACTTGATCTTATACAAAAGGTTCTAGAAGTGCTGTTTGGGAGTAGCCTAGAGACAGGGGCTTGGATTGGCGAAAGCTCGCCTGGCAGCGGAGCGCAGCTCCATGCCAAGATCCAACTAACATAGTTTTAACTGCAGCACCTTTAATCTACTACTAGTTCACGCCTCCATACATGGTCCCCTATCAAACGAGCTGTGTCAGGCGAATTTTCGGTTGGTTCATGGCTTCCATGTTAACTTTGTCGCCACCTGTGTGTAATCCACAAAAATACTGGCAAACTTTTATCATGTACCGATATTTGAGCGCGCTTCTTGCTCACCTCCTTTGGTTCTCTCTGCCACACATTGGTTGAAGCCTGAGTCCATTTAGGGTATGTCGCCATGCCACTCTCTAGCCTGCTGCCGCTGCCTCTGATGCCGTCCCCTATAGTGTCAGGGTCAATTATTGGATGTTTTAGATGCTATCTAGCTTCATTCTGTCACTCTGTATGGCCATGCTGTGCCATAATTTTGGCATAAGGTGCGATTATGCAGCTCAGAGGCATCCATGCATGCTGCCCCTGCTGTTTCCTGTCCATTTCCGTGGTGTTTCCATGCTTTTCTGAGGTTCCCAGGTGTTTGGCCAAGCTTCCCTGTGCAGAGCCTTGGTCCCTTGAAAAATGCTCGAGTCCCCATTGACTTCAATGGGGTTCGTTATTCGAGACGAGCACTCGAGCATCGGGAAAAGTTCGTCTCGAATAACGAGTACCCGAGCATTTTAGTGTTCGCTCATCTCTAATCATCATCTTTATTTATAAATGATCTACTTTTGTCAATGTATGGCATGGGAGAGATGTAGCAATGACTGCCACTAGGTCTAATTTTTGAGGGAGGCCTTATATTTTTCTAAGCTTAAAAAAAATCGAACTAGGTCTTATTTTCTGGGTATATCCTGAGGAAACAGTATCAAACCATTTGGGTCATTAAAATAAAATCAGTTATACTAAATCGAGTTTATATACCCTCTGAGGTAGATTAGTGTGATTAAGTTTTGTTGAGACAGACACCAGTGAGATAATCTATATGTTTAGAGTCTATTTCTTATTCATGTTCAATGGTGTGGAGCCTTTACTATATTTGGGATTCAAACCACTGGTCGCCCCTCCACAATAGCCAATTTATGTGTCCTGACCATGACTGAATGAATGAGTAGCAGTGCAGAGACTTGTGAGTTGGCTATTTTCCTCTCTTGGGGCCCACGGATATTTGTCCCCCAAAATTTTAATACCTCTAAGTTGCCATCGTGGTATTTGTGCATAAGTCTGCCTCTAAGTTGCCATCGTGGTATTTGTGCACAAGTCTGGACAAAGATGTATTCTTTTTTTTTTTGTTGTTTAGTCAGTGAGGGGCACCTCTTAAATAGTTTGGCCTTTATGTATTACATACCGTATATACTCGAGTATAAGCCGACCCGAGTATAAGCCGAGGCCCCTAATTTTACCACAAAATACTGGGAAAACCTATTGACTCGAGTATAAGCCGAGGGTGTGAAATGCACTGGTCACAGCCTCCCCAGTGTATATAGCCAGCCAGTTTTTTCAGTACATTTTTTGTGCTGAAAAACTAGGCTTATACTCGAGTATATAAGGTATGTATTATGACAGAAAAATACAAAAAATAAAAATATATATAAAATATACGATATGTGAACAAAGTTTAAAAAGTCTGTCAAAGAACTTAACTGGTGCGACTTCATCAACTGGTGCACCTTCATGCTTTTGGAATATAGGGTCCTATATCTGTAGCAGTTGATTAATCAGGCAGCTGTATTGAAAAAATGTAAGCATAAATCCACTAATATCAAAGTGGTTCTATAAGGTGAACACACTCACAGTTCAGAGACTCGCCATTCGATGTCTTCAATATTCCTTCAATGTTGTTCCAGTCATCCTGCTGCACAAGGATGCCGTGAGGGTTTAGCGTTTCCTTCAGAGAGATGTTACTTTTGGATCGTAACAAAGTAAAGAGTTGATGGGACAACAGGTGTCTTTTCACATGTTGCGTTTCTTGTCGTATACAAAACCAAAGCAATGAAACGGGGGGTATGGGCATAGATCATAGAAGACCCCCCGCAATATTAAATCATACCACCAAAATATTGGAAAAAACACAGCATCTTAGGTATATGCGTATAAGACAAAAAATCTTTTATTGGAAGAGGTAATATAACACAATGCACCAACAACAATTGAGTATAAAAACAACAGAGAGTGCCACGTAATTACAAACTCATAAAACAAATGGAAGAGGAGAAGACTGGTAAGTATAATCTGATAGCAATCACAACCTAAGTAGGAATCACATACAGAGGGATTGTGTACCTCATATGGAGTAAGTATAGTTACCTGTACCAGTGGAAGGGCACACGCTGTACTGGTAACTATACTGTACAGCGTGTGCCCTTCCACTGGTACAGGTAACTATACTAAACATAATAAACAGTAAAAATCACAGACACATTAGGTATCGCCGCGTCCCAAAATGCCCGATCTATCAAAATATAAAAACGGTTACAGCCGGCAGTGACCTCTGAGACGGGAAATGGCGCCCAAATGTCCGAAATGCGACTTTTACACCTTTTTACAACACATAAAAATTAGAATAAAAAATGATCAAAATGTCGCACAGACTTCAAAATGGTAGCAATGCAAACGTCGGCTCATTTTGCAAAAATGACACCTCACACATCTCCGTGCGCGAAAGTATGAAAAAGTAATTAGCTTCAGAAGATGGCAATTTTTTTTTTTCTTTTTTGTACACATTCGTTTAATTTTTGAAAATGTATTAAAACACAATAAAACCTGGATAACTTTGGTATCACCGCGATCGTACCGAACCAAAGAATAAAATAGAGGTGTTATTTGGAGCGCACAGTCAAAGTCGTAAAAACTGAGCCCACAAGATTTTTCCATATTTGGAATTTTTTTCAGCTTTACAGTACACGGCATGTAAAAATAAATAGCATTACGGGAAAGTAAAATTTGTTACGCACAAAATAAGCCCTCACACAGGTCTGTACACGTAAAAGTGAAAAAGTTATGGATTTTTGAAGGTGGAGAGCGAGAAATGAGCGAAAAAAACCCTGCGTCCTTAAGGGGTTAAAAGATATTTTATCTGTTTTCCACAAAGCAGCTATAAGGGTTATTGCCATGACTGTTATATGAAATATTACTATTCTTTCTTCGGGAGAGAGTTCCGCCAATCCCATCCCCAATAACGCCATGGCGGGGATGAGGGATAATATAAAATTTCAATATCCCTTATAGAACTTTTTCAATTTGTTGACAAAATTCGGTTAGGATTGGGCAAGCTTAGAATATGTGTAATATTGTACTCGGAGAACTTAAACACCTCCAACATTTGTTTGTGGATGATGGATTTATTTTGGATAATTTGCTGGGAGTGTAGTACCATCGATACAAAATTTTCCGTCTTGCTTCTAGGTGTAATGTACATTTAGATAGTATAGTGGGTGATTTCAATATGAATTCCTAGTTCTCAGGTTCTAAGGTAAGATTCAGATCTCTCTCGCAATGTTTTACACACAACATTTGTTCTGCTGGAGATAATGAATCCAATGCTTGGTATACCAGAAAACTTTATTTAAAAAATATTTTTGTTATCCAAGCTAGGTTTTGGGGGTCTTGCTAAAAAGTGTCATTTCAGTAGGTATTTGTAAAAATCTTTCCTATGGACTTTTGACGTATGACGGAAAAGGCCATTAACCGGTTAAGGACCTTTCCTGTTTTTTCATGTCCATTTTTCACTCCCCACCTTCAAAAATCTATAACTTTTTTATTTTTACACGTAAAGAGCTGTGTGACGGCTTGTTTTCTGCGTAACAAATTGCACTTCATAATGATGGTATTAAATATTCCTATTGGTACCACATTTGCTATGCGCCATTCCTGTGGAACATAACCAGTCCTCAGTGAATCTTCAAATATTAAAAATAACGGTTTGTTTATCACCGTACATAATTCATGCAGAACCCGGGGGTGTATGCCATCTGGCCCAGGTGATTTATCCATCTTAGTGGTTGCGAGGCGGCACCACACCTCTTCCTGGGTTAAACTGTTGACATAAAAAGAATTAACATTATTCCTCATTGGGCAGCACCTGTGACTATACTGTCTAGATAAGCAAGGTGACTGCCTCCCTATACCCCCACACAATATACAGATTATGCAAGTAAAATACCTTCAGATCTACTTGGTTGCAATAAAAATCACACAATGAATATCAGGAAATAAAAATGTAGATGCACATATCTATTTGTTGCTGGATCCAAAAAGTACTCCTTCCCTTAAACCTAAGTCACACTTAAGACACTGCACACACTTGGGATCAATGCACACTCGCCGCCAAGCTCACACTCTCGCTTTGCTAATGCTTTTTTTAAAGTTATCTGCCACAAAAATCTGCAGAGCTCACTGCACAAGATCTGGCTGCAAAAGTGGCCTTTTCCCCAAATGTGTTCAATTTTACAAATTCCATTTTGTACCCAGTTGGTAACATTCAGGTTATCTACTAGATGAGCTAAAATACTGCAAGGCATATCTGTCACTCTTAACGAAAAAAGTTTTTTCTTGGTTGAATATTGTTTCCATTTATTGTACACTGTTTGTGCCGTGGATAATTTGGGGATATTTTTTTGACCATCTAATGCTAATTCCCATAGCCAAGTTGACATTGGAATTTGCATATCTGCTTCATTTTCAATCTGCACCCAATGTTTAGTTATTTTTTCCAAACACAAATACCTTGCTTGTTTTAAGATTGCTCCCTCATAGTATCTGCTTACATTTGATAGTCCCAATCCTCCTTTAGATTGGGGTCTATATAGTACATTGGCTGCTGTTCTCAACTTGGTATCAAGCCACACATATTTATTTAATATATTCTGGAGTTTGGTCAAAAACCTTTTAGAAACTTATTTGGGAGCATATATGTGATTTTTGGAAGAACCATCATTGTAGCTTTCCTTCCAACCCATGATACCCAGTGTTTAGCATAATATTTTAACTCAGCTTCAATTTGTGGTGTAAGAGGGGAATAATTGAGGGAAAACAAGTTTTGCTCGGAAAAGCTAACTTGATTCCCAGATACGCCCATATAACATACACTTCCTGTAGGTAAGATTTTGTTAACATTGGGAGGTTCCGTCCTAATATTAGGGATTTAGTTGCATTCAGTTTGTAATATAAGACTCTACTAAACAGGTTAAGTATTAAGGAGACGGCTGCTAATGATTTTGCAGGTTTTGTAAGAGCTATAAGGTTGTCTTCAAATAATCCAATTTTGTGGTGTACTCTTCCCACTTTAATGCCTAATACTGCCCCTGGGGCTCTGATTGCTTCTGCTAGTGGCTCCATTATCATTGTAAAGATCAGTGGCGAAAAGGGGCATCCCATTGGTTATTAGGAAGGGCTGGGAGGAATATTCTGACATAGTAACATAGGCGGATGGATTAGTTTATAATGCCATGACCGCATTTTGTGAAAAAACTAATTTTTCTAATACTTCCCTCAAGTACCCCCAGTGCACCCTGTTGAAAGCCTTCTCCGCATCTAGCGACAAGAGCTGAGAAGGTGTACGACTACTCTCTATCAGTTCTATTAAATTAATGAAGCATCTGGTGCCGTCTGAGGAGACCCTTTTTTCTGACGAAGCCCACCTGATCTTTGTGCATGAGCTCCAGCAGGAGAAGAGCCAACCTGTCTGCCATTATCTTAGCATGTAGCTTCAAGTCTGTGTTAAGTAATAAAATTGGGCGAAAATGGCTGGTCTATCCAGGGTTTTACCTGGCTTTGTGAGAGTGACTATGGAGGCAGATAACATCTCTTTAGGGATATGTCCTGTGGCCTGGATATTTTTAACTCTACCATAACTTAGGACCCGTAATCTCTGATACTGATACTGAATTTTCTGTAAAAAAAAGTCAGATATCACCATCGGTGTTTTATCATGGAATTTAGCGAGATGCAGCAAAAATTATTTAGTCTCCATCGGCTATAGCGAGCGTTTGAATATTGCTCTTCTGTTTCTATGTGGATCGGGTCTTGATCTGAACAACTAATCACATCAATTCTGGATGATCTTATCCTGCTAAATAGTAAGTGATCCGCTAGGAATAGGTTAAGTCTAGAGTATATTTTATGGGGATGAGAGTTAAACAAAAAATCTTTTTCAGTCGGATGTTGTAATCTCCACATATCCAGATAGGCTTCTTGATGAGTAAGTTGGAATAATTCTGACGCTTTATCTGGATGTGTGGAATTAGAAGTGTCCACTGATGGCTACATTGGCATATTAAAGTCTACTGCACATAATACAGATGCTTGTTTGTGTGTGTCCACTGCAAACTATTTTTTTTTTTTATTTTGTCTGTTTCTTGTTTGGGGCATACACTGAAACTAGTGTGTAAGTTGTATTGTTAATCGAGCATATCATTATTACAAATCTCCCCAAAGGGTCCAATATTTTATCGACCATTGTGTACCCCCCTTATCTTATCTGTTGCTGGAGGAGCGTAAATATTGGAAAAATGTTTGTGGTGTACATCCACCTGATTGAGGTACATATCCTAGGCGCATAATACATCAGTTTTAGACTGCATTGCATCTTTACACGTGCTTGCCCTTTTATATGGTCTGTTTAGTCCCTTAACATTAATTGAAGCAACTTTAATTACCATGGGTCATATAGTATAATGTGAGTGCTGAACATTCTCAGGATTAAGATATATATATTTTTACGTATGAACTTATTGTTTGCAATATTTATGTTTTTTACTAATGGTCATTTAACCTTAAGTCCTTAAAGAGAACCCGTCATGCAAAACAACCCCCCTAAACTAAATATATTTTCATAAACTGCCATTAGAGAGCATTGCCTCTATCCCTTCATTGTCCCTCTACATGCCTGTAAACCTAAGCAATGAGGTCCTAAAGCTGTATGCAAATGACCTGTGAAATGTCCAATGAAGTATTAGCATATTCAAGCTGTCCACTCTATTCATGAGTGGGAGGTACAGCCACACCCCTAGTGCTTGACTGACAGCCTGTATAATGGTGTGAGGCTGTATAATGATGTGCTTCCTGGTGCTGTTGGCCACGCCCCCTGCAGCCTGTGTGTGAATGTGTGTGTGTGTTTAGGAGAGATACAGCAGCTCCTGGCAGCCATGTTACAGCAGAACATGTCAGATTCATGTGTAGCTGATGTCTGTGTCTCTCACCTGTATATTAGGAGGATGCAGCATGTCAGCAGATGCAGCACACACACTAGCCATGCTTTACTATACATTACACACAGACATGAGCAGGGGGAGGAGAGGGGAGGGGTAACAGGGGTGACATCACTGCCTCTGACCATGTGACCAGCCTCATTTACATAATAAAACATAGATGATTTTACAATGATTAATGTATGAAATAACTAGATAAAGGCTGGGATGGGATCCTTGTGAGCTGCTCCAACAGGTAGAGGTGACAGGACAAGTGACACAGACCTGATGACAGGTGTCCTTTAAGGACGTAGCCAGTTTAAAGCTTAAGGCTCAGCACGATTTTTTGGATTCTGACTTGCATCGATTTATATGGTTATAACTTTTGAACACTGTTACTTATCAAAACGATTCTGAGGCTGCTTTCCCCCACATGTTGTATTTCATTTTAGTGGTAAATTTTGGCTGATAAGTTTTGCGTTTTATTTACAAAAAAAAGAAAAAATGATGAATTTTTTGAAAAATTTGCCATTGTTGAAATTCTAAATCATTGCGTTTTCAGGCAGATAGATTTACCACCTAAATAAGTTGCTGAATAACATTTCCCATATGTGTACTTTTCATTTTTTAAATGTCTGGATAATTTATTTTGATGTCAAGCGGCGTACAAATCGAATAGTGATTTTCCGTATTTTCAGAATTGACCATTTTGTGGGTAAATACCGTTTTGAATGAAATATTACATATTTAGCATTAAAACCCCCTATATAATCAACCCATTTTCAAATCTGCACCCCTCAAACTATCAGAAACAGCTTTTAGGAAGATTGTTAACCCCTTGAGATCTTCATAGTAATGAAATCTAAATGGAGGAGAAATTTAGAATGGTCAAATGTGGGAAAAAAACCCCTAATGTGGGAAAAATCTATCATTTTTGCATTACTGTCTTCCAAGTGGCATAACATTTTATGAGCTGGTTGATAGCTTGTTTTTTGCAGGAGATGTTGTACTTTGCAACAGTATCATTTTGGAGTACAAAAGTTTTTTTGATCACTTTTTATTGCATTTTTTGTGGGATTCAATAGGTAAAAATTATTTGCAGGTTTTTAACAGTATTTTTTAATGGCGTTCATCGTGCGGGTTCAATAATTATTTAGTTTTATTCTATGGGTTGTTACGGACGCGGTGATACTATATATGTGGGGTTTGTGTTATGATTTAGACTTAGACTTAGTCAATAATCCATCATCCATATTGCTAGAGCCAAAATCAAACAGGAGTGAATCCAAAACAGAGATGACCAGTAAATGGGATATTTACATGTCCTCTGTGTTCTGTATCCACTCGTGCTTTTGGCTAGCAACCCTGATCCTCCCAGTGTGGCACAATGATATAGTGTGAAGGTGGCATCAGCAGCAGCAGGAGCCCACAGAGTGGCACAATGATATAGTGTGAAGGTGGCATCACTTTGATGCCACAATACTGGCCGGGTAGGACAGATTCTCTACTGTAAACTCTGCAAGTTGCGGCCACGCATTAAATCTGACTGCCCAGTAGTCCATGGGATCCTCTAGGTGGTAAAGTGCTGTTCAAGTAAACCACCACCTGCTGGTGCAGGGTCTGCTCTATGTCCTGCTGCTGCTGGCAGCTAGCCTCCTCAATAGGCGGGTAAAGGAAATTGGTCATTAAGGAATCAGACTTGCTGCCTACTTCGCTGCCTGCTGACATGCAAGCTGACTCTCTCTTCGCCCGACGATGATGAATCCCCTGCTACACCCTCCTCCCAAGTGCGATCGGCTACATCATCGTCAATTTGCTTTCCCTTTCACTGCTACTCTCCTCACCAGTGTCAGTATGCACAGCCTGCCTACTGCAGGAAGCAGCGGAAGTCTGCCCCACCTCTTCAGTGCCAAGCAGCTGCTGACTGTCCTCAAACACTTTGGGGGTGAGCACAGACCACCTAGTAGCTCTCTGGCTGCAGGAAAGGAACAGGACAGAGGCTGGTTGAGGACAGGTGAGGGCCGCTGACCTTCTCCTGGGCCATGCCAACTAATTGTTGTATCTGAGGAACCCACGGACTCTTGGCTGGGGTTGTCAGATGTTATATTTGAGGAATTGGATGACCTAGTCAACCATTCAACAACCTTAGGGTTGTTGATCAACACACTGCTGCTAAATGACAATGGCAGTTCTAGCCTCACAGAGTCACCCCTGCTGCGACGTCCCCTTACTATGCTGCGACCTCTTCCTTCTCCACCTGCCACCTGTCTGTCATAGTTGCTTATAAACTATGTGAATTTGACAGGTAAATCTGGCTCTAAACTATAGCCACAAAAGGGTATGGGAATTTGTGTTATACAGATACCCCACAACTGACACCCAGTGAGTGGTCCACAGATCACTGCTGTAGATGCATGAATGTGAAACAGATTTCTTCCTATTCCATTTTGTCACTAAAAAGAACTATTTGGGGTATACAGATCCCCCTTGAAGAACACCCAGGGATTGGAGCAGGAATCGCTACTGCACAGTACAGTAGCAGCAGCTAGGCGCCACAAACAGCACATCCAGTGTAAAATGCGGGGATTACAAATGGCCGTCAGTTTTTATAGGGCTGTTAGCCTGTGTGACATCACATAAGCCTGCCGGTCGCTGATTGGCTTACATGTCTGCAGATGTCATCGGGGTATTCCTTTCTCCTTCCCAGAGTCCTCTGCCCCATGTAACACGTTGTGCTCACGCCCATTTAGCTGAAAAAAGATTCATTCCCGCGAATCAGCGTAGATTTCGGCTTCATGAAGAAACAAATTTCAAGTGAAATTCGTATCGAATTCCACTTCATTAGAATCGATTCGCCCATCTCTAGTAAGTACCAAACATGGAATAGCAGATGTACCAAATTGGTACATAAGATGATATTCTAACAGGACACTTATTTACAAGGGGAAAGGTTTAAAAAGAAAAATACACAAAATAAAGGCAAAAGTTGACAAAGTATCGGTAGCGATCAGAGTACATAATGATGGAGTTACTGATCCAAAAAAGGCATAGCTCAAAGATTCATTAAGACCCCCAGGGTAACCATTCCGGAAACAGAAAATCAGTCTTGCTTTGCACTGGAGGACGCTCCTGTCCCAATCTCCCCCTCTTGGGCTGCGTGGTATTGTAATGATGCCATGAAATTTAATGGCATCAATATGGCCATCATGATGTTGGGTAATGTGCCTAGCCAGGGGGGTATCTCCTTGGTTAATAATGTCACCTATGTGTGCACCTATTCTTCTGCGGAAATCCTGTATGGTCTTACCCACATACCCAAGGCCACATTTACAGATGGCCCTGTAAATAACACCCACAAATCTACAATTGATAAACGTACCAATGTCATTTGTAACATTAGAGGTACATTGTTTAACTGTCAACATCGAGAAGCACTCAACACACCTGCTACAATGGAAATTGCCCTTCGGTTTAGAACTACCCAAACAGGTAGTTCTATTAGGGGTTAGAAAATGACTATGGACCTTTTTCTGTAGGTGATAGCTGGTCGGTCACTCGTTGTGATCAATCTAATGATATTAGATTGAGATCAGTCCTATTCCTGTGTAGTGCACACTGAAACGCCTTCTGGAGGACATGGTCCGGATAGCCCTTTTCTTTAAATCGTAGACTAAGATTGCAAGCTTGTCTAACAAAGGTGGCATCATCAGAGCAGATCCTCTGGAGGCGTAAATATTGGCCCCATGGAAACCCTGTTTTAAGGGGCAAGGGGTGGCTGCTTTCCCATTTTAAAAGAGAGTTGGTAGCAGTAGCTTTACAGTATACTTCTGTACGGATGTCTCCATCTATACCCCTTGAAATTAAAATATCTAAGAATGCTAGGCTGTCTTTTTTGGCTTCATATGTAAAACTAAGGCCTATAGTGTTGACATTCAGACGTTCGACTAATTCTCTAAATGTGTCACTTGTCCCTCCCCAAATTACCATAATATCATCTATATACCGAAGCCATGACTCGATACCAATGTGAAAGTGGCTCAGTTGATCAGAAAACACAATTGTCTCTTCCCACCAGCCCAGGAGCAGATTGTCGTAGGTTGGCGCACACAGCCAACCCGTTGCCGTTCACCTGAGCTGATGGTAAATTCTGCAATTGAAAAGAAAATAATTCCAGAAATTTAAGGCCTGTAACACAAACTCAGTATGTAATGTAAATTGTGTCCCTCTAGATCTGAGGAAATGTTCCACAGCCCTTAAGCCCATCTTATGGGGTATAGAGGAGTAAAGGGCATCAACATTTATACAGTGAGGAGGGTACGAAGTTCAGCAAGGAAATGCTGTGTTGGGTTAGACTGCAGAATTGCATATGCATTCCTATCCTTGAGGAGATCAGTACACATGGACAGATACTGTGCCGAATCCATAACAACCACATTGCCCCCTTTGTCCGAGGGTTTAATCTGGATATCCTTTTTGGATTCAAGGATGTGTAGAGTTTCAATTTCTTGTTTAGTGCAGTTGAAAGGAAAGCTGACATATCAATAATTCCAATATAAAAACGTAGACACAGAGAAGGCTGCTGCCACAAAGGTTGACTAAGCAATCACATTCTGTTGCAATAGTAGCTCTGCAGCAGTTCCAGTAATCGTCCAGATTGGGCACTAATAGGTAATCCTAATCATTCACTGTAGTTCAACCCTAAAGACCCCAAGAGCTCCTGTCCTCACAAGGACAGTCCACAACTAGACCTCAATAGACTCACCCTATACTGAAATAAAAAGTCTAGATAATGCCCAACGTGTTTTCTTAAAAATAAAAATGGATTCATCAGGGGCGCAAACAGAACAGCATGGCAGCAAATGAAGAGAGTGGATCGCGTCACAGTGTGACTTACTGCAGCGATCACTCTAGTAGAAGACAGAGGACAGTGGATCTCCTCAAGGATAGGAATGCATATGCAATTCTGCAGTCTAACCCAACACAGCGTTTGACAGAATTTGAGTTTCTATGCCCTACTAATCCCACCACAGCCACTACTTATGGACTGCCCAAGGTCCATAAAGGTCTTACATATTTAAAAGGCAGGCCTATTGTCTCCAGAGTTAATAAGCTAACTCAGAACCTGAGGGTCTATCTGGATAAAAATTTTGAGACCGTTTGTGGCTACTCTCCCTTCTTACAAGGAATTATTTTCAATGGCAGAATTTACCACCAGTTCAGGGGCACGGCATCTGCTCCTGGGCTGGTGGGAAGAGACAATTGTGTTTTCTGATCAACTGAGCCACTTTCACATTGGTAGCAATCATGGCTTCGATATATAGATGATATTATGGTAATTTGGAGAGGGACAAGTGAGACATCTGTACTCAAGTATACCGTAAAAATACCGCTACCAACTCTCTTTTAAAATGGGAAAGTAGCCACCCTTTGCCCCTTAAAACAGGGACCACGGGGCCAATATTTATGCCTCTGGAGGAACTGCTCCGATTATGCCACCTTTGTTAGACAAGCTCGTGATCTACGTTTACGATTTAAAGAAAAGGGCTATCCGGACCATGTCCTCCAGAAGGCGTTTCAGTGTACACTATACAAGAATAAGACTGATCTACTCTGTCAAAAACCTAGACCTGTAGAGACAAGTATCATTAGATTGATCACAACTTTTAACAATGGTGCTGGCGCAGTGAGAGACATACGTATGGATACGGACATTAAGGATCATTACATTGATCACGACGAGTGACCGACCAGCTATCACCTACAGAAAAATGACAGGGACTGCCTGTACGTTTATCAATTTGTAGATCTGTGGGTGTTGTCTACAGGGCCATCTGTAATTGTGGCTTTGAGTATGTGGGTAAGATCATACAGGAATTCCGCAGAAGAATAGGTGCACACATAGGTGACATTATCAACCAACGAGATACCCCCCTGGCTAGCCACATTACACATCAAGATGGCCATATTGATGCCATTAAATTTCATGGCATCACTACAATACCACGCAGCCCAAGGAGGGGAGATTGGGACAGGAGTGTCCTACAGTGCGAAGCAAGATGGATTTTCCATCTCCAAACGGTTAATCCTAGGTGTCTTAATGAATCTTTGAGCTACGCCTCTTTTTTGGATCAGTAACTCCATCATTATGTACTCTGGTCACTACCGATACTTTGTCAACTTTTGCCTTTATTTTGTGTATTTTTCTTTTTCTACCTTTCCCCCAGTAAATAAGTGTCTTGTTTGAATATCATCTCATGTACCAATTTCCGTCTGCTATTCCATGTTTGGTACTTACTTACATTCAGTATGCCACGTAACCATTAGCCTATTATGAGGATAACGAATATGACAAGAGGCTTTATATCAGTTTTACATTATGGGCTAGATGTACCAACTACTATGTAGTGAAATAGATTGTATAGATCCGCCCCTCCCTGTATGATGTAAGGGAGAGGCGTTCCTTATATACGGGAGGATGAAGGATAGTCATGGTGTGACCTACTTCCGGTCCGGAGATGACGCGGCAGCCGTCGGCTTTTTCTGGTGCACGCACAGGACTATGGCGCTCATGCCGAAACCAATGAGCAGCATGGAGCCACTGCGGTTTACAGACGGATAGAACCACTGTCCTCTGTCTGCTACTAGAGTGATCGCTGCTGTAAGTCACACTGTGACGCGATCCACTCTTCATTTGCTGCCATGCAGTCCTGTTTGCGCCCGATTAATCCATTTTTATTTTGGAGGAAACGCATTGGGAATTACCTAGACTTTTTATTTCAGTATAGGATGAGTCTATTGAGGTCTAGTTGTGGACTGTCCTTGTGAGGACGGGAGCTCTTGGGGTCTTTAGGGTTGAACTACAGGGAATGATTAGCATTACCAATTAGTGCCCAATCTGGACAATTAAGGACCTGAGAACTGGAACCATTGTCTGATGATCCTGTGATCCATCTCCACCAATGACCTGCGCTCACTAGACTTCGCAGAATGGTGAGACCGTTCCTGTATATTTAAACATGTATTTTTGTTCCACAGCATTACTCTTACACCCTGTACTGGAACTGCTGCAGTGTTACTGTTGCAGCTGAATCAGATTTCTAAGTCAACCTTTGTGGCAGCAGCCTTCTCTGTGTCTACGTTTTTATATTGGAATTATTGATATGTCAGCTTTTATCTATATCTGAGTAAAAGTTAAGTTTTATGTATTCACTTTGCTTATCGATAGATGACTCTGGTCCGGGAATTGGGTTCTGCGTCAGTACTGAAGGTGTACTGAACACTGTCTCTCTCTTCCCTCAGACCAAGTGGTCTCGACTGCTGGCCGACTCTAAAAAGACCTGTGTTCCCACTGCCCAGGGGTTTTATACTTCCCTTGGTTAGTTGGTAACACCTCTACAATCACACTCCAGTTTACAATACAGCCATATAATTGGATACCATCTTACACCCATTTAACTATTGCCTGTTCAGGTAGAGGTTACGGCTGCAGTTACATAAAGACTCAGTGCTAGAAACTTACTAGAGGGTTCATGTCTTCCTCCGTCAGCTCCTAACCTGGAATGGGCGCTATTTGCAACTACCAGCCTGCCTATGTATTGGCATGGGTGTTGCATATACCCTAGGTAATTGAAAGATCCGGCTGTGGACCGGATTGGAAGGGAAACCAAAGCTGGCCGCAGCATATGGCCTCCAGATGGTCCATGCACACAACAGCATGTAGGGGTGCAGGTAGTAAAGGGCACTTTTTTTTTTTTGAAACAGCTTTATTGTGAGTTTCCAGATACAATACATAGCAATTATGCTGTAAATATGAAGTTACACTTTGTTTTTGCATCTTAACAATGGTGACACGCTTCATTTTACATCAGGCATCGTTGACTCACTCACAAGTATTATAATCCTTTATGTTCACTAGATTTATTTGTTAGGCGCCAAACCCGCATCCCTTTAACTTTTAATTGAAAACAATAATAACAAACATCAAACCTAGTGCATTCCTCTTTGTTTATTATCGCCACAGTGCTTAAGGTAAATCCTTTATTTTACTTAGGTCCTATCAGTTTGGTGTCTTATACATTTACATAACTCGAAGTATCCCCAGAGTGCCTTTTAAATCTTCTGTTAAGTACCATTGGGTGTATTGGAAATGTGTCATTATGTCTTTAATTTCTTCTCTAGTAAGATATTTCTCAATAAATACTCTCCATTTTCGAAAGAAGGCTTTTGTTTTTATTTCCCCCCTTCTGCTTGCTTCCTGTCTGTCTATGTGTAAGTAGTTTGTAACTTGTTGGTTAATTTCGGTGAGTGTTGGAAGCGTGTTCTCTAGCCAATGATTTAGCAATGTTCTCTTCGCCGTCAGAAGAGTTATATGTGTGATGTGTAGCAGTCTATCAGTAGTATCAGGTATTCTCAGGTTCTTTTCCCAATATGTGAAGGATGTCTGTGGATGTGATGTCTCTCCCTTCCGTCTTATGATCTGATAAAGTTCCGATATTGATTTCTTAAAGTCTCTGTCTTGGAGTATACAGTCAAAAGTGTTATCCATCAGTTCGCTGGCCAGATTCGTCAGTCTATTTCCCACAAATGATTTAAGTTGTAAATACTGGAATTCCTGTCTGGGGTGTAAGTCATATTTTTGCGTCAGTTCTTCCAAAGTCTCGGTTCCGTGTCATGCATCACCTGTCCCAGTGTAACAATCCCTTGTCCTTTCCATGTTTCAAATAGTTTGCTGGAGACACCTGCCTGGAATTCCGGGTGCTGCCACAAGGGCATATGTTTTGATGTCAAATGAGAGAGTGAGTTAAAAATATCTTTCTCACCTTTTCCCATGACATGGCGGTGTCACGTAGCAACACCGACTGTTTCACCCTTGTGGGCACTTTTGCAAATGCCGTCTGCAGTATAGCCGACAAGCTATATGGGCCTAGTACTGCTGCCTCTAGCTTTGTGTTGGAGAAGTGCTAGGTTTGCAACACCCAATCTCTCATGTGTCTGCTGTGACATGCTAAGTTATAGTCCCTAATGTCTGGGAAGTTGAGGCCACCCCCACTTTTATCTAGGGATAACTTGGCTAAAGATATACGTGCCCTTTTACCCTGCCATATAAATTTTTACAAATGCTTTGTGTAGTTTCGCAATGTCACAACTTTTTAGCATCAATGGGAGTGTCTGTAGCGGGTACAATAATTTGGAGAAGCTCATCATTTTTATGAGTTGAAAACGTCCCATTAGATTTAGGGAAAGACTTTCCCATCTCTCCAGTTCGTTAATTATCTTTCTGATCAAGGGATCATAATTGAGTGTGTAAAGGGATGCCAGCGTCTTTCCTCTTTTTATTCCCAGATATTTGATGCTGGTCGGGGCTATTTTTACTTCTGCTGCTTGTATTTTTGTCCCTTTGGGACATTTGATCTAAGCACACTAGTTCGCATTTGGTTGGGTTAATTTTATGTCTCCAAATTCTTCAATTAGCCGGAATACTGTTGGCACTGTTTTGGAGGGGTCTGTGAGAAACACTAATATATCGTCAGCGAACAGTGCTGTTTTCATACCACTTGTCCCTATTCTAATGCCCAGTCCCGCCTCTGGATCCAGAAGCTTTCTTGCCAAGGGCTCCAAAGCCAAAGCAATGGGGAAAGCGGGCATCCCTGGCGCATTCCTCTTGCCAACCTAAATGGGGGGGATCTGAAGCCCGGGGTGTATATAGCTGCTTGAGGATCTTGATATAACGTTTTTATGAATTGTCTAAATGCTCCTTTAAAGCCAAATCAACGCACGCTGTCGAAGGCTTTTTCGGCGTCTAGGGCTAAAAGCGCCCTGGCTCCATTTGTTGACGTATTAAGTTTTGCCTCATCTAAGACTGCTAAGACTCTCCTCAAATTCGTGACTGCTGCCCTCCCTTTTATAAAGCCTACCTGATTTATCATGGATATTGGCCTGTAAGATTCAGGCTTGAGCAAATCCCTTTCAGGTTTAGGACGTATCTTTATGAACACCACATTTGCTTGCGGCATCAGTGATCCGCCCTTCAAAATTTCATTATAATATTTTGCCAATGAAGGCGATATCTGAGTTCTCAGGGCTTTATAGAATTCTGCTGGATAACCGTCAGGCCCCGGCATTTTATGATAGCTCAAACCCTTTATGGTTGCACCCACCTCCTCGTCAGTTATCTCCGCGTTTAGAACATCCAGTTGTTCCTGAGTTACTGCTGGAAGGGTGATGGTATTTAGGTATTCTATCGCTTTATCATCGGTGTAACAATCATTCAGATGGTAGGGTCAAAATTTGGCGTCAACAACATGAAAGCATGGATCCATCCTGCCTTGTATCAATGGTTCAGGCTGGTGGTGGTGGTGTCATGGTGTGGGGAATATTTTCTTGGCACTCTTTGGGCCCCTTGGTACCAATTGAGCATCGTTGCAACGCCACAGCCTACCTGAGTATTGTTGCTGACCATGCCCATCCCTTTATGACCACAATGTACCCAACATCTGATGGCTACTTTCAGCAGGATAATGCGCCATGTCATAAAGCTGGAATCATCTCAGACTGGTTTCTTGAACATGACAATGAGTTCACTGTACTCAAATGGCCTCCACAGTCACCAGATCTCAATCCAATAGAGCATCTTTGGGATGTGTGGAACGGGAGATTCGCATCATGGATGTGCAGCCGACAAATCAGCGGCAACTGTGTGATGCCATCATGTCAATATGGCCAACATGTCAATATGGACCAAAATCTCTGAGGAATGCTTCCAGCACCTTGTTGGATCTATGCCACGGAGAATTGAGGCAGTTCTGAAGGCAAAAGGGGGTCCAACCCTACAGCAGGGGGTCCAACCCTAGCATGGTGTACCTAATAAAGTGGCCGGTGAGTGTATGTCTTTCCCTAGCTTTCTTTTTCAGTCTCCCCACATATGCCATAATTGTCCCTCTTACAGCCATTTTGGCCGAGTCCCATTAAAGTGCCGGCGAGGTTTGTGAAGTCGAGCATTCAAATTCGTACTCAGTCCACCACCCCTTTAATTGTTGAACAAATTGATCGTCCTTGACTAAGTATGTGGGGAAACGCCAGACATAGTCATCTCCTTTCATGTGGTTTTCCGCTATTGTCATGGTTATTGGTGTGTGGTCCGATATTATCAATTGCTCAATATTTGTTTCCACTATTTTGTGGAGTATCGGACCGCTCACCAATATGTAATCTATGCGAGACCACGTGTGGTGCACCTCGGAGTTGAATGTATACTCCCTTCCATCAGGGTGCAGGTGTCTCCATGCATCTGTCAAATCATGGTCTGTTGCTGTCATGTATAAGTCCGTCAATGTCTTAGTCCCTATCTGCGTATGTGTGGTTGAGCGGTCTAGATGGCATTGGATGACTTGGTTAAAGTCCCCTGCTACTATTTTATATGGGCACGAGTCTTTGGCTAGTTGGTTCCCTGGTTTCTTAAAAAAGGACGTTGGTCATGATTCGGTGCATATACATTATACAGGCTCAGGTCGCCCGCGGGGGTGTCAAGATTAACTTGTAATATTCGCCCTTCCACGTTCGAACTATGAGATAGAACTTTAATTCTTGCGTTCTTATTAATCAATAAGAGGACTCCTCCTCTTCTGCTAGAGCTTGCCGCTACTAATGCAACGGCTACCCAGTATTTTTGCATGAGTTTCACATCTTTGTGTTCTAAGTGTGATTCTTGTAGCAAAGCTATGTCAGCTTTTAGCTTTTTAAGATGTTTTTAGGACCAGTGACCTTTTTTGTGGGGTACGTAAACCCCTCATGTTCCATGAAACAAACCTAATGATATGTTACCCAAGTTCTGTTCTATACGAGTTTGCTGTTTAAGGATCGCACTGCATACTACATTCATCTTTACATTTAACCTTGTGTAACTACGTGAGGAATGCACCATAAAAACTCTTAACATAACATTTTTCTTGAGAAAGTTGTTACATAACAAAATGACATCTAACTCATTACGTTCCTTACGAAATGTAGTACTAGGGAAAAATCTTATTAGTGACTTCCTCTTTTTCCAGCAAGTGCAGAGATCACAGCACATCGCCCTATTCTCGAATACATGTTTACATTCTGCCAAATTATTCAGATATTTTCAATAGGAGGCTATATCTCATTTAGCTTAATAAGACTTCTGTAACTCAAAATGAAACATTTGCAAAAGTCATTACTCATTGTGAGTCTACTCACTGCGAAACTTATCATGTATATCCTGCAAGGTTTTCAATTATTGCAGTTTTTTGTTTACTCTATATATCTCTGCTTCCATTTTAGTTGCGCTTTGATTTAGAGGATTGCGCATCTCCTTGCCCCTGTTTGTATGTGGATCTGTTTGGTTCTGTATTCGCTGTTCTTCTATTTTGGGTCAGTTACTTTTCTGAATCTCTCCAGGCTTGTAATTCCTTGATTGTCTCCTCTGCCTCTTTTGGGTCCTCAAAAGTGCGAGTAGATCCATCGGATGTGTAACTTTTAACAATGCCGGGTATATGAGTTGGAATCTCCATTTACGCTTGAACAGTTCCGTACATAAGCCACTAAACGCTCGTCTTTTTCTGGTAAGTTTGCAGAATAATCAGAAAATATTAATATCTTTCTCCCCTCAATTTCGAGCTGGTCTTTTCTTCTTCTATATGCTCTCAATAACTGTTCCTTGTTCGCATAGCTTATATATTTCGCAATGGCCTGCCTGGGGTGCTCACCCATCCCTGATGACTGCGTAGATGGGGAGCGCACTGGTCTCGGCGGGCCTATCCTGTGCGCTCTTTCCACTGGAAAATTTTCGTCTATGACCAACAACCTTGGCAACGTGTCAGAGAACACCTTATTCAGCGCCAGTCCCGTTATGGTCTCAGGCAGACCTACCAAGCGCAGGTTGCTGCGCCTTGACCTATTTTCTAGGTCGTCTAATTTTTCAGATATTTTTCTATTGTCAGCAGCAAGCAGCTTTACTCTTGCCATTACTCCGGCAGTATCATCTTCCATTGAAGAAATCTGTTACTCTGCTTCCTCTATTCTATTTGCATTAGTTTTTATATCATTTTGTAGGGTTCTCAGGGACTCTGTTATAGTAGATGATATTGACTCCTGTAATGTGGGGCCCATTCTACGCACCACTTCTTTAGCCAGCTTCTTGTAATTTATATGTGGTTGCTGGCTGGATGTATTGCTGGTGTCAGACTCACCCCCATCCTCCTCTGTCTGGTCCCCGCGTGGCTCCGCTGTTCGGCGCGTCGGTGCCATCTCCTGTGTCTCCAACCCCGCTTTGTCTATGGCGTTGCTATGCGCCAGCCACCTCTCGGGTGCTCTCCTGAGGCTTACCGGGTTCAGCGAGCCTTGTTTTCCGGCTCCTGTTATGCATGTGGGCGGCGGGGCGATCTCTTGCGGGCTATGTGCTGCGGAGCTCCGCTGTCCCCTGTCCTCACATGCTGGAGCCGGAACCGGAAGTCGTAAAGGGCACTTTAAGGTAAGTGCTGGCTATGTGCAGTGTAGGGGAAACAAACTGGCCAGGGTCCTGGCTACAGGCACCGGGGTTGGTGTTGGACTGGGTACATGAAAATGAGGACTGTACAGTTGGCACCTAATGCCCTTAAACCAACTGTTTGCAACAGGAAAGGTGTTGTGTCATGTCCTATAATCCACTCCTTGCACCAAGGCCTGAAAATTTGTCCAAAGACACGTCACATAGGTGGCATAATTAAACCCATAAATGGCATGTATAGTACATATGGTATACCTGTCGTCTGACAGTCTTACCCTAGTGTATGACATCTATGTTACTACTAAAACACCCCCGGTCCCCTAAGGACCCGCAGTTTACAGAGGCCACACAAATAGGAAGCTTTTGTTTCAGGCGTAAGCCTGCCGTCAGGATTTGAGAACGTCAAAAAACGGTCCAACAAAGTCTTGGCTACATACCTGCAAAGCCTAACATAAAGGTTATATGCAAACTGACATATGTTATAAACACCATAGTTGTGCAAACATGTCAATCCACATTGGCTTAGACAGCCCAATGGGTACACAGCTTGTTGCATAATGTTACTTGAAGCAGCATACCTACCTTGGGTAGTAAAATAGCAATGTCCATTTTCCTGTGGAAGAAAAGGCATGAAATCCAAACAGAATGTTCATTTCCTGGAAAGAAAGGCATTACGTGCAATCATAATAAACTTTTTCCTTAGAGTAACTGACCATAAGTCTCTCAGAGATCTCTTGTAGGTAGAGTCAATTCTCTGGGCACAGTCCTTGAAGCAGGAAAAAGGATAGTAAAAACAAAACAAAGGGTCTCCTCTACAGATAAGGGACACAGTCCTTTGGCAAGGTAGCTCTGTGTCAGCAGAGATGGTTTGCTATCATAGCACAACTGGAGAAAATGTCAAGGATAGTCTCTTGACTTTTGAATGAATAAGGAAGAGTCTCAGGAAAGTTTCTGGCTCAATAGCAAGGGTAGGTGGGCCAGCCTAACTGGGAGGTTGCAGCCGGCCGGGTTCCTGAAACTGCAGGTTCCTCGGCATCCTCACTGGTCTCCTAATGTTCAGGGGTTGGGACTGCCGGTCTCCGAAATGTCGGCTTCTCCAGACGGTTGTTCGGCAAGGCCTGAGACCATAGCCGAGTCTAAAAACAAATAAGTGGGAGCCTGCGAAAGCGCCGCAGCTCCCTCCTCCTCCAAGTCTTCCGGGGCCAGGGTACTTCCCATCAGGAGCTGTGGCAGGATCAATTTCCTCCTGCACCACAGGGTTAGCAGACGGGGTTCGCGCCATTTACGATTGTTTAGTGAGTAGCCGGGTTTCCCGCCAGTGCTGCGTCACACAGACTTCCAGAGGTTAAAACTTTAGGCGCTGCAGCGCCAGATGTAGCAGAGCTGACACAGTTCTTTTGCAGGGATGAACAGTCACAGTGCTTGGTATGGGGACTGGAGGGTTGTCATACAGCCTGGCAGGTCTCCAGCAGGTGGTGTGTGCAGAAATGTGGAGGGAGAGGCTGAGATTCTGGTTCTCCCTGGGGCAACTTCTGAGTGTCTGTAAGACAAGTCACTGGGTAATGGATGGGGGAGCCTGTGGTGGTAGACAGCCGTATCCTGGGATCAGACGGAGGCAGCATTGTGCAAATTAACTCACGGTCTTTATTAAACAACAGGTAGCAGGCAATGGGCCTAAATGATCAACAGCAGATTCTGGTACTGGAGTGGTCGTGGAGAGTGGTTCAGGAATAGTGCACAAGCCTAGTAGTAGATGCAGGCTGGGAGAATTTGGATGGTGCTGTGTCCAGACTGTGGAAGCTGCAGCTCTGGTTTAGAGTCTCCTGACTTTGGTCCTGGGATTAGGTTCTGTATCAGTACTGAAGGTGTACTGAACACTGTCTCTCTCTTTGGTCAGTCCTGTGGTCAGGAATGCTGGCCGACTCTAAAGAGACCTGTGTTACTTCCCTTGGTCAGGTGGTAACACCTCTCCAATCACACTCCAGTTTACAATACAGCTATATAATTGGATAAAATCTTAAACCCATTTAACTATTGCCTGTTCAGGCAGAGGTTACCGCTGCAATTACATAATGACCCAGTGCTAGAAACTTACTAGAGGGTTCATGACTCCCTCCAACAGCTCCAACCTAGAGAGGTCGCTATCCGCAACTACCAGCCTGCCTATGTATTGGCAGGGGTGTTACAGATGTATCCAGGAAGACCAGAACGAATGGGAGGTGCATCTTGTCAGCCAATAGTTAACATCCATCATTTGCCAACCCATTGTATTTTATACAGATACGGTACGGATACAGTGACCTACATGCACATACAGATGAAAAACATCACGTATATAAGGATTCATACAGCACAGAAATATAGGACTGAAGAAGTCATACATACTTGTGAAAGGGGCTGAACACTGTTTATAAACAGGATAACGTTGATCAGAAGGATTGGTTTGCGATTTTACAATTTTGGAACAAGGACCCTGGTCTATGTATTAGTGTTACTGAAACACTTCTTTTTTTACATATTTTCAAGAATGTTACATTCGTTTACTGTAGTCCAGTATTAATGTTATACCTATGATGTAATTTGGGGTTTGTTGTAAGTTTTATATACTTTTTCTATTTTTGAAATAAACGGTCATTGTTACTTTACTGGTACTTAGCCCCATATATAAATATTGTGCCCTGTTGCTATTTGCCAATTTCATGATTTTTGCATGGTTAACGCTATAATTAATGTTCAAAGGGAAAACACATGGGGGAACATTTACTTACCCGGTCCTGTCGCGATCCCTGATCCGTCCAACGAAGATGCAGTCCGACACTGTTGCTTCCCCCGCTGAGGTCCGCCAAAGTGCTTGTAAGCGCGTGTCTTGTGACACAGTTGACAATGTTAAATCCTGCCCCAATTTGTGTCGCATGAAAGCCTTCACTGACACCCGGGATCGAAAAAACTCGTTTGACTGTGGCGTGTAATTATGTCCACAGTGGACTGGACCCCACTGGTGAGCTTACCGGGGGATCCAATCCCCAAGGCTGCCGTCTCCTCTGCCTCCACGCAGGTCCCGGCTGTAAAGTAACTGAGCATGCGTACTTACACTGTACACTGCAATACAAGTGTATTGCAGTGTAAGGGATTGAACAAGTGATCCGATGAACGCTTGTTCAAGCCCAAGTTTGGAAAAGTTAAATATGTTAAAAAAAAATTGAAAATTATTTGATAATAATAATTAAATAAATAAAATAAAAGTCCCATAGTCTCCCCAGGTACACATAAAATGCAAATATAGTATAAAAAACACTTGTGTAAAACAAAAATGCATGCGTAAAATAAAAATCTTCCTGTAATATACAATTTTTCATCAAACGCCATCACAAAAATGTTCCAAAAAAGCGAAGTACTTTAATGTGCTTTTTGCAAAAAATAAGCCCTCAACCAGATCTGTCAACAGAAAAATAGAGAAGTTATAACCTTGAAAAGTTGTCAATAGTAAAAACAATGTGATTTTCTCCATTTTTGGTTTTGCTCAGTAATATTGAGTGTTGCAGAGTATTTCATCATTTTATTATGAAACTGTGAGTTCTGGCCTAAATGAATGTATTTTCCCAAAAAATTCAAAAGTTTCTAAATCGCAGGTCCATTTTGTTTTAACCCATGTGAAACACTTAAAGGGTTAATAGACTCAATAGAAAAAGTTTTACATACGTTGAGGGGTGAAGTTTCTATAGTGGGGTAATTTATGGGGTTTTACTATTATTTAGGCCTTTCAAAGTCACTTGAAAAATGAGAAAAATCGCACCTATAGTTCTGCGTCCCATAACATAGAAAAATGAGAGGACGTATAAAATATCATCTCAACATAAAGCAGTATGGTGTAGGGAAAGATTGAAGCTACAGTGGGCCCTGGGCTGTTTGAGGATTGAGCCCCCCCCCCCCAACAGAATAAAGTTTCAAAATTATTACCAGTTACAGCAGAAGAACCAAGCTTACAGCAAAGATGAAGTTCCAGATCCAAACTCAGTACATAGATAGAATGAAGCTTACTGTGCAACCTATATATATATATATATATATATATATATATATATATATATATATATTCCCCAAACCAATTTTGTATTATTTATTTCCAAATAAATCTAGAACCATCAATTATAATGGCAAAATGACACTAGCTGCTGCAATATTTTAAACAATGGAATGGGTAAACAGAAGCCCTTTTGAAAAAAATAAGTTTAAAAATCAAATCAATAAATAAATCCCTAAAAGTTCGCATTAACCCTCTTTTCCTAGAAATGATATTAAAATAAACAAATAAATTTTACCCATCAGTGACTGATTTTACCCCTCCCTGCCCATTTGTCTTTTGTCTGAGTGTCCTGTCCTGTGAGTCGGTATGGATGTGTGTGTTGGATGTAGGACCTTTCTATATGGATTCTAAACTTAGTTTGATCATGTGTTAGTTTTTCTTTTGATGGTCTGTGCACACTTTGGTGGAGAGCGGGATGCATGCTTATTGAGGGTTCCGCCTTATGGTGTTTTTTCTTATATATTATATGTACTCTGAAGTTATGTGTAATCCTTTACTGTCAATGATTCATTGTGCAACTATCACTCAATATGTTGATTTCAATGTGCTGTAAGCAAGTACTCTTGATGTTAATATTTTGAACATAATAATAAAGCTTTATTGAAATTAAAAATAAATAAAATCATAAATATGTTAGATATCGTTGCATCCCAAAATGTCTGATCTATCAAAATATAAAAACCGTTATTTCTGGTGTTGAACCCTGTGATGAAAAATAGCACCCAAATGTGTTCTTTAGACTTTATTTAAAGATTTAAAAATGATAACAACATATAAAAAGCAACAGCCTCCTCAGGGAAGTACATAGTACAATGATAAATATCAAGCAGTAGTGTAAAATGAGTAACATAATGGGGCAGATTTATCAAGTGTCTGAAAGTTAAAATATTTCCAGTTGCCCATGGCAACCAATCACAGCTCCCCTTTAAAATATTCATGAGCACTGGTAAAATGAAAGCTGAGCTGTGATTGGTTGCCATGGGCAACTGGGAATATTCTGACTTTCAGACACTTGATAAATCTGCCCAAATATATTTACATCAACCAACGATGCAGACAATGAATGAGAATAATACCACTAAAAGGCACTTCTAACCAGGCGGGCAAATGTGCCGCACCCTTACATGAATCGATGGAAGTCATGATTAGGTGAACAATTTACAGCTGAACAATGACATACTATTTGCGCCCTATACAATAAAAAAAACTATTAAAAATTTTGCTTAATTGGTACAGAACGCCCAAGCTCTTACACAAATTCTACCCATCAGTCCCTAATGTATGCTGGAGATGTGGAGGAATCCCGTTTCATATTTTAGAGCTGTCTACCTTTGCTCCATTTTGGTTGGAGGTTAGGTCTCTCATTTAGGGGAGGGGGTCCTTAATGTGCAGTCCCTTTGGACCCCAAAATATACATTCTTAATCTTTATACCAGTTCTCTACGGGATCCAATGCCAGGTTGTTCCAACATATAGTAACGGCAGAGAAAGTGTTTGATATCTTTGAATTGGAGATGCTCTGTTCTTCCATATTGTTTGAGCTATATGCATGCCTCAGAGATCTCAGATTGATGGAACATATAACTGTCATATATTCAGTTGGTAAGCCCAGCCCACATGGCACTTCCCACATAATCTCCAATCAACCGAGTCAAATGCTTTATCATTATCCAGGAAGCAACAACTTTGTTCCCCCTTTGTCTTCCCATACCACTCACCAGAAACCATCCGGGCTAGGATTTTACCAGGGCTAAAGAGAGGATGAAATGCGATGTCTCCTCGACCATCAGGGGCACCAGGAAAATCCATATCCATTGCACTTAGTCTTGAGGGGCATAGTAGTAAGGCAGCAGTGACCTCAAGTGACAAGTCCACTTAGAGGCAGAGAGTCCCGAATAATTGAAACAAACTGTGCACATATGTTGGCAGGGTACCATACCATAGATATTTCAATGAAAAGAAATCCTTTTCCAGCTCACCTCCAGCCTCTATGTACTTCGGAAATGGCACGGGCTTCACCTCGTTTGCGTGGTCCAATTGCATACAGAAAAACTCTCGACAGTCCAGCCAAATTCCGGAAAAAACTTTAAGACTTTATTTGATCAGAATTCAAACATCCACGCATTGTTTTTTCGATTTCCCTTTCTCAATACCAACGCGTTTCAACGGGTTACCGTTCTTAATCATGGTGTATTAAGAACGGTTAACCGTTTGAAACGCGTTGGATTGAGAAAGGGAAATCGAAAAACAATGCTGTGGATGTTTGAATTGATCAAATAAAGTCTTTAAGTTTTTTCCGGAATTTGGCAGGAACTGTCGAGAGTTTTTTCTGAGTTTTTTCTGTACCATACCATAGAGCCTGAGGGTCCGTAATACTCGCTACAAACAGTCTGAGAGGTTTTCAATGCTTGATAGGTATGCCAAAGTTTTCCCTTCCTTGTTGCCATCAGCAAAGATACATTGTTTCTGGATTAACAGTTTTTTTGTATGTATAATCAGTCAGTACATTCTTTGTATCTCCAACAGGTATCCCTGTTAGAATTAGACTGGTTCAACTGGTACGACTGTTCTGCCTCAAGTCAGTCTGAAGTCTAGTTTGAGTGAGCCACAATTCTACTCTATGAGCTGCGTTCGCACCAATGAGGAAACCCCTCAGACTGCCGTGTAAGCCACCCCACTCCATCATGGTTTAGAAGATCCAACATTTTGCGCCCAGTATGAGTCAGTCTCCTGTTGGGCAGTCTCACTTTCACCGTATGACATTCAACCAGTAGGGGTTCAATCTCCATGATCACCCTGGACTGCCGAGGGGCGTGGAAGTGTCACCAGAAGGGGTGCATGGTCTGAGATACGAACTTCAGCAATTTCAGTCAGCTGGGCCCAGCTTGCAAAGCCAGGCACAAGATAGATGGAGCGGAAGGGAGCTAGTAGCAGTGAACATGAAAATTAAGACCGGGGGTGTGGCCATTACACACCTCAGGCATTTGGCCAGAGAAGCAGGGATTATCATGCTTGGAGTTTGATAAAGACGATCCTATAACCAGGTCTAGGGTAGCGCTAAAATTACCAAAGATAATATATAGAGTTTGGGGATAGAGAGCTATTTCATCATCATTAACTTCCTCACAACAAAATTGCAATGAACAGAGTAACATAAAAGAAATCCCGGCAACCCAATATTGAAGCATGAATAACCACAAAGTTCCCCAAGGGTCCAGGTGAAAGGAGAGGGATTTACTCACTAGAAATCTAAACCCTAGCGAATGGAACACAGGACCAATCCACTGTCCTCTTCAGGCCAGTATCTCTGACACCTCCAGGTGTTGTGCTCCTGAAGAATAAGTAGTCTGGGTTATGGATTTAAGAAAGTTAAAATAACACAAGAGCTCTCTTAACATACAATACAGACCCTGGACATTCCAGAACTATGTTACATCAGGCCATGGCGAACAAGGGACAAGGGCCGCAAAGGATAGACACAGCTCCCACCATCCAGATTCACATACAACCTTGCATCCAAACACTCACAATGCAAAGAACCAAAAGGAACAACAACCTGCCCTGACAACCCAACCTGGATGGGCCTAGAATCAAAAAACTAAAAGAACTAAAATAAGTCATAATGAACAACTGAAGGTGCACCAGGCGCTACACCATACAAATTTACCTTGTCAGTCCCATAGAGAGATGAAGTACAATTAACAGAGGTGATTCCAAATATATAGAATCCAAACAATTACAACCTCTATATTATAGATTAAGACTGAAGGGACACTAAACTAATAACTGTCTCTTCCAGGCCGGTGGGTGAGGGGTAGGCGAGAGTAGGCAATCGCCTAGTGCGCTACCCTCGTTTCCCATCCAGGGGCGTCATCCAACCCTGTAGCGACCAGCGAGTATGTGTATCTTTTAAGATATACATATCGCTGGTTGCTGTGCACGACATGGCAGATGGCTTCTATACTACACCCCCTGTATATAGCAGGCTGTTATATACTACATGGGGGCAGGATGGCTGTATACTACATAGGCACAGGACAGTTATCATAATACATGGGGCAGGAACGATAACGGATTTAATGAGCCATTCACAGTTTCATCGAAAAAAAAATAAAATATAAAAAAAAAAAAAAAAAATACAAATAAAAAACCAAAAAAAAAAAAAAATAAAAAATAAAAAAAAAAAAAAAAAAAAAAAAAAAAAAAAATCGCTAGTACTTAGAACAGCAGGCTTATCTTTTAAAACCAAGCCATAGCTATGGCAGGAGGATCATCAACCAGTGATTGGGAGCCGGAGGGAGATACTAAGAAAGGGGGGAAGGACGATGGATATTTAGACTAAACGGGGGGAAGAGATAAGATCAGGAGGTGCTAAATACTAAAAGGGGGCAGGAGGGTGGGATGATGAACGGAGAGGGTAGGGGATGCGAGCGGCACCCTAAAGATCCTTGCACGTAGCGGATGGGACAGGAAGGGACTGTGGTAGGGGGATGCCTGAGAAGAGAGGATAGGGTGGCGAATGCGATAAAGCGAGGGAAGGCTTTCGGAAGACGCACGGGGACCGGAGGAGGGGCGAGGGGCAAATGAGAGGGCGGGTAAGGCCGTACAGGATTGGGTATACCGGCAGGATGGAGACTATACTAAAGGGGGTAAAGGAGGGCGTGATATATATTAAAGGGGGGAAGGATGGCTATACTACAGGGGGGCCAGGATTAGCTATATACTACAGGGGGCAGGATAGCTATATTACTACAGGGGACGGAAGGAGGGAGACTAGACAAAGAAAGGGGGGGCAGGAGGGATCGAAAGGAGAGGGGAGACTGGCGGATGGCTATGGGCTATATACTGATGCGCTAATATATACAGGGGCAGGATCAGGATGGCTATATACTAACAGGGGGCAGGATGGTGGATATAGACTGACACAGGAGGAGAGCAGGATGGCATATACCTAAAGGTGGACAGATGGCGATATATTAAAGGGGGAGGAGGGCTATTACTACAGGGGGGGCAGGAGGCCAGGAACTGGTAAAATGAAAGCTGAGCTGTGATTGGTTGCCATGGGCAACTGGGAATATTCTGACTTTCAGACACTTGATAAATCTGCCCAAATATATTTACATCAACCAACGATGCAGACAATGAATGAGAATAATACCACTAAAAGGCACTTCTAACCAGGCGGGCAAATGTGCCGCACCCTTACATGAATCGATGGACACACGAACCAGCAAGGCGTCCAGGCCGCAAGAAAAGGCCTAGGCCACGGTGGGGATGTTGCACATGGTTATATGCAGTATATGCATGTAATATATAATATATATATATATATACACTGTATATGTGTGTGATACTGTATGCTGAGTGTACAAATTGTATGTAGACTACATAAATGTGTGGAGTATGGAGTGCTATAATGTATGTATGTGTGGTGAGGGTACATTGCAAACGTTGACCCTCGTCCCTTCAATAGAAAACAGCGACACGCACTGCCACAGACACGGAAATATCGAGCAGCCTCATAGTTTGCCCCGGTTTATGTGCAGGAAAGGCGTGTGTGGCACCGTGCCGCCCGACTCGCCTGCACGTCTATGGGGATGTATATATCTGCAGCCGCAATTTTGCGGCCGTCTAAACGTCCCATAGACGGACGTCTAAACTGTACCCCTTCAGACGTCTTAAATGTAGGGGTGTACGACTGTAGAACTTTGTACATTTGTCATATAGAGTATATCTATTTTGTATCCAAATGAGTATGATTTCAACAACATGCTACAACATGTGTTCTACATTTTTTTAAGGGGAAGGGGGCTCCATTGCAGAATACTGGGGCCCATGCTTCGCTAGTAGCCCCTTGTGATAGCTATAGTGTCACTCTACTCCTCTGGGTAAATAATGTCGTGACATAGTGGGAACTCTGCTATATAAGCATCTTAATTGTGCCCAGGGCATATTGAGCTTTGCTTTACAGGCATGTACCCCCGTTCTATCAAGGCAACTATTAAAACTGCTACATTGATTGTCCCTTGGACTACAGTCAAGTGTGCAAACATTGAAATCGGCTACCTGTCCTGATCCACCAAGGTGCTGTCACGCGACACCTTCAAAATTCAATTGCATACAGTCTCCACTGGTGCGGTATCATCATTGACTCCATTTGACAGTTTTACAACCAGCCAGGAAGATGGGCACATGGAGATGTCTCCGCACTCCAGGGAGTTGTGTTTGATAGAGAAACGTTGCTCTTTCCCAGGCTGATGCAAAATTGTACACCTTTGGCCAGAGCGGTGTGTTAGAATGTCGGTTGAAAAGGAACAGCAGAGTGTGGTCGTTTTCCTCCACAATTAGAAATAGTGAACTATTCATAGCTGTCCATAACTGGGGCATTAATCATAATAGGTCAGTTAAGGGACTTGGCAGTTTCCTCTTTTTTTCACTTTTCTGTTCTTTTATGTCTAGACATGAGCGTTGTACCAAAATTTTCACCCCGAGCTATTAGGTTAAGACTAATAAGGACTACTAGTACAGCTCGGTGGATTGATTGGAAGCAGAAGTGCACTACACAGCAATGAATGGATTTATTTATTGGAGCTTACATGTAATAGATAAACACACAATCACAGGCCCTTTAAAATAATTTCACTATCACGACTGGTCACTGCAGCCATTAGGATACAGTCATAATGATAACTATGCACGATTTTCAGTATATGGACTTTGCACTTATGTTTCCCTAGAACATAATAACATCCAGCACATGCACAATACGTCAAACACCAACATTCAAACTTATCGTCAAGATCCCGCTTACATATAGCGCACTATTTAATACATAATAGTCCAATTAATCCACACTACTGTGCCCCATCTACACAGAACACTGAACCTCTCCCCACACACGTCTGAAGAATTCTGACTTACCCCTTTCTCGACATCCTGGTTGGGAGCTACATCTTGTCGGCATATGTGTGCCAAAAAGAAGCGTTGCGCACTTGTAACCGGCTAACCGTGCGGCGGGGGCACACTGCTCCCGAAGGTGACATGTCCTCGGGTTCATGCTAGTATCACTCCGTCTTGGACACCGGGGGCTGGATCATGGACTGGCTAGCGTGCAGACCGTGGGAATTGACGTCAGCATTAGGGCGGATATGTGACACGGCGGTCGCCCACTCCCGCGATGACGAGGTCGGGGAGTGGCCTCTATGTCCTGTCTGTTCCGGCCGAAGTGGGGGTCGTACCTCATTCCTGCCACGTGACACGCGAGATGCTTAAATAGAAGGACACACAATGCACCACAGGCCCCCGACAGAAGCGCAACGCGAAACGCGTCGTTGTCGGGGTACCAGCAGCCACACTAAACGAACATGGGTAAGCCGTTTTTAGCCATCATCCGTACATGAATATGTAGGGCAGCATGGAATACTTAGAACTGTAGCCACATACTCTATAGGGTAGGCTGTACTGCTATCTGCTGTTGCACCGAGCTTGCCTGCTACCAATATCTCTTGCGATAAATTCTTGTAATGGATATTAGGGACGTGGACGTTCTAATAACTTTAATATCTATTGGAAGTTATCTATAGGACATCACCAATGGGAGATTGTGTTTCTGTGGCGTGATGGGACGCGTTTTAGTGGCTACTCCGAGGAGACGGAGAACCTTGAACTCTGTTGCATTGTTAGATCACTATGTCATTACGTTGCTTTTTAAAAAGCTGCAGAATGATAAAGTAAAAGATATAAATTTTAACACCAAACTGGTATATGTGTGAGCTTAATGAAACAGCATTCTACCCTACCTGTGCTTTCTAGGTGTGCTTAATGCTAAACATGTGTCCTTCAATCTTGTTGAAGGGGAAAGGGGCGGGCCCACATCAAACAATCTGGGGCCGTTGCCTCCTCTAGTTACGCACCCTGTGTGTAAGTTACGTATAGTGCACGTACTACTCCTTCTGGTGGTGAATGTAATGTAGTGGACAAGTGAACTCTCTATATAAGAGTATTACTTGCTGCACCAGGTGTCATATTGAGCTTGCTAAAGGACATGTCCCCCCGCCATTTTCTATCAAGGCCAACATATTAACAAACATGCTACATATGATGCTCTTTGACATACAGTCAATGTCTGCAAAATTGAAATGCTACCTGTCCTGAATCCACCAAGGTGCTGCAAACCGGACACTTCAAATTCAACTGCATACGTGCTCCACTGGGGGGTACTATCAGTGAAGCACTCATTGACCAGTTTACAACCAGCCAGGAGAGGCCATGGGCATGTTACGCACTCCAGGGAGTCTCTGGTTTGATAGAGAAAACGTTGCTCTTACCCAGGTGAGTGAAATTTACACCTTGGCGAGTGTGGTTTGAATGGGGTGTTGAAAGAACCAGCAGATTGTGGTCTGTTCCTCCAAAACTTAAAGAAATAGGAACTATCCTAGTCTCATTATACTGGGGATAATCATAATTATGGGTCCCCATTACACAGGACAGTATAGGGGGGTCTGACATGCGCTTTGTCCAATTTTCTCCCTGCTATAGGTTAAGACTAATAAGGACTGGTAAGGTAGCTGTTGATTGGAAGCAACTGGCCACATTGGTTTAATTGGTAAAAGCTCCACGCCTGGCTTTGGTTCAGTTTGGGGGACTCTATCACACGTAGAAGACGTCCGATCGCTGTCTACGCCCTCTCCTTGGGCCAAAAGAATTCTGCCCTAACTTTCAATCGCTAATAAGATAATAGAGTTTGTTTCCCTTTCGTAACTGTGTTGAAGTGATCGGAAGTGATGTGTTTTAACTTTTTCATTTTATCCTTCGAGGTACTGATATTTATGTAAATAAAGAGTTGTCGATTTAAAAGTCTCTGCTGTGTAGCAATAAAGAATCTGAGTATCGACAGGGAATAAACCTACTGAGGGTAATTTTGCACAGTCTGATAGTGTAAGCGTTGCATGTTCTGTGTGAAGTTGTTATTATTGCTGTAATATTATATAAGGAGTCACGAGAGCATGTGCTTGTGTAATATCAGGGTGATTGTCTGTTTGGTTGAGGTGCACTGGCCTTCTTGCGGAAATGTAACATCGGGTTGGGTGCTGCAGTGATTGGCTGGGTGCTGACGATTCAGTGGAGAGTAAATTTAAGGGCTAAATTCTGAGGACTCCATAGAGTAGGTATCCCGCATGTGGGATGCAGTGAGTCGGGGTCGGGACACGTACTTGTTCCGGACGGATTGCTTTTCAACACACCGTCTATCACATGCTGACTAAACAACATATGCAGACCTATTTGTGGAATAACTGAAGTACTGGGTTAAATCCTGACAACCAATATGGGCTCCAAAATTTGCAGCCAAAAAAGCCACAGCCAGGGAATTTAGTTAATTCCACAATGAGTCAACCAAGTTCTGCAAACAGGGAACGGATGTGTGTCATAAATCAGACACTGAGAAGATCATGGCAGCTATTGCATCTTATTCAGACCTCTTTACAATGAAAATAGACATTAACTTTTGGTGCTGTGAACATGATATATAGTATATCGTTAGCCTACCCCCATGTAGCACGAACCATAGCTGCCCCATGTAGTATACAGACATCCTGTCCCAAAGTAGTATATATCCATCCGCCCCCGTAGTAAATAAGCCATCCTCATCCATGTAGATATATCGCCATCCTATTCCATGTAGTATTAGCCTCTTCTCCATGTAGTATATAGCCATCCTGCCCCCATGTAGTATATAGCCATCCTACCCACATGAAGTATATAGCTAGCCTGCTCCCATGTGGTATATAGCCATCCTGCTCCCATGTGGTATATAGCCAGCCTGCTCCCATGTGGTATATAGCCAGCCTGCTCCCATGTAGTATATAGCCAGGCTGCTCCCATGTAGTATGTAGCCAGGCCTGCCCTCCTTAGTAAATCTAAGAAGAGAAATCATAAGTACAAAGAACGGGGAATCCTGCCCCCCTGTAGATTATTAGACATTGTTTTCGGAACAACTCCTATACTTCTGCTCCTAGCCCCGTCTGGGGGATAAAGGCATCTGCCCCTGTAGTTATATAGCCATCCTGCCCCATTAATATTAGCCATCCTGCCACCTTAGGATATAGCCATCCTGGCTCATCCCGTAGATAATCCACTGCCCCTGATATATCATCCTGCCCCTGTAGTATATAGCCATCTGCCCCCGCTAGTATATAGCCACTCACTCATCTGCCCCCTGTTATATATAGCTATTAGTTGTTTCATTTATTTTGTTTTATCTGCCCACCCTGTGTAGTTAGTATAGCTATCTGCCCCCCTGTAGTATATAGACTTCCTGCCTCCCTCTTAGTAATAGCCAATCCTGTCCCCTTTAGTATATAGCCATTTCCTGTCCCCCTAGTTAAATAGCCATCCTGCCCCCCTCTAGTACATAGCCATCCTGCCCTCCTCTAGTATATAACCATCCTGCCCCCCTCTAGTATATAACCATCCTGCCCCCCGTGTAGTATTTAGCCATCCTGCCCCCGTGTAGTATATAGCCATCCTGCCCCCATGTAGTATATAGCCATCCTGCTCCCAAGCAGCTGGTTGATCCTGCCAGTAGCATATGCTTGTTTTAAAGATTAAGCCATGCATGTCTAAGTACTGACTATTTTTTTCGATGAAACTGTGAATGGCTCATTAAATCCGTTATCGTTCCTGCCCCCATGTATTATATATAACTGTCCTGCCCCATGTAGTATACAGCCATCCTGCCCCCATGTAGTATATAACAGCCTGCTATATACAGGGGGTGTAGTAGTATAGCCATCTGCCATGTCGTGCACAGCAACCAGCGATATGATATCTTAAAAGATACACATATCGCTGGTCGCTACAGGAGTTGGGATGACGCCCCTGGATGGGAAACGAGGGTAGCGCATAGGCATTGCCTACTCTCCTACCCCTACACCCCGCCTGGAAGAGACAGTTATTAGTTGTATCCCTTCAGTCTTAATCTATAATATAGAGGTTGTAATTGTTTGGATTCTATATATTGGAATCATCTGTTAATTGTACTCTCTCTATTGGGACTGACAAGGGTAAAATTTGTATGGTGTAAGCCTGGTGCACCTTCAGTTGGTTCATTATGACTTACTTTTAGTTTTTGATTCTAGGCCCATCCAGGTTGGGTTGTCAGGGCAGGTTTGTTGTTCCTTTTGGTTTTTGCATTGTGAGTGTTTGGATGCAAGGTGTATGTGAATCTGGATGGTGGGGAGGTGTTGTATCTTTGCGGCCCTTGTCCCTTGTTCGCCATGGCCTGATGTAACATAGTGTCCTGGAATGTCCAGGGTCTGTGTTAATGTTAAGAGAGCTCTGTTGTAACTTTCTTAAAATCCATAACCCAGAACCCTACTTATTTCAGGAGACACCCACCGGAGTGTCAGGAGATACTGGCCCTGAAGAGGACAGTGGAGTTGGTCCTGTGTACCATTCAGCTAGGGTTTAGATTTAGTGAGTAAATCTCCTCTCCTTCACCTGGACCCTTGGGGAACTTTGTGGTTATTCATGCTTCAATATTGGTGTTGCCGGGATGTCAGGCTTATGTTACTCTTCATTGCAATTTTGTTTTGAAGGAAGTTAATGACTGAAATAGCTCTCTATCCCCAAACTCTATATATTATCTTTGGTAATTTAGCGCTACCCTAGACCTGGTTAAGGATCGTCTTTATCAAATCCCATAGCATGTAAATCCCTGCTTCTCGGCCAAATGCCTGAGGGTGTGTAGAGCCACACCCAGCAGCGTCTTAATTTTCATGTTACTACCTGCGCCTCAGTCACTCTTCAGGGTGGACCTTGCTTTGCAAGCTGGGCCCAGCTGACTGAAATTGCGAAGTTCGTATCTCAGACCATGAACCCTTCTGGTGACACTTTCACAGCCCCTCGGCAGTCCAGGGTGATCATGGAGATTGAACCCCTACTGGTTGAATGTCATATGGTGAAAGTGAGGCTGCCAACAGGAGACTGACTCATACTGGGCGCAAATGTGGATCTTCTAAACCATGATGGAGTGGGGTGTTACACGGACCTTGAGGGTGTTCCTCAATTGGTGCGAAGCAGCCAAGAGTAGAATTGTGGCTACTCAAATAGACTTCGACTGACTGAGGCAGAAAGTCGTACCAGTTGAAAAGTCTAATTCTAACAGGATACTGTTGGAGTACAAAGAAGTACTGAGATTATACATAAAAAAAACTGTTAATCCAGAAACAATGTATCTTTGCTGATGGCAACAAGGAAGGGAAACTTTGGCATACCTCAGCATTGAAACCTCTCAGACTGTTTTGTAGCGAGTATTAGGACCTCAGCTCTATGTATGGTATACAGAAAAGAACTTCGACAGTCCGCAATTCGGAAACTTAGACTTATTGATCGAATTCAACATCCACAGCATTGCTTTTCGATTCCCTTTCTCAATCCAAACGAGTTTCAAACGGGTTAACGTTCTTATACACCCTGATTAAGAACGGTTAAACCCGTTTGAAACAGGGTGTGATAAGGGAGAAGAAAAGGGAAATCGAAAAACCAATGGTGGATGTTGGGAGAAGAAGCCTGAGGTTCCTTCGACTACCATAGATAAACAAGGGAACCCCATAAGTTTTTCTCGGATCTGTGCTTAGCGATGTCGTACACCATCACTCTTGGTATTAACGAAACTCTTCACGCTGCCAAATCCAAACACTCTGTAATGAACTTTATTATGTCAGATCAGATACCCATTCTTGAAATCAAATAAAGTCAAAGTTTTTTCAGTCAAGGGTTGATGGGGGAGGGAAGAGGGAAACACACACTGAGGAATTGTAGAGGGGGGCTGGAATGGCGGAGAGCGCTATTGGAATGGGATCTCAGCAACGGGTGAAGCCGTGCCATTTCGAAGTAATGAGGCTGGGGTGAGCTTGAAAAGATTTTTTTCATTGAAACATATGGTATGGGACCCTGCCAACATATGTGCACAGTTTGTTTCAATTATCGGGACTCTCTGCCTCTAAGTGGACTTGTCATTGAGGGGTCACTGGCCCTTCTACTATGCCCTCAAGACTAAGTGCAATGGATATGGATTTTCCTGGTGCCCCCTGAATGGTCGAGGAGACATCGCATTTCATCTCTCTTTAGCCCTGGTAAAACCTAGCCCGGTGGAGGTCTGGTGGAGTTGGTATGAAGGGAACAAAGGGGGAACAAAGTTGTTGTTCCCTGGATAATGATAAAGCATTTGACTCGTTGATTGGAGATTGTATGTGGGAAGTGCCATGTGGGTGGGCTTACCAACTGATATATGACAGTTATTAGATGTCCATCAATCTGAGATCTCTGAGGCATGCATATAGCTCAAACCAGATGGAAGAACAGGCATCTCCAATTCAAAGATATCAAACACTTTTCTGCCGTTACTATATGTTGGAACAACCGGCATTGGATCCCGTAGAGAACTGGTATAAAGATTAAGAATGTATATTTGGGGTCCAAAGGGACTGCACATTAAGGACCCCTCCCCTAAATGAGAGACCTAACCTCCAACCAAAAGAGAGCAAAGGTAGACAGCTCTAAAAATATGAAACGGGATTCCTCCACATCTCCGACAACATTAGGGACTGATGGGTGTAGAATTTGTGTAAGAGCTTGGGCGTTTCGTGCAATTAAGCAAAATTTTTAATAGTTTTTTTTATTGTATAGGGCGCAAATAGTATGTCATTGTCAGCTGTAAAATTGTTCACACTATCATGGACTTAGAAGGATGGCTATATACTACATGGAGAAGGATGGCTATATACTACAGGGGGCTGGATGGATATATAGTACATGGGGACAGGATGGCTGTATACTACATGGGGCAGGATGGTTATGTGCTACATGGGGGTAGGATGACGATATACGATATATCAATGTCACAGCACAAAAAAGTAATGTCTATTTTCATTGTAAAGGAGGTCTGAAAAGATGCAATAGCTGCCATGATCTTCTCAGTGTCTGGATTTACTGACACACACGTTCCCTGTTGCAGAACTTGGTTGACTCATTGTGGAATTACTAAATTCCCTGGCTGTGGCTTTTTTGGCTGCAAATTTGGAGCCCATATTGAGTTGTCAGGATTTTACCCAGTACTTCAGTTATTCAACAAATAGGTATAACATGTTTAGTAGCATGTGATAACGGTGTGTTGAAAAGACAAATCCGTCCGGAAAAGTAAGTGTCCCGACCCCGACTCACTGGAGTCCACACATGCGGATACCTACTCTATGGAGTCCCAGAATTTAGCCCTTAAATTTACTCCACTGAATCTCAGCACCCAGCCAATCCACTGCCAGCACCCACGATGTTACTTACGCAAAGAAGGCCATAGGCACCTCAACCAAACAGACAATGCACCCTGATAATTACACAGCACATGCACTCACTACTTATACGATATTACAATGATAAATTCACACAGAACATGCAATCGCTTACTACATAGACTGTGCTAAAAATTACCTCTGGTAATGTAATTCCCTTCGGATACTCAGATTCTTTAAGGCTACAAGCAGAGACTTATTAAAGGAACACTTTAATTTACATAAAAATACAGTACACTCAAAGGATAAAATGAAAAAGTTAAAAACAATACACTTCCGATACTTACAAACAGTTAGGAAAAGGGAAACAGAAAACTTTTGCTATTGAAATAGGAAGAAATTCTTTGGCCCGAGGAGAGGGCATAGACAGCGATCCAGTCTTCTAGTGTGATAGAGTCCCCCAAACTGAACCAAAGCCACGTGGATGCTTTACCAATTTAAACCATTGTGCCATTGCTTCCAATCAACCAGCTACCTTACTAGTACCTTATTAGTCTTAACCTAATAGCAGGGGAGAAATTTGGTACAAGCGCATGTCTAGACCCCATAACTGTCCTGTGTAACTGGGGACCCATAATTATGAATTATGCCCCAGTTATGGACAGCTATGATAGTTCCTATTTTCTAAGTTTTGGAGGGAAAAGACCACAATCTGCTGGTTCTTTCAACCCCCATTCTAAACCACACTCTGGCCAAAGGTGTAAATTTCATCACCTGGGAAAGAGCACGTTTCTCTGATCAAACAGAGACTCCCTGGAGTGCGGAGACATGCCCAGTGCCTCTTCCTGGCTGGTTGTAAAACTGGTCAAATGGAGTCTAATGATAGTACCCCAGTGGAGCACTGTATGCAGTTGAATTTGAAGTGTCGCTGTGACAGCACCTTGGTGGATCAGGACAGGTAGCAGATTTCAATTTTGCACATTGACTGTATGTCAAAGGAGCATCATATGTAGCAGTGTTTAATATGTTGCCTTGATAGAATGGCGGGGGGACATGCCTGTAGCAAAGCTCAATATGACACTGTGGCAGCAAGTAAGATGCTTATATAGCAGAGTTCACTATGTCACTACATTATTATTACCCCAGAGGAGTAGAGTGACACTATAGTACTACACAGGGGCGTAACTAGGAGAGGCAGGGCCCCAGATTTCTGCCTTTTGTACACAGGGGCGTAACTAGGAGAGGCAGGGCCCCAGATTTCTGCATGGGGCCCCCTTCCCCTTAAAAAAATTAAGACACATTTGTAAGCATTAACAACACCTAAGAAAAGCACATGAGTGAAATCTGGTTCATAGAAATCTCACTATACCGTTTGGTTAAAATTTAATTCATTTTATTTAATCATTACACTTATTTAAAAAACAACAGTATGACAATATGATCTATAAAATGCAAACAGAAGTTAAGTTCTCCTCTGGAGTTCCACTAAAGCGTCCACACTCCACAGAAACACAGGAATATATCCAGATTACTGTCCATATATAAATTATTCAAAGATGTATTATAAAGTGCCAGTGCCCTAATATCCATACAAGAAATTTTATCGCAAGAGATATTGTAAAGTGCCGGTGCAACAGCAGATAGCAGTACAGCCTAACATAAGTATGTGGCTACAGTTTAAGTATTATGTGCCCTTTACATATTATGTACGGAGATGGCAAAAACTGGCTTACCCATGTTTCGTTCAGTGTGGGCGCTGGTACCCCGACGCGCGTTTCGCGTTGCCGCTTCTTCAGGGGGCCTGTGGGTGCATGTGTGTGTCTTCATATTTAAGCATCTCGGCGTGTCACGTGGGCAGGATGAGGTAACGCCCCACTTCGGCCGGAACCAGACAGGACAGAGAGGCCACTCCCCCGACCTCGTCATCGCGGGAGTGGCGACCGCCGTGTCACATGATCCGCCCTAATGCTGACGTCATTCCCCACTCTGCCGCTGCCTCCATGATCCCAGCCCCCGGTGTCAAAACGGAGGATACAGCACTGAACCCGAGGACATGTCACTCGGGAGCAGTGGTGCACCCCCGCCGCACGGGGGAGCCGGTTACAAGGTGCGCAGGTTCTTTTTGGACACATATGCCGAAAGATGGTACCGGATGTCGAGAAAGGGGAATCAGAATTCTGAGAGGTGGATGGGGAGAGGTTCGTGGTTCGTGTAAGATGGGGCACAGTAGTGTGGATTAATTGGAAATATTAGGTATTAAATATGCCTATATTAACCGGGATCTTGACATAAGTTTAATATTAGTGTATAAAGTATTGTGAATGTGCTGGGTTAAGTGTTATTAGTGGTATAAGTGAAAAAGTGTCAATATATGAGAATGTGAATATTATAATTATTACTGTATATAATAGGCTGCAGTGACAAGTGTGATAGTGTAAATATTTTAAGGCTGTGATTGCTGTGTAATATATTACATTTAAGCTCCAATTAAGATAAATATTAGGTGCTGTTGTAGTGACTTGAAAACCATATATGTGAATGCTTATAAATGCAGTGACCCAACCCCCCTATATCTAAACCAATAATATCAAATCAAACCAAACATGCTGGAAAAAACCCCCTTACACCCCCGCCTCCCCCAACCCCCCAACCTCCTCCAAAGCAAACCCCCCTTACCCCCATCCCATCCTTTTTTCCCACCCCACCCCACCCCCCACTCCCATGCACTCAACTCATCCCCCCCCCCCCCCCCCACTTTTATCCCCCCCCCCAATCCCCACCCCACACCTAACCCTTGTGTGCACAGACCCCATTGATTGATCGTGAGTAGTGTCCATTTATGTTGTATTCCAAGTCCTACTTGTTGCCCCTGTATGTCCATCGAACGCAAAGAGGATCAGAAGAGGATCAGAAGAGTTCCATATAAGTCCATCCCCAAGATTCCACATGGTAAATTGTGTGTAGATCTTCTGTTGTGGTTCTTCTTTTTAGGTCTCGATCGAGATTTCCTCTCATAACATCCGCCCTCGTCACATCATACTCCATCCCCAAGACCATCACACAGCACGACACAGGGAAGTACATCGAAATATCGTGTCTGTATGTTCTATATTGGATCTTAATACGGAAAGAATATACATATTTTAGTCATTCTGCTTTAAGACCACAAACAAGATAAAATTAAAAAACCAAGTAGGGGAAAGGGAAAAACAAGAATATAATTACACTTCGTGCTTTATGTATGGTTATATTTGGAGATTGAAAATAGATTGGTTGGAACAGGACTAGTTCGAGGGAAGCATCTTATAAAAAGGGAGAAAAGGTTAGTGCTTCATTAAGGCCTTTCGGAACCTTTGTATCCAGGAGTACGATCCACTTTTTGTGCTAGCAATTTCTTTACATTACCGCCTCTAATACCTGGATGTATTTGTTCAATTCCACGGACCCTAAAACACAAATGTCATCTACTAACGCCACCTGTGTTTGCCCTATTATTTGACATATGGTTTGACAATCAGGTGCACTGCGAGTACCGCACAAGGGAACACGAAGAGACATAATAATAGTCTCCTCAAGCTGTACCTCATAGTACCTTTACCAATCTTCCATCTGGAACTGAGTCAATTCCAGCACATGACCCAGAACATATTTAGAACTCACCACCAACTGCGACCCTAAACATTTTAGGGTCCTTGTGGAATTGATACAAATACGTCCAGGTTTAGACACGCGGTAAGGTAAAGAAATGCCGAGCACAAAAAGGGTTCGACACGCCTGTGTACTAGTGGCTTCCGAAAGCTTACACATTGAAGCACCTCTTACCTTTTTCTCCCTTTTATAAATGCTTCCTCGAACTAGTCCGGTTCCAATCACGGGCATCTCCAAATCAACCATACATAAAGCACTTTGACGAATATATTCGTGATTGTTCCCTTTCCCCTACATTGGTTTTTTAACTTTATGCTTGGTAATGTGCGTTCGGCTGAAAGCAGAAAGACTAAATGTTATTCATTCGTATCTCGTGGAGTAATGATCCCACTTACGAACATACAGACATCGACTTGATTCGATGCTACTGCCCGGGGTACGGTTGCTGTGTGGATTGGCTCACCGGTCAGATTTGCGTAGAATCTAACCGAGGGCGAGATGGTATGAGAAGGAAATCTCGATCGGATCCTCAAAACAGGCAAGAAATCCAGCCATGAGCACACAAGAAGACTCTACACTGCAAGTTTACGCAGTCCGAAATAGGGATCAATTGGGGAATTTGGACTTGATATGGAACTCGGTCTGATCCTCTTCTGATCCTACTTTGCGTTTCGATGACATACTGGGGCAACAAGTAGGACTTGGAAGTACAACATAGAATGGTACACTACTCACGATTCAATCAATGGGGTCCTGTGCACGACAAGGGTTAGGTGTGGGGTGGGTTGGGGATTGGGGGGGGGGGGGAGATAAAACAGGTCAATCCACATTGGATTAGACAGCCCAATGGAGTACACAGCAATGTTGCATAAGTTAATTGAAGCAGACATTACCTAACTTGGGTAGTAAATAGCAATGTTCATATTTCTTGTGGAAGAAAAAAGGCCATGAAATCCAACACGAATGTTCCATTTCCTGGACAAGAAAGGCATTACGTGCAATCATGAATAAATTTTTCTTAGAGTAACTGACCCATACGGTCTCAACAGACTCTTGTAGGTAGAGTCAATTCTCTATGAGGCCAACAAGTCACCTATGAAGCAGAAGAAAAAGGTATAGTAAATAACAAAACAAAGGATTCTACAAGATAAGGGACACAGTCCTTTGGCAGGGTGCTCTGTGTCAGCAGAGATGGTTGTGTATATAGCACAACGGAGAAAATGTCAAGGATATGATTGTGACTCAGGAAGAGCTAGAAGTTGCTCAATAGCAAGGGTAGGTGGGACAGACCTAACATGGGAGGTTGCAGCCGGCCGGGTTCCCTGAAACATGCAGTTCCTCGCAATCCTCACTGGTCTCCTAATTCAGGGGTTGGGACTGCCGTCTTCGAATGGTCGGCTCTCGCAGACGGTTGTTCGGCAAGGCTACACCATAGCCGAGGTCTAAAAAACAAAATCGCGTGGGAGCCTGCGGAAAGCGCCGCAGCCCCTCCTCCTCCAAGTCTTCCGGGGCAGAGGTACTTCCGCTCAGAGCTGTGAGGATCAATTTCGCTCCTTGCACACAGGGTTAGCAGACGGGGTTCGCTGCCATTTACATGTTTGTGGTAGCCGGGTTTCCGCCGTGCTGCAGTCACACAGCCTCCAGAGTTAACAAACTTTGGCGCTGCAGCGCCAGATGTAGCAGGCTGACACATCATTTGCGGGATTAAATCAGGGTCAGAACAGTGCTTGGTATGGGGACTGGAGGTGTCCTACAGCCTGGCAGGTCTCCAGCAGGGTGTGGGAGGTTGCAGAATGTGGAGGGAGGGCTGAGGTCTTCTGGTTCTCCCTGGGGCAACTTCTGCGTGTCTGGCAAGCAAGTCACTGGTAATGATGGGGGAGCCGTGGTGGTAGACAGCCGTTATGGGGATCAGACGGAATCGGCGCATTGTAGCGCAAATCAACTCATCGGTCTTTATTAGCAACAGGTAGCAGGCAATGGGCCTAATGATCCAACGCAGATTCTGGTATGGAGTGTGTGTGAAGTGGGGTTCAGGAATATGCACCAAGCCTAGTATAGATGCAGATGGGAGAATGGATGTGCTGGTGTCAGACTGTTGAAGCTGCAGCTCTGGTTTAGAGTCTACCTGAACTTTGGTCTGGATTAGGGTTCGTATTTTCAGTTACTGAAGTGTCTGAGCCACTTATCCCTTTGTAGTACCGCTCTCTCTTTGGTCATCCTGTGGTCAGAATGCTGGCCCGACTCTAAAGGACTTGGTAACTTCCTTGGTCAGGTGGTAACCACCTCTCCAATCAACTTCCAGTTTACATACCTAGCTATATATTGGCATAAAATCTTAAAGCCCCCATTTCAAACATGCCGTTCAGGCAGAGGTACGCGTCTGCAATTACATTAATGACCAGGCTAGAAACTCTACAGGGTTCATGACTACTCCAACACTAACCTAACCAGAGAGGTCACTATCAGGCAACTACCATAGCCTGCCATGTATTGGAGGGTGTTACAGATGTATCCAGGAAGACCAGAACGAATGGGAGTGCATCTTGGTAGCATTAGTTCACATCCCATCTTTGCCACCCCATGTTTTTATTACAGAATACGGTAAGATATCAGTGACCTACATGCACATACAGATGAAAACATTCGCGTATTATAAGGATTCATACAGCCAGAATATAAGGACTGAGAAGTCCTACATACTTGTGAAAGGTCTGAACACTGTTTAAAACCGGATAACGTGGTGATCAGAAGGATTGGTTTGCAGATTTACAATTTTGGAACTAAAGACCGTGGTCTATTATAGTGTTACGACACACTCTTTTAACATATTTGCAAGAATGTTCTATCGTTTGACTGTAGGCCAGTATTAATGTCTTCATGACCTATGAGTGAAATTGGGGGTGTTGTTTGTAAGTTATATACTTGTTGTCTTATGGTCGAAATAAACGGTCATTGTTCTATACTGTAATTAGCCCCAGTATTTAGTAGGTTGGTGCCACTGTTGCTATTGGCCAATTTCATGATGTTGCACTGGGTAAGGCAGGCCGTAGGCGTAGGTATTACGGATGTTTCAAGGGAAAACACATGGGGGGAAACATTATACCCGGTCTCTGTGCGATCCCGATTCCGTCCAACAAGAGCATCGCAGTTCAAGAGCACCATTCCGTCGTGTCTTCCCCCGCTGAGGTCCGCCAGAAGTGCTTGTAAGCCGTGTCGTTATGACACAGTGACAATGTTAATCCGCCCCCAATTGTCGCATGGAAAGCTTCACTGACACCCGGGCTCGTAAAAACCCGTTCTGCTTGGGTGTATATGTCACAGTAGGATGGACCCCAATAGGTGAGTCTTCCCGAGGGGACCAAGCCCAAGGCTGAGTTCCCCGGCCTCCACGCAGGTCCCGCGCTGTAAAGTAACTGAGCATGCGTACTTACACTGTAACATGCAATATAAGGTATTGCGGGTTAAGGGAGTGAACAATGCTCGATGACGCTTGTTACAAGCCTCAAGTTTTGTTTGGAAAAGTTACAATATGTTATACAAAAAATGAAATTATTGATAATCATAAGTAATAAATAAAATAATAAAGTCCCATTAGTCTCCCAGGTACACATAAAATGCAAATATAGTATTAAAAAACACTTGGGTCAAACAAAAATGCATGCGTTAAAAGAAAAATCTTCCTGTAATATACAATTTTTCATTCAAACGCCATCACAACAAATGTTCCAAAAAAGCGAAGTACTTTAATGTGCTTTTTGCAAAAAATAAGCCCTCAACAGAATTGTCAACAGACAAAAATATGAGAAGTTTATAACCCGTGAAAAGTTGTCAATAGTAAAAACAATGTGATTTTCCTCCATTTTGGTTTTCTCAGTAATATTGCGGTGTGGCAGAGTATTTCATCATTTTATTATGAAACTTGTAGTTCGGGCCTTAAATGAAGTGTATTTCCACCCAAAATTCAAATTCATGAGTTTCTATCTAAATCGCTAGGTTCCATTTTTGTTTTAACTCGATGTGAAAACACTTAAAGGGTAAATAGACTCAATAGAAAAGTTTTTAACACTGTTGAGGGGTGAAGTTTCCTATAGGGGGGTAATTTTAATCGGTGTTTTCTGATATTATTTAGGGGCCTTTCAACAGTTCATGAAAAATGAGAAAATCGGCACCATAGTCTGCATCCCATAACATCTAGAAAATGCGAGGACGAATAAATTATCATCTCACATAAAGCAGTATGGTGTAGGGAAAGATTGATGCTACAGTGGGCCCTGGCTGTTTGAGTGATTGACCCCCCCCCCCAACGAATCAAGTTTCAAACTTATTAACCAGTTACAGCATGAAGAACCAAGCCTTAACAGCAAGATGAAAGTTCCAGATCAAACTCAGTACATAGATAGAATGAGCTTACTGTGCACCTATATATATATATATCTATATTATATCTATATATAATATATAATCCCCCAACCAATTTGTATTATTTATTTCGAGAGATTGAGCGAACAATAAAGGCTCGGGTTACGCGATTATTCGAGACGACTTTCCGATGCGAGTGCTCGGTCTGAATTAACGAACCCAATTGGAAAGTCAATGGGAGACTCGAGCATTTTCAAGGGGACCAAGGCTCGCCACAGGGAACCAAGTTGGACAAACACCTGGGAACCTCAGAAAAGGAGGAAAACACCACGGAAAGGAAAGGGAAAAAGCAGGGGCCGATGCATGGATGCCTCTGAGGATGCCTAAATCGCACATTATGCAAATATGGGCAACAGCATGCCATGACAGATGACAGAATGAAGGTAGATAGAATCTAAAACATCCAATAATTGACCCTGACACTATAGGGGGACGGCATGCAGAGGCAGCGCAGCAGGCTAGAGAGTGGCATGGGACATAACCCTATGGACTAAGGCTTCAAGCAATGGGTGTCAGAGAGGAACCAAAGGAGGTGCGCAAGAAGCGCTCAAATAAATACGGTACATGATAAAGTTTGCCGTATATTTGGGATTAAACAGCAGTCGGTGGCGACAAAATTTAACATGGAAGCCATGAATGAAAACAACCCCAAAATTCTGGCCGACACAGTGTTGATAGGGGACCATGTTATTATGCTTACAGTTCATGCAGTCGCTGCACTGCTGGACAGCCTTTCGGAATACAGTTTTAAAATAAAAAACCCTCATCAGAAATCTATGTATAATGCTGTGCACCCCCTACCTCTTCCTCTAGTATCTCAGTCTATCGCCCAACCGTTGCTCTTAGATCCGCCAGTGATCTTAGATTAACCTCTACCCTAGTGCGGACTCCCACTCGGTCTCCAAGACTTCTTAGAGCTGCACCCATCTATGGAAGCTCTGCCCGGGACTATCAGACTAATACCTAACCTCCCAAGTTTCAAAACGTGTGCTCTTACAACCCCTTTCTTTAGCAAGCCTTATAACACTCATTAACTGCTGAAGTTAACTCTTCTACTAACCGTCCTGTTGTCGCCTACCATCTGTTATCAGCAAACCAAACCAGGCACCAGACTTCTCTGCAGTCCATTCACCCTGGACTGGTATATAGCTGACGGTGAGTGGTTTCAGCGACAAGCAATTCATTTATTATATTTTTTCTACCCTACAGAAGAATGCTTGACCATTAAATTGCTTTTACCTCGTGTTACCCCATCATCTTGCATAAACCGTAAGCTTGGCGAGCAGGGGAACCTATCCTGTCTGTCAATACAAATGTTGTGCTCGTTACATTACATTTGTCTTTGTTTCCTCTTGCTTTGTTTAACGCGCCTAAAGATATGATGACGCTATATAAATAAAGATTATTCTTATTATTATTATTATGGAGGCAGTGAACTAGGTAGATTAAAGTTGCTGCAACTATGTTAGTGGATCTGGATGGAGCGGACGTCTGAAGCAGGCGAGCTTTCGCCAATCAAGCCCCGGTCTCTAGGTTTCCCCCCAAAGCACTTCTAAGAACCTGTTTTTATAAGATAAGTGTGTAGCGTCTTATATGTTTAGGATTATGGCGGGTGATGGGAATGTAAACAGCTGCGCCCAAGAAGCGCTGAAATAATTTCCCTCAATGGTCTTTAAAAGTTGCAAGATATTTTGGGGATTACCAGCAGCGGTGCGACAAAGTTAACAACTTTGATTGGAATGCCGTAATAGCATCTTGGGGGTGTGCCTTGTATCAGCCTAGGTCAGCGTTTCCAGCCCGACTGCTGCGCGCTTAGCGAGGCACTGCGCTGTGCTAGAGACCGACTGATGGCGCAATTGCCACGGATGGTAATTAGGAGTGAGGAGGAGGTTGAAGGAGGGGTGGGAGGAAGGTATAGTAGGCCTTTGCGACCTGGCCTAGGTAGGACCCCGCAATTCATCTGCGTCGGCAGTATATGGAACAGCCAGGGTCAGATCGGTCCAGCTGCACAAAGTTAAGTTAGTTAGCGTATTATACGTTTGGGATAGGGCGGGTGAGGGAATGTAAACAGATGGAGCAAGAAGCGCTGATGCGCATGGAGCTGGCGCTCCGCTGCAGGCGAGTTTCCCAACATCCAAGCCCCGTCTTAGGATACTCCCAAACAGCCCTTCTAAGAACCTTGTGTATAAGATCAAGTGTAGTAGCGTTCTTATAAGTTTTAGGATAGCCGGGTGAGGGGAAGGTAAACAGATGCGCAGAAGCGCTGAAATAATATCCCAAATGGTAAAGTTGCCAGTTATATTTTGTGGACACACGAGCTCTGGTGGCGACAAAGTTTAACAAACTTTGAGTGGAATCCATTGAAAACAACCCATTCTGCCTGAAACACCTCGTTGATAAAGGGACGATGTATGGCGGCAGTATATTGACGACTTTTGGAGGTAGCAATGGAGACAACGGTGGAGGCTGAAGGGAGAAATATTTATTTGGTAGTGCCTGTATTTGGCAGTCCCCAACATTTTCAAACCAGGGAGCAGGTAGGTGGCACTCCAGGTAAAATGGAAAGATGAGTGCCTGTATGGGCCAGTACCCAAAAATTTTCAAACCAGAGGGCAGGGTAGGTGGCCCTCCAGTTTAAATGGAATAGCTTGAGTTGCCTGATGTGGCAGTCCCAAAAATGTGTTTAAAACAGAGGACCGGGTAGGTGGCCTCAGAAAAATGGAATAGATTGCGTGCCTGTATGTGGCAGTCCAAAAATTTTTCAACCAGAGGAGCAGGTAGGTGGCCTCCAGTACAGGAAAGATTGAGTGCCTGTATGTGGCAGTCCAAAAAGTTTCCAACCCGAGAGGAGCAGGTAGGTGCCCTGCAGTTCAAATGGAATAGATGAGTGCCTGTATGTGGCAGTCCCAAAAATGTTTCAAACCGAGGAGCGGTAGGTGGCCCTCCAGTTAAAATGGAATAGATTGAGTGCCTGTATGGGCAGTCCCAAAAAGTTTTCAAAACAGAGGGAGAGGTAGGTTGGCCTGCAGGTTAAAATGGAATGATTGAGTGCTGTTTGTGGCAGGTCCCAAAAAAATTTTCAAACAGAGGAGAAGGTAGGTGGCCTCAGTCAAATGGAATAGATTGAAGGGCCTGTCTGTGGCAGTCCCAAAAATGTTTCAAACCCGAGGAGAAGAGGTGGCCCTGCAGTTAAATGGAATAGATTGAGTGCTGTTGTATGGGCCAGTTCCCAAAATTTTCAAACCGAGGAGTCAGTCTAGGTGGCCCTCCAGTAAAAGGAATAGATTGGTGCTGTATGTGGCACTCACACAAATTGTTTCAAACAGAGGGACAGGTAGGTGGCCCTTCCAGCAAAATTAAAATGCATGAAGTTACTATAGCAGAGCCAGGGGAGCCCTGTAAAAAAAATAGCATTGTCCGCGGCTTTACTGTACAAAGACGGAGGGAGAGGAGAAAATGAGGAGGAGGAGGAGTGGATCAATTATCAGGTTGAGCTCCTTCACCTGTGGAGATTGGGAAATTCTGAGAAATCCAGCTGTATCATTTATAAGGTCGCTGTCAGCGCTGTCAGTCGACAGGCGTGTACGCTTATCGGTGCTGATGCACCAGCTTGCACTGAAAACCCCGATCGGGACAAGAGCTAGCGGCAGGGGAGGCAAGCCCTCCAAGGGTACAGCGCCAGTTCGTGCCAGGTCCAGTTGAAACCCAGTAGTTTAGGGAGCTGGTGATCATTAGGACGATGGGTATGGTAAGCTAACGTACTCCCTCACATATTTCCTGTAAAGATCAGCCCTACTCTGCCGAGATGCGGACAGGTGACGTGTCTTGCTGGGGGTGACATAAAGCTGGCCAACGCCTTGTAAAGCGTACCCTTGCCAGTTGTGGACAAGCTGCCTGCGCGCCTACTCTCCCTCGCTACTTGTTCCCGCAGAACTACGCACTCTGCCGCTAGCGCTGTCAGAAGGGAAATACTGTGTCAAGCTTGTTGCACCATGGGCCTGCTGGTATTCATGCATCTCACACTTACTTTCATCTGCAGGATGAGAGTGGGAAGATTTTGCTGGTTTACCGTGGGTCCAGGAGAGTGAACACCCGTAATCGGTGGCTGGAATAAAGCTTTTGAACGCGAGGGTCACGGGATAGGCAGCCTAGCATGAAATCTTCCTATGCGCACAGAGAAAGGAGTACCAACGCGTGAAGAATTCACTCCCCTCACTGCCTGACTGTCCATTTTCTCCTCCTCCAAATCCTCCAACTCCTCCAAATCCTTTCTTCTGCCCAAACACGCCTGAACAGTGAAGGACTCAACCAATGGGCCCCTATTGTGTTCGCCCCAAATTCTCTCCTCTTCCTTCATCCTCCTCCACATGTCCACCTCCTCGATAGCGCTTGAGAAACAGACATGAGGGTGCTGTGGCTATCACAAGGGATATTCTACCTGTATCTTGTGCGAGCGCAAAGCTTCCGACTTCATGATGACCGAGAGTTTTCAACAGGCCAAGCAGCGGGATGGTGAGGATGATGATGGCGGCATCGCCCGACCATCGTGTGACTCATCAACGTTACTTCAGCATTCATGACAGATATCAGACCTCCAGGTCCAACTCACGCAATTGATAGACTTGAGGAAGGACGGACCTGATACCAGTTCTGGTGGAAGTTGACATCTGGCAGTCTTCAAGCGCTCTGCGCTGTGGTTAAAATTGGATAAACATGGTTCCGTTTTGAAGTTCCAACCTAGTGGGCACGTAGCACAACAGTCGGGGAGCGGCAGTGGAGGCGGAGCTGCGCTGCCCTGAGAGTGGACAGCATCTGGGCTGGATTCCTGAAAGCGCACAGATGCGGCGCACTTCGTGAGCAAATAGCCAGATTGGGGTTCGTCTGAGGAAACGCTGTGATGCTGAATTATCCAGATTTAACACATGGGCCAGGCAGGCAAGGTGTAGGTATGCGAGTTCGCCAGAGCCGCCACCAGGTTACGGCGTTGTCACCACACAACATTTCCCGGCTTGAGGTCAGCGGTTTTGCCAGCCACAGATCAGTCTGAGCCGTGATTGCCCTGTAATAGGATCATGGGCGGTGTTGCATTTTGCGCCTAGGCTCAGCAGTTTGAGCACCGGATGCGTCGCTAAGCGACGGCACTGATGCTGGCATAGAGCTACGGACTGATGGCGCCGTGCCCACGGATGCGTAGTTCGGAGGAGTAGGGTCGGAGGAGTGGGTGGGAGGGTGGGAGGAGGAGGAGGCATAGTAGCTGAAACACCTGGACCGAGGTCGGCCCCGCAATCCTCGGCGGGCGGCAGTAATGAGCAGCCAGGGGACAGAATCAGGTTCCCAGACTCCACCAGTTACCCAATGTGCCGTCCAGCGATATATAGTGGCCTGCCGGCAGGGCACTCGTCCACGTGTCGTGGTCAGGTGGACTTGTCAGAGAACGGCGTTGGTCAAAGGGCAACGGATGATGTTGTCTGAACGTGTGGTGAGGGCTGGGACGGCACATCGGGAAAGTAGTGGCGGCTGGGGACCGGAAATAACGCGGGGCGGCCGCCGCCATGAGGTGCGAAAAGGCTCGGTCTCTACTAGCCTATAGTGAGCATCTCCAGGACTAAGCAATTGGAGATGTGCACATTAAGGGCTTGGCGTGCGGGGGGTTGGCACTATATTGCGTTACGCTCCAGCGTCTGGGGTATGGGAGCTGAACGCTGGTGGATGCTGTGTGAGGATAGTGTAGGCGACGATGGGGTTTTTGTGGCAGGGTCTTGCAGGGGGAGGACTAGCAGCTGACACAGGGGGAAGGAGCAGTGGTTCGTTGCCCCACGGCCGGAGGTGAACGGGCTTGGGCCACTGAGTGGGGTGTTTTGTTTAGCATTCATATGCCTGCGCATACTGGTGGTAGTTAAGCTAGTAGTGGTGGAACCCCTGCTGAGCCTGGTTTGCAAGGTTTGCACCCACAGGCCGTCTGTCATCCGGTGTTACTAAGAACTTCCAGCTCTGAAGATCTAAGCCTCGCCGCAAGAAGAGCACCTCGCCAAGGAGCTTCATAGTTGACACATTTGGCGCTGATGCACAGCTCTGGCCCTGCCTCTCAGTGTGGCCCCACCACTGCCTCTTCCAAACCTGTTTGGCGAGGACCTATCCCCGTCTCAGAAGCAGGTGTTCACCCGGCCTCTCAACCCAGCTTGGGTTCGCTCACATTCATCATCCTCCGATCCCTCAGTCCTGTACTCCCCACCTGGACTTCCTGCCTGACAAACCTTCCACACTGTCTGACACCGTGTCTATCCGCGTCGGACACTCTTTACACACTTCCACTACGTCATCAAAGAAGGTCATCATGCACCCCAGACTGTGACTGGTGGGAAAACCTGGGCATCAGGCCAATTGCTCAGCAGCAACGGACAAGTGGTTTGTGAGTGGAAGGGTCCAGAAAAAAGGTTCCTCAGAGTATTTTGTTTTTTTTGCCCGGTTCAAATGCAAATTTTCCTGGGAGGGGGCAGACTGGGGGAGAGGAGGATGAGGTGAGGAGCTGGAGGAGTGCGATTTGTGAAATGGGTGGATGCGGGCAGACGATGGTGGTGGACAAATGCTCGAAGCATTGTCAGCAATCCACGACATCACTGTTTCGCATGTTCTGGGCCTCAACAGTGCTCTTACCACGAGTCCCGTAACTTCAGACATGAACTAGGAGTTGGAGCCTGCGGCGTTCCTGCTCCCTCATCAGCAGGTGGTGTCTCCCCGACCCAGGAACACTGATCTGACCCTGCAGTAGTTGGACGGCCACGTCCCCGCCTCGTCCTCTAACATCGGGTTAACATTTTGAAAAGTGAGAGTTATAACTTTATTTTTTTAACTTTTTTTGTTTTTTTTGTTTTGTTTTTTTTTTGTGTTTTGTGTTTTTTTGTGTTTTTGGTTTTTTTGAGTTTTTAAAACCAAAAACAATGCTATCCTATGCTATGGTATTTTCATAGCCAGTATCAAAGCACACTACATATGCCAGATGAGAGACACTGAGTTAGTGCCTAATTGAAATCAACCCCGACTAAAGTTTTCCACTTCGGTCTTGGCCTATGGATATGTGCGTCACTACGCGCAGAACCAGCGTCGCAAGTCTCACTACAAATGCTCAGAAGGGGTGGTACATGCACTGCAGAAAGTACAGCCACCGCCCGATCAACGAAATCAAATATATAGAACGCACTGTAGGCGTAAGTAGCTCTTTGTATTAGCTATGGCTGAGTTTCTTAGCAAGTATCAACACACACTGACTATGCAAGATGCGATGAGAACTGAGCGTGTCAGTGCAATAATTGGGAATCACACCCTCTACCTAAATTTTCCCATTCGGTCTTTGCTATGGTGATATGTGGCGTCATACACAGCGCAGGAAACAGCCCTGTTCGTCGCAAGTCTCACTACAAAATGCATCAGAATTGGCATAGTACATGCACTGAGAAGAAAGTACAGCCCCAGCAGACAACCAGAAATCAAAACTATAGAACGTACTGTAGGCGTAGATAGCTCTTTGTATTCTCCTTGGCGCTATTTTCTAGCCAAGTATAAAGAAAAAAAAAAGCACATACATATGCAGATGATGATGACCCTTAGTTAGTGCTCTATTGAAAATCCAACACCCTACTAACATATTTGCCACTTCGGTCTTCAGTGCATGGATATGGCGTCACTAAGCGCAGGAAACACAGCTTAGGGTCGCCAAGTATCTCCACTCAAATTTCAGAATTGGCAGTACATACATGCAGAAGTACAGCCACCAGAGATCAACCAGATAAGTCAAACATAGAAAGCTATGAGTAGTAACTTGTATTTCTGATTTCTAGCAGGCAGAGTAAACCGTGTAACCAAAAGAACAGATAAGAGTAGTGCCTAAGAAAATCCAACCGTACTAAATTCCCACTCCTCTCCTGATAGGTAGTGCGAAAAGAAAAACCCTCCCCCCAAAAAGCAACCCCCCTCCCGACATTTAACAAAAGGCACTGGTCAATCCCTATACCAATGTCAGAATTATACAATCACTAAGCAAAACACCACCAGGCTCCCCCCCCCCCAGAAAACCGGCCCCCCCAATTTCCCCCAACTATCTAGGCGTAAAGGCGTAAAATCAAACAAAAAATGCTCTTTTTTCTCCTATGGCAATTGTTCTAAGCAAAATCAAAGCCACTACTATGCCAGAGTGAGATGGACATGGGGTTAGTGACATCAATTAATCCACCCACTACAACTTGCCCCTTCGTTTGTGCTTATGGGTAAGGTGCGTAACCTAAAGGCAGAATCCCAGCTGAGGTACGCAAAGTCTCACTACCAATTGCTCAAAATTGGCTTATACATTGCCCTGCAGGAAGAAAGTACAGCCACCAGCAGATCAACCAGAAATACAAATAATGATAGAACGTACTGGTAGGGCAAGTAAGCTCTTGTGTATTCTCCTATGCGCTATTTTCTAGCCAAGATATTCACAAAGCACACTGACTATGCCAAGAGATGACACTGAGTTTATGCCTAATTTGAATCAACCCTACTAAATTTTCCCACTTGCGCGTCTTGCTATGGATATGTGCGTCACTAAGCGCAGAACACAGCGGTCGCAAGTCTCATACAAATTGCTCAGATTGTGTAGTACATGGCACTTGCAGAAAGTACACGACCAGCCAGAGATAAAAGCAGAAATCAAAATTAGATAGAACGCTATGTAGGCGTAAGTAAGCTTTGTTATTCTCCTATGGCTATTTTCTGACCAAGTATCAAAGCACACTACTAGGCAGGTTTTTTTTTTTTTGAGATGAGGAGCCCACTGAGGTTAGGCCTAATTGAAATACCAACCCCTATAAATTTTTCCACTTCGGTCTTTGCTACGGAATATGTGTGCCACTTAAGAAGATAGAACACAAGCGAGCAAGTCCCACCTGCTAATTCCTCACAAAATGTACTAGGATTTTTTTTGGCAAATTAAAAATAAAAAAGTAGACGGTATGTAGCACCTAAGAAGGCTGGTTGGTTCTTTGAGATATCAACTCCTGGACCTAACAGTAAGCTAATAGGAACACCCAACGCCTTTCCCTGACCCGCAGCAGCTTCTCTCCCTGTCGGCATCCGAACAGAATTGATTCTCGAGCAGCGCGGGCAGCGGGCTACTTACTATCCAGGGTTCACATATATGGCGCAAGCAAGCAACTGCTATCGACGTGTAGGGACCACGGTCATGCTGGGTGGGAGGCCAGAGTCTCTGCTGTGATTGGCTCATGTTCTGGCAGCCAAAAGCAAAAAAACGGCGGGAGCTGCCATTTTCTCGAGCAGGGCGAAGATTGTCGTAAGCAACGGCGTTTCAAGTACACCATAGCTCGGACCGAGCATCAAGCTGGAGAACGCGCATGTTCAGGCTCATCTCATTTATTTCCAATAAAATAGACCATTCATATATACTGGCCAAAATGCAATAGCGCTGCAATATTTTAAACCAATGGAATGGGTAAACACGAAGCCCTTTTGAAAAAAATAAGTGTTTTAAAATCATAATCACAATAAATGATACAATCCCCTAAACAAAGTTCGCATAAACCGCTTTTCTAGGAAATGATATTAACAATTAAACAAATAAATTAGCATCAGTGACTGATTGTACCCCATCCTGCCCATTTGTCTTTGGTCTGAGTGTCTGTCCTGGTAGTTCGGTATGGATGTGTGGGATGGATGTATGGACCGTTTCTATATGGATTTAAACTTAGTTCGATCATGTGTAGTTTTTTCTTTTGGATTGGTCTGTGCCCACTTTGGTGCGAGAGCGGGATGATGCTATATTGAGGTGTTCCGCCTTATGGTGTTTTTTCTTAATATTATATGTACTTACGAAAGTTATGTGTAGCCTTTATCGTCAATGATTCACGGGCAAACTATCTCACTCAATATGTTGATTTCAATGTGCTGTAAGAAGTACTCTTGATGTAATATTTTGAACACTAAAAGTAAAGCTTTACTTGAAATTAAAAATAAGGATAATATCATAAAATGTTAGATATACAGTATGCATCCCAAATGTTGTCTATCAAAATATAAAAAAAACCGTTATTTGGCGTGTTGAAACCCAGTGAGAAAAATAGCACCCAAATGTGGTTTTTTAGACTTTATTTAAAGATTTAAAATGATAACAACATATAAAAAGCAAACCGCCGCTCTCAGGGAAGTACATAGTAACATGATTAAATATCAAAGCAGTAGTGAAATGCAGAACTAATGGGCAGATTTATAAGTGTCTGAAAGTTAAAATATTTCCAGTTGCCCATGGCAACCAATCACAGCTCCCCTTTCAAATTTCATGAGCACTGGTAATGAAAGCTGAGCTGTGATTGGTTGCCATGGGCAACTGGGAATATTCTGACTTTCAGACACTTGATAAATTGCCGAAACTATTACATCAACCCAACGATGCAGACAAGAATGACGAATAATACCACTAAAAGGCAACTTCTAACCAGGCGGAGACAAATGTTGCCGCAACCATTACATGGAATCGATGGGAGTCAGATTAGGTGAACATTTACCAGCTGAAACAATGCATACTATTTGCGCCCTATACAATGAAAAAACTATTAACATTTTGCTAATGGTTTACAGAACGCCCAAACTCGTACACAACTTCTAACCCATCAGTCCCTAATGTATGATGGGAGATGTGAGGAACAATGCCATCCCGTTTAACTTTTAAGAGCTGTCTACCTTTGCTCCATTTTTGGTTGGAGGTTAGCTCTCATTGAGGGAGGGAGGGGTCCTAAGTGTGCAAAGTCCCTTTGACCCCAAGAAATATGACTCTTTAATTCTTTATACCAGTTCTCTTCTACGGGAGTCAGAAGCCAGGTTGTTCAAACATAAGTAACGGCAAGAACTAAAAGTGCTTGAATTTTTGAATGGAGATGTCTGTTCTTCCATCATGTGTTGAGCTATATGGAGCGCCCAGAGATTCAGATGATGGAACAGATAAACGGCATAAATTCGTTGGTAAGCCCCGCCCACATGGCACTTCCCACATAATCTCCAATAAAACCGAAGTCAAATGCGTATTACATGATCAGGGAAGCAACAACTCTGTTCCCCCTTTGTCTTCATACCATCCACCAGAACCATCGGGCTAGGGATGTTTTACCCAGGGGCTAACAGAGGAGATGAAATGCGACGTGTCTCCCGACCGCAGTAGGGGCACAGGAACAATACCATATAGTGCACTTAGTTTGAGAGAGGGCATAGTAAAGTAGGCACAGTCAGAGCCTAAGTGACCCGAAAGTCCACTTAGTAGAGGCAGAGAGTCCGAATAATTGAAACAAAACAGGTGACCAAGTTGGGTTCTTGGGAAGGGTATACCATACCCATTAGGCCGATGGGTCCGTAATACATCGCTACAACATCATGAGAGGTTTCAATGCTTGATAGGTTGCAAAGTTGTTCCCTTCCTGTTGCCATCAGCAAAGATTGTCCATTTGTCTGAGTATAACAGTTTTTTGTATTGTATAAATCAGTCAGTACATTCTTTGTATCGCCAACCAGGATCATCCTGTTAGAATTAGATTGGTGTCACAATGGTACGACTGTTCTGCCTTCAACGTCGTCTGAAGTGCTAGTTTGAGTGAGCCCAACTTTCTACTCTATGAGCTGCGTTCGCTACCAATGGAGGACAACCCTCAGAGCTGCGTTGTTATAGCGCACCCATACTTCCATCATTGGTTTTGAAAGGATCCAACATTTTGCGCCCAGTATGAGTTCAGGGTCTCCTGTGGGAAGCTCACTTTCACCAGTATGACATTCAACAACCGTGGGGTTCAGATCCCATGTATCACCCTTGGACTGTCCGATTGGGGCTGTTGGAAAGTGTCACCAAGAAGGGGTGCCTGGTCTGAGATACCGGAAGAATGCAGCAATTTACAGGTCAGCGGGCCCAAGCTTGCAAAAAGACGAGGTAAAACCCTGAATAGTGACTGAGGCGCAGTGGAGTAACATGAAAATTTAAGACGTGCTGGGTGTGGCATTACACACCTCAGGGATTTGGCCCAGAGAAGAAGGGTTTATCATGCTTGGGTGAGTTGATAAAGACGACCTATAACAGGTCTAGGGTAGCGCTCAAAATTACCAAGATCTTATATTAGAGTTTGGGGGATAGAGGAGCTATTCAGTCAATTAACTTCCTCAACAACAAAAAATTGCATATGAACAGAGTAAATAAAGCCGGAAAATTCCCGGCACACCCAAGTAATGAAGCATTGAATAACAACAACAGTTCCCCAAAGGGGTGTCCAGGGTGAAAGGAGAGGATTTACGTCACTAGATCTAACCCCTAGCATGGGTTGAGGAAACTGATTGGTAACCATGAACAATCCCGTCTCTCAGGCCAGTATCTCCTGAACTCAGGTGTTGTCTCCTGAAGAAATAAGTATGTCGGGGTAGGGTTTTAGAAAGTTAAACACAAGAGCTCTCTAACATTTACAATATCAGACTATGGACTTCCAGGACACATCTAGTTCATCAGGCCATGGCGATACAAGGGAAAAGAGGCCGCAAAGGAATAGACACAGTCCCACCTCCAGATTCACATCAACCTTGCATTCCAAAAAACACTCACAATGTTAAAGAACACCACTAACAGGCAAAAACAACCCTGCCTGACAACCCCAACACTGGATGGGCTAGAATCAAAAAACTAAAAGTAAGTATAATGACACAACTGAAGGGCCACCAGGTACACACATACCAAATTTACCTTGTCGGCCCAATAGAGAGAAGTACACTTAACAAGAGTGAAACTTACCATCTAGAATGATACTACAAGATTATCAGACCTTTATAAAATTAGAAGGAAACACAACAAACAAACAAACACAAAAACTCTATACAAAAAATAAAGATACAAAGAAGGGATGACAAAAGACTATAATGTCTCTTCCCAGCGGCCGGGATGAGGGTAGGCGAGAGTAGGCAATCGCCTAGTGCGCTACCCTCGTTTCCAATCCAGGGGCGTCATCCCCCAACTCCGGTGTAGCGACGACCAGCGATAGGTGTATCTTTTAAGATATACATATCGCTGGTTGCTGTGCACGACATGGCAGGATGGCTATATACTACACCCCCTTGTATAGCAGGCTGGTATATATCTACTACGTGACTGGTGTAACATACATGGGGCAGGACAGTTATATCATACATGGGGGCGGGCAGGAACGATAACGGATTAATGAGCCATTACAGTTTCATCGAAAAAAAAATAGTCAGTTCTTAGACATGCATGGCTTCATCTTTAAAACAAGCATATACTACTGGAGGTTTCACCAGCTGCTTGGGAGAGCGGATGGCTATATAATAAATGGGGGAGGTGGCTATATAATACACGGGGCAGGATGGTCAATATACACGGGGGGCAGGATGGTGTATACTAGAGGGGGGCAGATGGTTATATACTAGAGGGGGCAGGATGGCTATATACTAGCGGATGGGCAGCGATGGCTTGTACTAGAGGGGGGACAGGTAGGTATGTTACTAGAGGGGGGCAGGATGGCTATATACTAAGGGGGGCAGGATGGCATATACTAAAGGGGGGCAGGATGGCTATATACGTAAGGGGGAAGGATAGCTATATACACAGGGGGGGCAGGAGTGGCTATACACTACAGGGGGGCAGGATTGCTAACACTACAGGGGGGCAGGATGGCTATATACTACAGGGGGGCAGGATGGCTATTTAATACTTACAGGTGGCAGATGGATGGATATATACTACAGGGGAACAGGATGGATATATACCTAAAGGTGGCATGGTAGATGGCTATATATTAACAAGGGGGAGGAGGATATACTACAGGGGGGCAGGATGGTAATAGACAGGGGGGGCAGGGATGGCATATACTACAGGGGGGGTGCATTACTAAGAGGGGCAGGAGGATATATACTACCGGAGGGCATGGTACAGGGGGTTCATTGCAGTAATACATGGAGCAGGGCCTGGCTATATTAATGGGAGCAGCGGTATATACATGGGAGCAGGCTGGCTGGCTAATGGCGGCTTATACACATGGGAGCAGGATAGCTTTAATACTTCCTTGGGTAGGAGGGCTATATATCTACATGGAGAGGATGGTATATATACTGACATGGAGAAGGATGGCTATATACTACAGGGGCGGTGGTATATATGTACAGGGGACAGGATGGTGGTTATAATACATGGGAGGATGGTTATGTGCTACAGGGGGGTAGGATGACGATATACGATATATCAATGTCACAAGCACAAAAAAGTAATGCTATTTCATTGTAAAGGAGGTCTGAAAAGATGCAAATAGCTGCCATGATACTCTCAGTGTCTGGAGTTTCCTGACACACAGTTCCCTGTTGCAGAACTTGGTTGACTCGATGTGAATACTTAAATTCCTGGCTGTGGTTTTTGGCTGCAAATTTGGAGCCCATATGAAAGACAGAGTTTGTCTGGATTTTACCAGTACTTCAGTTTATTCAACAAATAGGTATAAACATGTTAGTAGCATGTGATACACGGGTGTGTTGGAAAGACAATCGTCCGGAAAGTAAGTGTCCCAGACCCCACCACTGGAGCCACACACTGGGATACCTACTCTTGGAGTCCCAGAATTAGCCTTAAATTTACACCACTGAATCTCAGCACCACAGCCACACACTCCAGCACCCCCGATTACTACGCAAAAGAAGGACATGAGCACCTCAACCAAACAGACAATGCACCCTGATAATACACAGCACATGCACTCTACACTTATACGATATACAATGATAAATTCACACAGAACATGCAATCGCGTACTACTAGACTGTGCTAAAAAGATACCTATGGATGTAATTCCCTTCGGATACTCAGATTCTTTAGGCTACAAGCAGAACTTCTAAAGGAACACTTTACCCCTAACCGGGAGGGTTTTTTCGGCTAATTTCTCGCCTCCCAACTTCAAATATCCATACTTTTCATTTTTACGTGATACAGGACCTGTGTGAGGGCTTATTTTGTGGTAAACAAATTTTACTTTCCCGTAATGCTTATTTTTAACATGCCATGTACTGCGAGCTGAAAAAAAATTCCCAGAATGTGGAAAAATTTAAAAAAAACCGCACGTGGGTCACGTTCTTGTGGGCCTCAGTTTTTCCGACTTTCACTCTTCGCTCCAATAAACACGCCCTACTTTATCTTTGGTTCGGTGCGGATCGCGGGGGACCAAATTATATAGGTTTTATGTGTTTTAATACATTTCAAAAATTAAACGAATTGGTACAAAACAGAAAAAAAAATTTTTGCCATCTTCTGACGCTAATAACCGTCTTTAAACGCCGCCCGCGACTTTGCGGGCGGGTTTAGAGGGTTAATAGCGCGATGGTGCAAGCACCGACCGTGGTTATTAGCGGTGGGGTTTTGTGCAAAAATGCAAAAAACCCCCCCTCTGTATGAAGAGGACTCAGCCGTGAGCCCTCTTATACATTCCTTATACCTCTGCGCCGTAGAGCTACGGCAACAGAGCGTTAAGTGGTTAATTTACATAAAATACCAGTCACTCAAAGGATAAATGAAAAAGTTTAAAAACAATACACTTCCGATACTACAAACAGTTAGGAAAAGGGAAAACAGAAAACTTTTGCTATTGAAATAGGAAGAAATGCTCTGTGGCCCGAGGAGAGGCAGAGACAGCGATCCAGGTCTTCTCGTGTGTGTGATAGAGTCCCCCAACTGAACCAAAGCCACGTGGATGCTTACCAATTTAAACCATTGTGCCTTGCTCAATCAACCAGCTACCTTACTAGTACCTTATTAGTCTTAACCTAATAGCATGGGTGTTGAAAATTGGTACCAAGCGCATGTCTAGACCCCATAATGTCTGTGTAACTGGGGCCCATAATTAATGATTAGCCCCAGTTATGGACAGCTATGATAGTTCCTATTTTCTAAGTTTGGAGGGAGGAAAAGACCACAGTCTGCTGGTTATTTCAAACCCCATTCTAAACCACATATCTGGCCAAAGGGTTAATTCATCACCTGGGAAAGAGCACGTTCTCTGATCTCAAAACAGAGACTCCCTGGAAGTGCGGGAGACATTGCCCAGTGCCTCTTCCTGGCTGGTTGTAAAAATGGTCAAATGGAGTCTAATGATATTACCCAGTGGAGCACTGTATGCAGTGAATTTGAAGTGTCGCTGTGACAGCACCTTGGTGGATCAGGACAGGTAGCAGATTTCAATTTGCCACATTGACTGTATGTCAAAGAGAGCATCATATGTAGCAGTGTTTTAATATGCTTTTGCATGATAGAATGGGGGGGGACATGCTAGACAAGCTCAATATGACAATTGGTGCAGCAAGTAGAAGGCTTATAGCAGGTTCACTATGTCACTACATTATTATTACCCCAGAGGAGTAGAGTGACACTATAGTACTACACAGGGGCGTAACTAGGAGAGGCAGGGCCCCAGATTTCTGCATGGAGCCCCCTTCCCCTTAAAAAAATTAAGACACATTTGTAAGCATGTTTGTACAATCATACTCATTTATACAAAAATAGATATATCTATATACAAATGTACAAAGTTCTACAGTCGTACACCCACATTTATAGACTCTTAGGGTACATTTAGACGCCCGTCTATGGGGACGTATAGACGGCCGCAAAATTGCGGCTGCAGATATACATCCCCATAGACGGCAATGGCGAGTCGGCGGCACGGTGCCACACACGCCTTTCTGCGACATAAACCGACTGCTCTATATTTCCGTGTCTGTGGCAGTGCGGCGCTGTTTTCTATTGAAGGGAGAGGGGTCACCGTGTGAATGTACCCTCACACACATACATACATGTATACACTCATACTCACACATTTATGTAGTCATACATACATTTGTACACTCATGCATACAGTATCAACACACATATACAGTGTATATATATATATATATTATATATACATGCATATACTGCATATAAACATGTGCAACATCCCCCACCGGGGCCTAGCCTTTTCTTGCGGCCTGGAGTCTGCTGGGGCCCGCAGTACCTGAGTGGCTGGCTAGTGTCACGGTGCTTGGTATGGGGAACCGGAGGGCAAGAAATGATAAGGGAGAGGCTGCTATAGCGGTTCTCCCTGGGGCAACCCTTTTGTGTCTAGAGTATGAGTCTCTGTGTGGTGGACAGGGTGCCCGTGATGATGGCAGCCGTAGTAGCAGGGACCAGACGGAGGCAGACGTTGAACAAAAATAACTTACAGTTCTTTATTGGAACCGACAGGAACATTAGCAACGTGCCTTAACAGGATGGTGGAATGCTGGAGATGTAGTTGGAGGGAGCCACAGGATGTAGATCATCAGCCTGGATGCAATGGCAGGCTGGAAGATAGCTGTGTCCTGGAAGGATGCATCAGCTTTATCCTGGATTGCTTCAGGTATCACCCTTAAAGGTAGGATATCACCCCTTTCCTCACTAACTAGCTATTAGCTCCACTCTTCAGGCAGGGAGCTGGCTCACCTGCTCTTGGTCTGGTGTGCTAGCTGCACAGACTCCTCAGAGTCTGTACTGGATTAACTCCAGTCTGCTTCTGAGCTGCTGCTCAGCTAACTGAACTCACTGGATCCATTCCAGTCTTCTTCTGCTTCTAGAAGTTTTTCTGAACAGGGGTTTTGTTACTCCCACTGCTCAGGTGGTGGCTACTCCTCCACTTACATCTCAGCTCACAGAAACAAAGTGTAACACAAGTGATTGGCTGACACATAAGACATCACACAAAACACTTAACTCCTGCCTTACCAGGCAAGTTCTACCACTGCAGTGTTCCCCTGTGTCCTATAAGGACTAGGTAGTGTGATGTAGTGACATGCTGTGGGGCTGATCAGACCCTACACAGGCTGCAAGCTACATGGTGGGACGTATTTGCAAACACAGCTCTGCCTTGCATCGGCGAGGGTGTTGCACATGCAGCAGATACACACACATACCATAATCACACATACAGCATATACACACAGTACAGTATATATACATCATACACACAGTACAGTATATACATGGCAATGCATGCCCACTGGCCCACTGGTGGGACCTGGCTGCCACGGTGGTACAGGGTGAACAGGAGTGTGCCATTCATGTATTTCTATAGGTAACCCTGCTTTCCCCACGGCCTCTCTCATTCATGTCCAAGATAAAACTGTTCCCCCACCCTACCCCCAAGGGGACTATGGGGCCACAGCTCAGCCCCAGCCTCTCAGAGGTATGTGCCTAATCACTCAGGCCCTCAGCAGCATTAACAGGGACAGGCCAGATTCTCACATATACGTCCCTGAAGTAACTGCTAACCAGTCAGCCACAACTCACAAGTATTATACAGCAGTCCAGACCACAATAAGGCCACAGCTCAGTCTGGAACAACTCCAGCCTCTCAGCACTGCAGTCGGATGCGATAAGAAGAGGGAGGGGCATGGATTTCGTAGCTCCACCCACTATGTCCTGGGATTCAGGAACAGCCTCCGGTCTGTGTATACAGCACTGTCATGCTGCGAGGTGCAGCATGAGGTACATAGAAGCACAGGCGCGGGGGGCGAGTCCCTGCTGATCGTAGCCTCCTACAGGCACTGGTTATAAGGAGCTACGCTCAGCAGGATGGGTCCGTGGGCACGGAATGAATACATTATGACGACTCACCCCTGCCGTGTCCACGGGCCCATTAACATGACAGGCCCCGTAGCGACTGCTACGGCTGCTACGGCGGTAGTTATGCCACTGGTACTACAATAGAAGCAGAGCTTAGTGAGCAGGGAGCAGCTGAAGATGCAGCAGAGGAATGACAAGAGCAGCAGAAGAGGATTACAATATTGTACCTACCCCACCCCACTCCTGAAGCAGGGAAAACTTTGCAGTCAGTACAGCAGCAGTCTCTAGGAAAGCCCAATCTGTACCTTAAAATACAAGGCTCTGCAAGGAACCATAACCTTTACCAAACATAATCGAAACACCCTCTCTATTTATATATAAATTTCAAGTAGCTAAACAGAAATAGTCCAAACTGTACCAGTAAAAACCTCATATCCTTGTACTTCATACTAATTTTATGATGAAATCTTTATATTGATCCACATTATTACTGATAGCAATATAAAGCTGTTTATATAATTTAAAGGGAAATTATATTAACTCCTCATCTTTCTATGGAAACATAGACTTTTGCCATCACTCTGCAATGACATGTAGGCTTTCTCCGAATGGCTTAATATAGTATAATTCTATTATATAAATTGCTCTTGACATGCTATGAGCATTTTACTAACACAAACGAAATATTTTTAACGTTACTTCACTGCGGGCAGCAATGAAAGGTGAGCTCCTGACAGGAGAATTATGCTGTAATTAAATTGCCTGCCTATCAGGGACACTGTGGGGGGCTTAGATTAATTAGAAAGGGAAAAAAACTACCAGATTAAAAAGCTATTTATCTGTAGAATAAATAAGCCCAGATTGCCATGCAATTAAATCCTTATTTCTAAATGTATTTTTTCCACACTGTTAAAAGAGGCAAATTGGTTGTTTGGTGACAAGTCAGATTTAGGACTGATAAGACAGCCTCAAAGCAGACATCTGTGTTCTGTTCCAAGTCTGATCTATGACCAATAAGTGACGGATTCAAGTCTCCTGCTTGTGGCATCTATATATAATACTGTATATGTCAGAAAAGAGAAATCATTTAACCATGAAAAATTCATACCCTGAAAAAATAACACAATATGCCAACAAATGTAATCTGTATTAAACACAAGGGAATACAGACAAAAAGTATATACAAGTTGAAAAAGACACAATTTAACAGAGGGAATAAGCCTGTAGAAACACATACGCTACCTAACCTGAAAGTGTAAAGGGTTAGCAAAAAAAAAAAAAAAAGCAGGATTCAGTACCTCAGATTACTCAAAATATGCTCTATATACTCGAATATAAACCGACCCAAGTATAAGCCGAGGTACCTAATTTTAACACAAAAAACTGGGAAAACCTATTGACTATAGCATCGAGTAAGCCGAGGGTGGGAAATACATTGGTCACTGCCACCCCTGTATATAGCCTGCCCCCCCCCCCCCTCAGTATATAGCCTGCCAGCCCCCCCCCTCTGTATATAGCCTGCCAGTCCCTGTAGTATAAAGCCTGGCAGCCCCCTATAGTATAAAGCCTGGTAGCCCCTATAGTATAAAGCCTGGTAGCCCCTTATAATACGTGCTTGGATGGCAAACACAATGACGCAGCCTCTTGCCCGCATCATTGTTTGTGAGCCACTGGCATCGCAAGGGGACAAAATAACCCGAGGAGTAAATGACCTGAAGACGAGCCCAAGAGGAGCGGAAGGACTCGAAGAGGATGCAAAAGACCCAAAGAGGCACCGGAGCATCGGAAGCAAAAGAGGACCTACATAGACTTGAGTATAAGATGAGTTAGGGTTTCCTAGATTATACTATGGATTATAATCGAGACACCCACCACTGGTTTTGATGGAGTCTTTTCACATTAGAGCTCACACGCATGTTATAGATCTTAATTGTTCTTTTTTATTTAGTAAAAAAATATAAGTTAATTTTTATAGGTCAAAAGGACCTTTTTTGTTGCTTCATTGCAACATTTGAAAATATAATCATAGACACTATAGGTCAGACCGATAGGTGGTCTCAGGATTATCTAACTATTACAACCGAGGTTTAATTATGCCTCGACTGATCACATACCCCAAATAGTGTGTCTCCACCATTCCCAGCGCACATTTCTTGGGGTTTGTGGTCTGGCCGACTGCCCTTAGAGAGTTTAATATGGCCTGTACCTTGGCCAAGCAACTCACCCAGTCATGGCTGAAGATGATGATATCATCCAAATAGGCTGAGACCTATTTCCTATGTGACTTTAACACTACAGTCATGGCCAAAAGTTTTGAGAATTATACAAATGTTAATTTTTACAAAGTCTACTGCATCAGGTTTTATAATGGGAATTTGCATATACTCTTGAGAAGAGTATCCCAGCTAGAAAGATTGCAACTCAGTCAATAATTTATCGCATCATCAAGGAATTCAAGCTGAGAGGTTCCATTGTTGCCAAAAAGGCTCCAGGGCGCCCAAGAAGGACCAGCAAGCACCAGGACCGTCTCTTAAAAGTGTTTCAGCTTGGGGATCGGGCAGTGAAGAGCTTGCTCAGGAATGGCAGCAGGCAAGTGTGAGTGCATCTGCACGCACTGTGAGGCGGAGACTCTTGGAGCAAGACCTGGTGTCAAGGAGGGCAGCAAAGAAGCCACTTCTCTCCAGAAAAAACATCAGGGACAGACTGATATTCTGCAAAAGTTACAGGGAGTGGAATGCTGAGGACTGGGGTAAAGTAATTTTCTCTAGTGAATCCCCTTTCCCATTGTTTGGAACATCTGGAAAACAGCTTGTTTGGAGAAGACAAGGTGAGCAATACCACCAGTCTTGTCTCATGCCAACTGTAAAGCATCCTGCAACCATTCATGTGTGGGGTTGCTTCTCAGCCAAGGGAATCAGCTCTCTCACAGTCTTGCCTAAAAACACATGTATGAATAAATTATGGTACCAGAATGTCCTCCAAGAGCAACTTCCCCCAACCGTCCAAGAGCAGTTTGGTGATCAACAATGCTTTTTCCAGAATGATGGAGCACCTTGCCATAACGCAAAGGTGATAACTAAATGGCTCAGGGAACAAAACATAGAGATTTTGGGTCCATGCTCTGTAAACTCCCCAGATCTTAATCCCATTGTGAACTTGTGGTCAATCATCAAGAGACAGGTGGACAAACAAAAACCAACAAATTGTGACAAAATGCAAGCATTGATTGTGCAAGAATGGACTGCTATCAGTCAGGATTTAGTCCAGAGGTTGATTGAGAGCATGCAGAGGTCCTAAAGAAGAAAGGTCGACACTTCAAATATTGAATTGCTGCATTAACTCATTCTAACTTAAAAAAAAAACCCAGAGGGCAATAGAACATGTGAAAATATAATATTTGTGTCCTTCTCAAAACTTATAGCCATGACTGTATGTCCATTAACTGTTGGAAGGTGGCGGGGCCCCCATGAAGCCAGAACGGTAACACAAAAAAATCCCCTCTGGGGTAATAAATGCTGTCTTTTCTTTAGCCCTATCTGTCAGTGGTACCTGCCAATATCCTTTGGTTAGATCCAGTGTGGTGAAGTACCAAGCTCCCCCTAGTCTCTCAATAAGCTTGTCCACCCGTGGCATGGGATAGGCATAAAACTTAGACACCTCATTCCATCTTCTAAAATTGTTGCAAAATTGCAACCTCCCATCAGGTTTGGTAATTAGAACAATTAGACTGGTCCACTCACTTTTAGACTCCTCAATAACCCGTAGTTTCAACATCTACTGAACCTCCTCTGAAAATGGCTTGTCTACGAGCCTCAGGGACTCTCTACGGCCTTGACCCCTGGCTCAGTGACAATATCATGTTTAATCTCAGATGTGTATCCGAGCAACTCTGATAACACATCTGTATTTCTTGCTACAAACTCTCAACCCTCTCGCTGTTCTTTAGTAAGGGTATCTGCTATTTGCACCTCTGCTACAGGCTACTGCTACAGGCTTATCTGCAGCCTGTGAGGATATCGCAGCAGGTGGACTAGCCAGAACCATCTCTGTAAGCAGACTCTCTCTGTCTTTCCAGGCCTTTAACAGATTTACATAAGTCTGCTTAGGTTTTCTACGGCCGGGCTGACGTATCCTGTAGTTCACCTCTCCTATTTTCTTTAGAACCTCATACGGTACTTGCCATTTGGCAAAAAATTTATTCTCTACATTGGGGACTAGTACAAGTACCCAATCACCAGGATTAAAGATGCTTACTTTTGCTGATCTGTTATAAACCCGGCTTTGAGTTCTTTGTGCCTCCTCCATATGCTCCTTATGCCGCCACCCTGTCCTGCATATCTGTGATATGGTCTACTACACTTTTGTGGGGGGTGGGCTCTTGTTCCCGTGTCTCTTTGGCTATGTCTAAAAGGCCCCTGGGATGTCCGCCATACACTAACTCGAACGGTGAAAACCCAGTAGAGACTTGTGGGACTTCACGGATGGTAAACCTTAAGTATGGCAACAGTACAACCCAGTCATTCCCATCCTTGGTTACCACCTTCTTTAGCATACATTTTAGAGTTTTGTTAAACCGTTCTACCAATCCATCTGTCTGAGGATGGTGCACAGAGGTGTGTAACGGTTTAATATTAAAGAGCCGACATAGCTCTTTAGTGACTTTTGACATGAATGGGGTTCCCTGATCTGTGAGGATATCCTTGGGTAGTCCTACTCGGCAAAACATGGTAAACAATTCTTTATCAATTAATTTTGCAGATGTGTTCATAGTGGGATGGCCTCAGGATATTGGGTAGCGTAGTGCATGAATACCAGAATATGCTGGTGCCCCAGAGCAGATTTAACCAGAGGACCCACCAAATCTATAGCAACCCTTTCAAAGGGTACCTCAATAATGGACAGAGGTACCATTGGACTTCGAAAGCGTTCCTTGGGAGCATGCAATTGACAATCAGGGCAAGTTTCACAATATTTTTTTACCTTATCATACACTCCTGGCCAAAAAACTGTGTTACAGTGTTTTTGTGGTGCCTAGGTGTCCTCCCATAACATGTTTATGTGTGAGGTCTAATACCGTTTGGCGATATGGCTGGGGTACCATTAATTGCTCCTGGGCTTCACAGTGCACCTTATCAACTCGTTACAATAATTCCTGATTAACCACCACTTGAGGAAACAACTTATCAGCACCTGGGTGCTGAGGTACTTAATTTCTACTACATTTTCCCTGGCACAGAACAGAGTAGGTCTAAAACAACTTTCTCCACAATCTGGGCTGGAGTTGATGTCTTCGGTTGGAGCCACTTGCGGACCAGGTGAATCAGTTGGTGCATCTGTCCCCATGGTGGTAGCGCCTCCTGGTAACTCTAGTCATGCACTCTTTGAGCACGTAGATGCAAATCCACTCCTAGTCGGGCTAAGATCTCTACCTTTACCTTGGGGTAGTCCCGGGCATCCTGCTTACTCAGATCCTAGTATGTCTGCTGGGGATCAGTGAAGAAGAAGGGGGTCAACACCTCTGCGCAGAATTGCTGTGGCAACCTCTCACCGGTGGCCACCCTCTCAAACCCAGATAGGCTTCCACATCATCCTCTGCTGTCATCTTTATCATGGCTTTGCGGACCTCATTCCTGGCATCCTTCACAGTCATTGCTTGGACAGTCTTTTGCTGGGCAAATGTAAAACAGTCTAAAGGGTTTTCCTCCGCATCCACGTCATTCAGAGAAAAATATATATAGATGCAAAGATGCATAAAATAGTCAATAGGAACAGTACCTTTCCGTTTCCATATTTCCTATATCAAATGCTGGATAGGGTCAAGATAGACTCTCTGTGCGCTCCCTCAGTGTGGCGTTCTCATGGGTCCAGTTGTTAGGCTTACGGTGTACAGCGTGTAGCTGTGCAGATCTCCGGTCTTCCGACTTGGAAACTCCTCTGCTTCACTTTCGTTCCACTTTGTTCCACAGAACACCGATATGGAGAGAAACGCAAGCAATAGTGCAACACAGTTTCTTTAGAGTTAAAAACTTTCTTTAATCGTTATACTCACAAATTATTTCTATTAAAACAGGCCTTATAAAAAAAGCTGTAAAGCAAATAGGCAAATAGGGCACAGGGGCATACATAGTTTCACATCTTCTGACAACCAAAATGAAACAGTTTACCAGCTGTGACTGGTAAGTAGAGTCATATGTATGATTATCTGCCCTTGCGGCTTGAAATACATTGGAAGAACGGCGAGGAAATTAAAAACCTGAATAGGAGAACACCTTAGAAATATTAAAAAAGGAAAAATGGATCACCAGCTGCCAACTGGTTAATTTTTTCCAAATAACTATTTTTACTAATTTTTTACTGGGCAGCTGCCAGGGCTGTCACCTGCTGGAGCAGCAATCTGTTTGTTTCCTACTGCTGCAAGTTGGCCCGTTGCTGTGCAGCAATTGGCCTCTCATGCTTTTCCTGCTGCTGCAAGTTGGTCTGCTGCTGCACAGTTGGCCTGTTAAGCTGCTTTATTAACTCTTCCATGGCTGTGGCTTGCAGCTTCAGCATTTTCGACATTCAGGACATGAAACTAGTGTGTACTTCACTGCACTTTTCCTGCTCCAATCCACCATGTGTGGGGATTTGCTCTGGTAGATGCTTTGTAGCAGTACAGGGAGCAGGGACAGACGCACAGTAAAAGAACAAAATCAAGTGTTTTATTCACACTTCTTTGCTAAAACACAAATTCAGCCTTGGCTTAGGCACATGCAAAATAAACACTGCTCGGCCGGGCACTGCCTAATTCAACAATAACACCTAACTATACATGTAGTAGGCTGCTAGGCACACAGTCTTTGCCAGCAGTATAACAGGAGGCACTCAGTTACCTTTGCTGTGTGAACACGGTCCAGCCTTCAGCTCTCCAGTTAGTGCCTCTCCTACTGCTTCTGGCCTGCAATCTAATTCAGGCTCTAACGAGGCCTGTGACCCACACCTGTGGGCTATACAGAAACCCAGGACCGAAGCCTGAATGGAGTAGCCAGTCTACCCCTTCTCTATAGATGTCTATGCTAGCTGGGCCAACATAGACAAAACTGACTACTCCTGCATACCACATGTCTGTATTAACACTTGTGTTACTGCAGACAAATCCACGGATGTTACCATGTCCCCTTTATCTGCCATGTAGGACAGATAGCGGTTCTCTCAGTCAACAACTCTCACTATCTCACAATATATATTGTAGGGGTTAGGCTTCGTCACAAAGGTCACCAAAATATTAATGTCCAATAATGGAAGGTTTATTTAAAACAAAGTCACTTGTCAGGTTCGTTGGGGAGAATGCTGGGACTTCTGGTGGTGCTGGCAGCGTTCTCCGACCTCCGGCGCGTATCCGCGCAAGCTCCACCTCTCGTCCACTACCAGCCGTCTCTGGCGTGCGCCCCAGGCAGCGGATGCTAAGACCTCGCGTTGTCTAGGAGTTGTGTTCTGAACTGCTGGGACTTGTTGTACCTCTGCATGGTGCCTGCTATTGTGTTTGGGTATATTGTACCATGAGGGGTTAATTCCCAGAAGTTGTTCAGCTCCTATCAGGTTCTGGAGGTGGGATTCTGGCTGCATAAATTGCAGCTTCACTAGTCACCTATGCCAGTGTTGGAAATCCCTTTCTTCACTTGCTCTCTGCATTAGGTTTGGCTTGCTCTGTGTTTGAATTGTTGTGATCTCGGATAGTTTTTGACATTGACTCTTTGCTTACTGATTTTGCTCTTGACGTACCCTCTTGTGGTGACTCTGGCTAGTTAACCATTCTTTTGTGTTTTATGTTAATCAGTCTGTTCGTGTTTTCCTTTCCCACACTTATCCAGTGTATTTCGAGTCTTCAAGTAGTTGCCCCAAGGTTTAGCGTGTAGGGGGGGCTTTAGGAAGGGACAGCGGTTGGGACTAGCTCAGGGCACACTTTCCCCTGTCTTCTGTGTTACCCAACCCTAACAGAAACACTGGCCACACATAGGTCTGCATCCTGTATCCGACCTGCTACATTCACTCCTCCCATGGGGCCTTTGTTAGCTGTGGTCGTTCAGGTCCAGACCTTAACTAAGCATGTTCAGGGTCTGTCTGCTCGTCTTCAAATGCAGGTTTCGGGGCAGACAACACAGCAGGCTCCATCGCCACCTGCACCAGAACCTAAGGTTCCCCTCCCTGACTTGTTTTTTGGTGACCGTAAGAAATTTTTTTCATTTAGGGAGGGATGTAAACTTTATTTTTCTTTACACCCTCACTCATCGGGCACAGAGACACAAAGGGTTGGCGTGGTCATTTAATTCTTTTGCGCGGGGATCTGCAAAATTGGGCCTTCTCTCTTCCACCTGACTCTCCATCCCGTTCTTCTCTTGATGCTTTGTTTTCTTCTTTAGGCCAGATTTATGACGAACCTGACCGCCGAGCACTCGCAGTTTCCCACCTTAGATCTCTGTGTCAGGGAAAACTGATGGCGGAAGATTATTGTGCCCAATTCAGACAGTATGTGACTGACTCGCAATGGAATGACTGTGCCCTAAAAGACCAATTTATGTCCGGACTATCAGACCGAGTACAGGACTTAGTCTTCGCTTATGTCGAGCCTCAGACATTAGATGAAGCTATGACTCTGGTCATCAGAGTTGATCGTCGCTTAAGATCCAGGCGATCACCTCGGGTGTCCCCTGACTGTCAGCCAGCGGCCAGTCTGTCTCCAGGCCGTCAAGAATTAGAATCCATGGAGCTGGATAGCATCTCTCCTGCACAGCGGAAGCAACATCGAATAAGATGCCATCTTTGTTTCTATTGTGGAAGTCCTAATCATCAGATACACACCTGTTCCAAGAGGCAGCAGCAGGAAAAACTTTGGCTCCTAAGCAGTAATTGGGGGGACTGCTTAGGAGCTTAGGTACTCCCAGTTGTGTCTATAATGTATTTACCTTGTATGGTTAAGTTTCAATCTGTTTCCTGTACTGGTTGCGCCTCCTTGGATTCAGGTGCTGCAACTAATTTCATTGATTATAATTTTGTCTCTCAGTTATCTATGTCATTGATTCCATTGTCCACTCCTATCCAGATGTTGGTGTGCGGATTTTACCTCTCTACAGGCAGGGTTGATTAAATTCCGAACCCCGCAGATAAAGCTTATGGTAGGAGCTATACATGATGTTCTTTCCTAGTTATGGAAAATTTGTCTGAAAATGTCATTCTTTGTTTACCCTGGCTCCGGATCCATAATCCGGTAATTAATTGGGAAACTTTGGAGCTGGTGCATTGGGGTCCTCACTGTAAGGATCACCTGACCAGAGTTTCATTATGTACAGTAGTGGCGGAAGGTCAGAGTCTTCCAGGTTTTCTCTCTGATTACTCAGATGTGTTTTCAAAACCCTTGTCCCAAGTCCTTCCTCCTCACAGGGAGTTTGATTGTAAAATTGATCTTGTTCCTGATGCTATATTGCCAAGGGTCGTATATATAACCTGTCGGTACCAGAACGGGAGTCACTGAAGAGTTCTATTGTTTGGCAATCGGACATATCCGTCCCTCTGAGTCGACCAATTGGGGCCGGGTTCTTTTTGTTGAGAAAAAAGATGGTGGTTTATGGCAGTGCATTGATTATCGAGAATTAAATAAGATAAGGGTAAAAACTCAGGTCCTCTCCCCTTGATCCCGGATCTCTTAAATCAGGTTTCTGGGGCCCAAGTTTCCTCTAAATTAGATCTCAGAGGGGCTTATAACCTGATTCGCATCCAGGAAGGGGATGAGTGGAAGACCGAATTTTATACACCTTTGGGACACTTTGAATACCTGGTTATGCCCTTTGGTTTGAGTAATGCCCCATCGGTTTTTCAAGGGTTTATGAACTCCATCTTTCATGATTACATCGGTGTGTTTATGGTGCTGTATCTTGACAATATTTTGATTTTCTCTCCTGATAGGGTTTCAAACCAGCAACATCTCCGTCAAGTACTTGCCAGGTTTCGCAAAAACCACCTCTTCACTAAACTGGAAAAGTGTGTTTTTTATGTCCAGAAGGTTTCCTTCTTAGGTTATGTTGTTACTCCCTCTGATGTACAGATGGATCCGAGTAAGGTTCAGGCGCTCACGGACTGGGTTCGGCCTACCAATCTTAAGGCCTTACAACGTTTTTTGGGTTTCGCTAACTATTATCGGAACTTTATTAAGAACTTTTCCATGATTGCCAAACCCCTCACGGATTTAACCCGTAAGGGTCCCCAGCCGCTTGCTCTGCATTTCAAACTCTAAAAGCGGCTTTCTCATCGGCCCCAGTATTGGTCCAACCTGACCTCTCTCAACCATTTGTTGTGGAGGTAGATGCCTCTGAGGTTGGAGTAGGTGCAGTGTTGTCTCAGGGGTCCTCCACTCTCACCAGACTCAGACCCTGTGCATATTTCTCTAGAAAGATTTATTCTTGTGAGAGGAATTATGATATTGGTAATTGAGTGTTCCTTGCCATTAAGTGGGTATTTGAAGTCTGGCGACACTTTTTGGAGGGAGCTCTTCATCCGATAACTGTGCTAATGGATCATAAGAACTTAGTATATGAAAGTCTCTGCATGGAGGAGGGCAGGTGCGGCATGACGTAACACGCCGCTTCCGTGGAGCTGTCCCACCCCCATCACGCCGATGACGGTCAGCCGCCACGACTAAGCTCTCTCTGGGCCATCTGGGGCCAGGCCGTCGCTACATGATGTACGGAGGGAAGATACGCTTGCTGGACACCCCGTTGCTGGACACCCGCCGCTGTATGTTGCCACCGCTGACGACATCAAACACCGAGGCGGTGCGGCTAACAATTAGCCTCTGTTGGGGCCAAGGTAACACTTAAGAAGCTTGTAAAGGAGAGCAACTCGACCCAAGAGGTGAAGTGCACGATGGATCTGTGCAAGATCCCTCTCCGATCAGAATAGTTCCTTTATATACAGGAAACTACAGGAAGGTGAGCCAGCACCGCAGACCCAGATGGAGAGGTGTTTGGTAATGTAACACAATCTACTCGTATTTGCCTTGTATTTATGCCTACACTGCCTAGCGAATTGTTCACTATTAATACTGGGCTACGAAACAAGTGCTTGGTTGACTTTGTATTTGAACTCGTTGAACAGATATTATTCCACGCCACTGGACTGTTAAAATCTGGCCTGTTGAGGCCGCTGGCAGACGCTCGGATCTGCCTTTTTTGTCTGGACTGGAGGTCGAGGCTGATTAAGAGACAGAGCTCTGGTGAGCCACCTTCTCTTTTTTTCTGAAATACATCGACATAGTCTGTGGTTGTGCGGCACCATTAGCGACTTCAGGTGGAAGGCCTCCTCCATGCCTGGAAATTGAACTCTCTCTCCTTACTGTTAAGAACGCCACTATAATACCTTGGAAGTGGGTTTCTTTGGGGTACAGAGTATCACGGGATACTTATTGTACGTTTGCAGCTGTAATTTTATGTATTGCTGTTTTGTTCTAACGCAATGTATCCATTTATGCATGTCGCTTATAAAAGCGAGTAATAGGGAGAAGAGTAAAATTTGCAGCTAATCAATCTCCAACCCCTCTCAGGTCACGACATACACACTCCCTGATCTATTGGTAGCTAAAATGCCCCCTAAAGGCCCCCACAAGTCAACTGGAGTCAGCTCCCCTCGGGAGAAGTCAGCTACTACCAAATTAGACAAATATTTGAAATCCCCACCGGGGAAACCTGCAAAAACAACTAAAGACGCTGATTCCGGCTCAAGGTACTCTCCCCTTGAGACTGAGGGTGAGGAAACACATGAGAGTAACCCCGCCATTTGGGAGGAAATCCTGCAAGCAGTCAAAAAAACTAATGAATCAATGGAAGGGTTAAAAGAGCAGATGGTAGTTACTAGAAGTAAGATTTCGGCCATTAGGGATGACCTTAATAAAATGAGGGGTCAAACCAAGGAGCAGGGAGAGCGACTATCCAAAATTGAGGGGGCGTCAGGAAAAGTTCAAAAAACAATCTCCAAAATGGAGGTCGACAATAAAGAGCTACAAGCCAAAATAACTGACCTGGAAGATAGGTCCAGGAGAGGCAACATTCGTTTTGTGGGGTACCCTGAAGGGGTAGAACAAAGAGATACTGGCCAGTTTATTCAGGACTGGCTGGTTGATATCTTGGGCACAGAAAGCATTCCCCCTACATTCATAGTGGAAAGGGCCCATCGGATCCCAGGCCGTAGACCAATTCCTGGTGCACCCCCAAGACCGATACTGGTCAAGAAGTTGTGTTCTAAGGATAGAGACCTGGTATTTAGGGTGCTACGCAATCATGGGGAAACATTGTACAATGGGTCAAAAATTTCTGCATACCCTGACTATTCAAGGGCTACTATGATGAAAAGAAAGGAGTTCAAAGAACTTTAAAAAAAAACTAGCAGAAAAGGATCTCTCGTACTCTTTAATATACCCCGCCAAATTGCGTGTAATCTTTCAGGGAAACACATTTTTTTTCTTCTCCAGAAGAGGGCTTTAAATTGCTTGAGTTAAAGGGCCTATAAGGTGTCTGATATGGTTGTTTCCTTGATATTTGATAAATTTAAATAAATTGGGCATTGATGGGGGGCTGGACTTGCTCCAGGGGTTTAGCTAGGGAAGAATAGTATCACAGCTAATGCTGGGTACATGTAGAGGTCGGGGTCAGGGTTGGGTTGGAATCAGGGAGGGTTGGGTTGGAATCGGGGGGGGTTGGGTGGGTGGTTATCTGCCTGGGGGTTTTTTTCTCCCCCTTTTTCTCCTCTCCCCCTCCCTTTCCACATATAGGTAATGATATCCATAATAACATGGAATGTTAGAGGTCTGGGGGAGAGGATCAAACGTTGTATTGTTATTCAAAGGCACCTCCCAGCGATAGTATGCTTATTAGAGACCCATCTCAGTTCCGACACGGTGAGGAGAATTGGTAGAAAATGGGCTATTAAATAATACCACTCCGTGTTCTCTACCTATGCAAGGGGTGTCAGTGTTTTTATCCATAGCGCCGTAAACTTTCAAATAATTTCCCATAAAGTCGACCCGGAGGGTAGATTTATTTTTTTGCATGGTAAAATGAATGGGCTGACATGTGTTCTAGCTTTTGTGTATATACCTCCCCCCTTCTCCTCTCAGGTGTTGAAGTCCCTGTTGACCTTTATGGACCAAAAAAACAATTGTTCCCTGTGGATCTGCGGGAACTTCAACTGTGCCATGAATCCATCTATATACAGAATTAGCGGTAGTAGGAAGCTGGTGCAAATGTTGTTGCTTCACCCCTCTCCAAGTTTTGCCTAGAAACAGGGTTAAGAGATGTATGGCGAGTGAAACATGGGGATCGTAAAGCCTTTTCTTGTTTTTCCAGCTCCTCCAGAGTGATGTCTCGAATTGACCTTATTTTGGCCTCGGATTTAAACAAAAAAAATGAAATATGAGAGGGCGAGTCATTCGGACTACTCTCTGGTGGCGTTGGAGGTAGAGGTGGGTGACAGCTGTAGACGGAAACAACCTAAAATTAACCCATATTGGTTTTCTCTCCTTTCTAAGGATGAGGATGTGCAGGAGTAAATTACCACTTTTTGGAGAGATAATATTGGCTCCACCCACATCGGAGTTGTTTGGGACTCATTGAAAGTCCATATGAGAGCATGGTGGCAATATCAAATCCGGGGGAAAAAAAAGCCTTTCGACAAAAAGAGGAGTTATTAAAGATTACAATGGAAAAGGCCCAAGAGGAATACAACAGACACCCTCTAGAAAACCAATTTAAGAGATTACAAACGTCTAAGGTAGAATACGAAAAATATATGAGAGAAAAAACACAACAGAAGGCCTTTTTTCAAGGTCAGAAATATTTCTGTGAGTCGGGTAGGCCGGGAAGACTCTTGGCCACAGTAGTTCGCAATCAAAAAGACAGTCAGCATATTTATCAAATAATAGATCAGAGCGGGGAGGTAGTGGAGTCCCCACGGGACATTAACGAGGCCTTTGTTGATTTCTTTTCAACACTCTATTCCTCAGACTTAAAAATTGACTGTTTTGAACTGGAACAGTATTTATCTAGGATTCCCCTCCCTCAGCTATTGGAATCTCAGTGGTTAAATCAACCTTTAACCGTGGAAGAAATTACAACACCACTTTTTGGAGAGATAATATTGGCTCCACCCACATCGGAGTTGTTTGGGACTCATTGAAAGTCCATATGAGAGCATGGTGGCAATATCAAATCCGGGGGAAAAAAAAGCCTTTCGACAAAAAGAGGAGTTATTAAAGATTACAATGGAAAAGGCCCAAGAGGAATACAACAGACACCCTCTAGAAAACCAATTTAAGAGATTACAAACGTCTAAGGTAGAATACGAAAAATATATGAGAGAAAAAACACAACAGAAGGCCTTTTTTCAAGGTCAGAAATATTTCTGTGAGTCGGGTAGGCCGGGAAGACTCTTGGCCACAGTAGTTCGTAATCAAAAAGACAGTCAGCATATTTATCAAATAATAGATCAGAGCGGGGAGGTAGTGGAGTCCCCACGGGACATTAACGAGGCCTTTGTTGATTTCTTTTCAACACTTTCTTTTCAACCATCTCAGTGGTTAAATCAACCTTTAACCCTGGAAGAAATTACAACAACCCTCACAACCATCTCGGGGAACACGAGTCCAGGGTCTGATGGATTACCCTTTGAGGTTTACAGAAGGTACAGTAAAATCTTGCTTCCTTTATTATTGGAAGTTTTTAATTCCAGTCTTGTGAAAGGAAATCTTTCAGACTCAATGATGGAGGCATTAATTGTCCTTATTCCTAAAAAAGGGAAAAATATGTTAGAAAGGGAGTCTTACCGACCAATATCTCTGTTAAACACGGATATGAAAATTCTTGTTAAGACACTGTCACTGAGATTACGGGGGGTAGTCCAGGACCTTATCCACCCAGACCAGCCTGGATTTATACCCGGCCGTTACATTAGAGACAACTTAGACAGGTTGTTCTTGGGTATGCAGTTTGGGGCAGATGTGGGGGTCCGCTCCATCCTGACTCTTGACGCAGCCAAGGCGTTTGACAGGGTGGAGTGGCCCTTCCTATGGGCTGCTATGAGAAGGCTTGGTTTTGGGGAGGGATACATGTCATGGGTCAAGCTACTACACAAAAACCCGAAGGCTAGAGTTCTTACTAATGATTTGGTCTCGGATAAATTTACTTTGGAAAGGGGTACCCGGCAGGGATGCCCCTTATCCCCACTATTGTTTAACCTTTTCATTGAACCATTGGCGTCCCTCATAAGAGCGAACCCAGATATACTGTGGCTGTGGCTGCATGGGGGGTTCTGATAAAATACTACTGTATGCAGATGACGTTTTGTTATCCGTGGGAAATTCAGCTGTATCTGTTCCAAAGGCCATTCAACTGATCCAAAACTATGGTTTATACTCTGGTCTGGAAATTAATTGGAAACAAACAGTGTTGCTTCCAATAGATGAGATCCCTACTGAAGGTTTCAGTGGCCTTCAGGTATTGGAACCACACGCAACCATGGACTATCTGGGGCTCTCGATTTCCACGGATATCAGAAGATACGTAGAGTTAAACATTCGGCCACTGATAGCGAAAATTCGGTCAAAAATTTCCACTTGGGTTAAATTACCCCGTACTAGAGCTGACAGAATAGGCTTACTAAAAATGGTAATCCTCCCACAATTACTATATGTGCTCTCGGCATCTCCGGTGTGGGTGGAAGAAAAGCTTTTTAAACTTTTTGAAAGGCTTTGCAATTAGTTGATCTGGGGGAGAAAACGTGTACGAATTAAAATTAGTTACCTAAACAAGGGTCTGAGAGAGGGAGGTTTGGCAATCCCCAATTTTAAATTACATTTTCTGGCAGCTAAAGTTTGTTTTCTGTCAAAGTGGCACAACTCAGGGGTTTTTACACAAATACAGAGCAAGATCAAGGGCAACATGTCTTTTTTGGAGATCTGTGAATCTGGTCAACTGGCGGGAGGTGGGTTAAAACACCTTCCCACCTGTAGACTAATAAATGACAGTTGGACGTTCCTTAAGAGGATGGGAGAAGAGAGGGGTGCTTTAGAGGTCTCCCCTCTGTGGTATAATACAGACCTGAAGGAATTTTGGAAAATGGTGGATGTTGAGGTTTGGATAGCACTAGGTGTAGCTAGGGTTTGTCACATATTTCAAGATGGGATATTAATGACTTATAGGGATATGGAAAGGATATATGGGGTAGGTAGGAATATGTATGTCAGGATCAGTGGATCCTCTGGACCACCGCGGGAGATGGAACTAGCCGACACCTGGGACCGGAATCCAAGTGGCACCTGGTTTTCACCAGAGCCCGCCGCAAAGCGGGTTGGACTTGCTGCGGCAGGATACCACCAGGTCGTTCCCAGGCGTGACCAGCCCGCGGTGGTAGCCGAGGTCGAGGTACCTTAGCAGAAGAAGACAGTCTCGTAGTCAGGTCCAGGCTCGGGGTCAGGGCAGGCGGCAGAGATGCGAGGTCAAATCCAAATCCGGGGTCAGCAATGGGAGGTCCAGGCAGGTGGGAACGGGAACACAGGCACACGGGACACAGCAACACGAAGGAACTCTGGTAACACGGGAACACAGGACTTGGGAGCGGAGACACACAGGAACGCAGGAATAGACAGGAACGCAGGAATACACAGGAAGCTTTCTCTAAGGCTGTGAGGCACAAAGATCCGGCAGGGAACACAGGAAGAGGCAGGATTCTTAAAGGTGAGGTGTTCAGCCAGTGCACCAATTAGCGGTGCGCTGGCCCTTTAAATTTTCGGAAGGAGAGGTGAGTGAGACCGGGGAGTAGCGGGGGCACACGGAGGAGCACGGATGCGCCCGCAATCCGAGACAGGGATCGCGGGAGCACCCGTGACAATGTATTTTCATTATTTACAAATAAGAGATGCATTTAATAAGACACAGGAAAAAAAACTACTTTTTTGTACACAGAAGCACATTGATAGATCATTTTTTTTTTAATTGGCAAGGGAAAATGACAGTTTCAAGAATATATAATTTATAACTTAGAGAATATACAAAGGATGTAACATTTAAGGATATTTCCCACTGGGATTCAGATGGCCTGCAACTTTCACAGGGCCAATGGTGTGAAAGCACAGCTTTATGTTCACTAAATATGAATCACAGAATGATCCAATTTAACTTCATACACAGGATATACCCTAGCGCTACTTAAAAAAATGTTTTTGAGAGAGGTAAAGGGAGGGCCACACGATAGAGGAGCAACAGTATATTATGTTATTATGTCTATAGATGTACCTAGGGCAATATAAGATACTAAGGGTATGCAAAGTATTTACAAACTATGGAAAAAAATGGCTATATTAAGGGGACGCGATGAGCTGATCTACCGAATACCAGCATTACGTTATATTTTGGTATATTATGGTAGACAACCTGAATAGATTATCAGTGCACTGGCACTTTATTTCACAATTCTTTTTAGCTCATTCATGTCCTATATTTGTATGTGTCTGAGAACTTAATGTATTTAACTAAAATGCACCCTTTAGAATGTTGTTTGAGATTGTCTTAGCTTTTGCTCCTGTACAAGGTTCTCATAGGAAATGCTATGTACTAATGTGATGATTTTCCAATACTACTCTCAGATTGCCTTTTGTATTTACGTTTGTATATAAAAAATAAAAAATCTTTAAAAAAAAATAAAATAAAAAAACTTAGTATATTTGGATACTGCTAAGCGCCTGAACTCACGTCAGGCTAGGTGTGCCTTGTTTTTCTCTCACTTTAATTTTGTGGTCACCTCAAAATGAGGCTCATTTTTTTTTTTAAAACCAAAAATCGGAGGAGTGAAGGTAAGTGGCCCCGAGCGAATAATTTCCGTTCTTAAATGCGGCGGTTTTTTCGAATACGTTGGGTTTTGTTCGGCACACGAACCCTGATTTCGTCGCCGTCATGCCGGCGTCGATGCGCCACAATCGATCGCGTGCGCCAAACTCCGGGGGCAATTCAGGTACAATCGACGCAAAACGGAAATATTCGGGTAACACGTCGGGAAAACGTGAATCGGGCCGTGAATTAGTCTCACGTTATCTTTACTAGCTATGATTCCATCCCTCTAGTTAACATTGACATTCTGTCCTTTTTGACCCTACTCGCGATCCGTAGTCCACCCGTTGTGATATCGCATCTACAGGATTCTCCCGATCTAAGGTACATGAGTTATTTTATTTTATTATTATCACTCCGCTGTATGCTATAAGCATCTGTCCACACTCGCACACATTCTCCAAGCAAGTTTATTAACCACGTGTAAACACTCTGTGATATGGATGTTGCTTTTTATAAGTCTCTATATAGTGTTTCATTATCACGCCTGTATTGACTGATATTTATTGCTATGTTTTCATTCCTTATAAGTTTCCTTAATTTTTCCCATATTTTAATGTTTTTTTATTTTGAACTGAACCCGTTCAACCTTTGACCTCAGTAATTCATCATCTCTTACGTACTTCCGGTTGTCAATAGTATATCTATCACCGCATTGTGTCGTATGATAATTTTATATTAAGCCTGACGAAGGCTCCGGTACGGAGCCGAAACGCGTAGCTGTGTCTTCAATAAAACATCTTCGATACATCCTGCCACTCCTTTTTGAGTGATAACGGCGCCGGTCAATACCACCCACTCAGGTTCTTGTGAGTTGATTATTAATAGAAAATTCCTGCCCACGGAAGGAATTTCACCCACTGGTCCTGACTGTCCAAGACAAAGAGTCGCAGATATTGATATACTCGATTCATTCTCTCAGACTGACCATTAGATCTCAGGGTGAAACACAGACGAGCACCGACAAATTCATTCCGTCTAGAAACAAAATGCTGCCAAACCTGAAACAATTGTACGCCCATCTGACACAATATCATCTGGTTAACCATGAGGCGTACAATATCCTGTTATAAACATTTAGCCAATCCTCAGCTGAAGGTAACTTTTTAATGGAACAAAAGTGTCCCTTCAAATTACTGTATACCCTTGAGAGCTGGGCAGATCAGGACAAAATCCATAGACACTTAGACCATGGCCTGGTGGGAACTGAAGCGGAAGAAGAGGCCCCTCAGGACGTCTCCTGGAATTTTTCCTCGCGCACAGACCTGACAGGCTTGGACGGATGCATGCACATCCTTAGTCAGTGAGGCCACCAGTAATTCTCTTTAAGAGATCCAAGGTATCCGCATCCTGGATGACCTGCCAACACTGAGCATGAGTCCCCCAACACTCTCAAACGACAAGACAGAGGAACAAATAATGTGCCTTCCTGCTAAAATTGAGAGGAGAGAGGTGGAGGAGACAGCTGCCAGACAAAACCTGGAGACAAAATATTACTGTCTGTAGCCTCTGAAGCTCAGGAGTCCCAAAGCTACGGGACGGCATAGCCTTCACATTTTTTGACCAGGTCGTAAGTGAACTTAATGTATTTTGATAGCCAACTAAAATGCACCCTTTAGAATGTTGTTTGAGATTGTCTTAGCTTTTGCTCCTGTACAAGGTTCTCATAGGAAATGCTATGTACTAATGTGATGATTTTTCAATACTACTCTCAGATTGCCTTTTGTATTTACGTTTGTATATAAAAAATAAAAAATCTTTAAAAAAAAATAAAATAAAAAAACTTAGTATATTTGGATACTGCTAAGCGCCTGAACTCACGTCAGGCTAGGTGTGCCTTGTTTTTCTCTCACTTTAATTTTGTGGTCACTTACCGACCTGGGTCAAAAAATGTGAAGGCTTATGCCTTGTCCCGTAGCTTTGGGACTCCTGAGCTTTCAGAGGCTACAGACAGTAATATTTTGTCTCCAGGTGTTGTGCTGGCAGCTGTCTCCTCCCACCTCTCCTCTCAAATTTTAGCAGGAAGGCACATTATTTGTTCCTCTTTCTTGTCGTTTGAGAGTGTTGGAGGAGACTCATTGCTCAGTGTTGGCAGGTCATCCAGGAATGCGGAGTACCTTGGATCTCTTAAAGAGAAGTTACTGGTGGCCTCACATGACTAAGGATGTGCATGCATCCGTCCAAGCCTGTCAGGTCTGTGCGCGAGGAAAAATTCCCAGGAGACGTCCTGAGGGGCCTCTTCTTCCGCTTCCAGTTCCCACCAGGCCATGGTCTAAAGTGTCTATGGATTTTGTCACTGATCTGCCAGCATCTCAAGGGTATACAGTAATTTGAAGGGACACTTTGTTCCATTAAAAAAGTTACCTTCAGCTGAGGAGTTGGCTAAATTGTTTATACAGGATATTGTACGCCTCCATGGTATAGTGCTCCCATGACAACGGTTTCTAGTGTTCACTTTACCTGTCAGGTAGTTTTGGCTCTCCACCCTATTGGACCCTTGCTACCAGTCAAAAATGGGTGACTTTTTTCCAGCTGCTGAGAGGGATAAACAACTTTCATACTTTAGAGAAATACTGTGCACACAGTTGGCCGCTGCCTATGTGAGCCATTGTCCATCCTCTGTCAGGTCTGACCGGGGGATTCCTGGCAGTCATTGCTCACGTACTACTGCCACGGCTGCTGTGGGGAACAGGGGGGGGGGGGGTAGAAGCAGTAGCAGTTCCATCAGCAGCAGCTTAAATCTAGATTCCTGAATGAGCAACTTCCTTCACCCGCCTATTGAGGAGGGTAGCCGCCACCAGAAGCAGCAGGACATGGAGCAGACCCTGAACCAGCAGGTGGTGGACGACAATACTTTACCACTTCAGGTAGAGGATCCCATGGACTACTGGGCATCCAAACTTGCTGCGTGGCCGCAACTTGCGGAATTTGTCCTGTCCGGCCAGTAGAGTGGCGTCAGAGTGGGTGTTCATTGCGGCGGGGGCCATCGTTACCCCAAGGAGAACCCACTTGTAATGTGGAGAGACTGACCTTTGTCAAGATGAATCAGGCTTGGATCGGCCAGGATTTCAACTCACCAATCCCTAATGCATCAGATTAGATCAGGTATGACATCTCCTCCAAACGTTGAGAAATGAGTCTGGGTTCTACCTGCCTCAGCCACTATTCTGATGCTGCCACCCACCTGATGCCACATATCTGCTGCCAGTTGCTCCATCTGCCTCCTACCATCTCCTACTGTCTTTACCAGTGACACTTTGTGGGCTCCTGCTGCTGCCACCTTTACACTATATCATTGTGCAACTCTGTGGGCTCCTGTCACCTTCACACTATATCATTGTGCCACTCTGTGGGCTCCTGCTGCTGCCACCTCCACACTATATCATTGTGCCACTCTGTGGGCTCCCGCCACCTCCACACTATATCATTGTGCCACTCTGTGGGCTCCTGCAGCTGCTGATGCCACCTTCAAACTATATCATTGTGCCACTCTGTGGGCTGCTGCTGTCCCCTTCACACTATATCATTGTGCCACTCTGCGGGCTCCTGCTGATGCTGATGCTACCTTCACACTATATCATTGTGCCGTGCACTCTGGGGCTCCTGCTTGATGCTTGATGCTACTTCCCACTATCATTGTGCCACGGGGCTCCGCTGCTACTGATGCCCTCCACACCTATGTCTTTGCCACTGCTGGGCTCCTGCTGCCTGTCATGCCACCTTCACACTACAGATTGTGCCCTATGTGGGCTCCCTTTTTCCTTTTTCTTTTTTTTCGCTTTTTTTTTCCCTCCTTTCCCTTTTTTTTTTTTTTTGTCCTTCCTTTCCTGGCTGCACTGAGCACCTCCACACTAATCCTGTTCCACTATTTTTTGTCTTCTTAGTGATCGCCTCACCCTATATCATTGTTCCACCTTGGTTCTCTCTCAGAGGCCTCCCACCTACTGCCCTCTCTTTCCTCCCTCCTTTGTGTTGAGGCAGGGGAAAAGAATACACAGACTATAGGGGGAGTACTGCATGTCAATCATCCGGAAACGAGACCAAGAGGGAGAAGGACACGAAAAAGAACGAACACAGGAGCGAGCGGGTTGCACAATTTTGGGCACCTTCTCATTACTTTTTTTTGAGGGGAAGGGGCAGACAGCAGCACAGAGAGCCCACATAGGCACAAGGATCTCTTTTTATTTTGCCTTCCACGAAGGGAGAGGGAACCGGCAACCCCGCTTTGGTGCGACCCTCAGTATATGCCCCCCCCCCTTTGTGTTTCCAAGCACAAAAGTTCCCCTTTCTTTTTCCTTTTATTTATCCATCACCGCCTTCTGCCCCCAGTCCCAATCTTGAGCAGAGCCCACCGTAGGAGAGCCCAGGCCTCACCCCAGTAGAGCGCGGAGGGTGATGGTGGATCTAGAAGCAGCAGGAGCCACAGAGTGGCACAATGATATAGTGGAAGGTAGCATCAGCATCAGCAGGAGCCCACAGAGTGGCACAATGAATAGGTGGGGATTGGGCATCAGTAGCAGCAGGAGGCCACAGAGTGGCACAATGATAGTGTAAGTGGAGCATCAGCATAGCAGGAGCCAGCAGAGGCAAAAAAAAAAAAAAAATTGTGCACAATGATATAGTGTGGAAGGTGCGCAGCAGCAGCCAAAGAGTGGCACAATGATATAGTTTTGAAGGTGGCATCAGCAGCATCAGCAGGTGCCCACCGAGTGGGCCAATGATATAGTGTAAGGTGGCAGGAGCCACAGAGTGGCACAATGATATAGTGTGAAGGTGTGCAGCAGCAGGAGCCCACAGAGTGGCACAATGATAGGTGAAGGTGGCAGCAGCAGGAGCCCATAGAGTGGCACAATGATATAGTGTGAAGGTGGCAGCAGAGCAGGCGCGCCACAGAGTTTGACACAATGAATAGTGTAAATGGTCAAAGGTGGCACAGCAGGAGCCCACAAAGTGTCACTGGTAAAGACAGTAGGAGATGGTAGGAGGCAGATGGAGCAACTGGCAGCAGATATGTGGCATCAGGTGTGGTGGCGCATCAGATAGTGGCTGAGGCAGGTAGAACCCAGACTCATTTCTCAACGTTGGAGGAGATGTCCTACCTGATCTAATTGATGCATTAGGGATTGGTGAGTTGAAATCCTGGCTGTCCCAGCCTGATTCATCTTGACAAAGGTCAGTCTCTCCACATTACGGGTGGACAAGTGGGTTCTCCTTGGGGAACGATGGCCCCCGCCACAATGAACACCCTCTGACGCCACTCTAATGGCCGGACGGACAATTCCGCAAGTTGCGGCCACGCAGAAGTTTGGATGCCCAGTAGTCCATGGGATCCTCTACCTGAAGTGGGTAAAGTATTGTCGTCACACCCCTGCTGGTGCAGGGTCTGCTCCATGTCATGCTGCTTTGGTGGCGGCACCCTCCTCAATAGGCAAGTGAAGCGAAGTGCTCATTAGGAATCCAGATTAAACTGCTGCTGAGGAACTGCTACTGCTTCTAACCCCCCCCCTGTTCCCCACAGCAGCCGTGGCAGTAGTACGTGAGCAATGACTGCCAGGAATCCCCGGTCAGACTGACAGAGGATGGACAATGGCTCACATAGGCAGCGGCCAACTGTGTGCACAGTATTTCTCCAAAGTATGAAAGTGTTTATTCCTCTCAGCATCTGGAAAAAAGTCACCCATTTTGACTGGTAGCAAGGGTCCAATGGTGGAGAGCCAAAACTTATCCCTTGCCGGATGTGACTATTCGCTGACACTTAGTTAGGCAAAGCAGCATGCTGCGGGCCATCTGCGCAAGTGACTATGAGGACTCCCGGCCTCCTTCTCCACTATATACTGCCACTTGCGTTCTGGGTCATCTGCCTAGTCTTCTACCTCCTCCGGATGCTCCTGTCCTCCTCTCCTGTCACCTGAGTAGAAACCAGATATTGCACCAGATCTGCTTGTGCTCCAATGCCTCCTCCTCTAGTTCAGCCCCCACCAGACTCATGTGTCCATGTGATGTAGTCTCCACTTCTCCAGGCCTTAACCATAGTGTCAATTTCCAGACATGAGTTCCAGTACATGAAGCAGTGGGAATGACGTTATTCATCCTGCAGTCCTGGCGACTGACAAATAACGTGGCCTCTTCAAAGCGTGAGCAAAGGCAGGTGCCACACATGAGCTGCCAGTGTGCTGATATCAAAGTTACACAGTGAATACACCGGTCCGCTTGCATCACCAAAATTCATCAAGGCTTTTCTCTGTTCATACAGCGGTCTAACATATGGAGGCTGGAATTCCAACGGGTGGAACATCGCACATCAGACTATGTTGGGGTAGGCCATTCTGACGCTGCAACTCGAGGAGGTGTGCTTGGTTTTGTAAGAATGGCTGAAGTGTGTGGACAGTGTCCTGGCCATTTTAGAATGTCTTGCAGATGGGTGAAGACTTCAGGAACTTGTTGCCAACCAGATTGAATAGTGCGCCATGCAGGTGCGTATGGACCATCCTTCTCGGTTGCGCGCAGAACCATGCTCCTCCCACTGTCTGTCATCATGGTTCCAATTGTTTTACTTGTCACGGAGAAAGCCACACTTGATTTTTTTCTTGCATTGACGCGGAGCAGTTCATCGCCTGTGTGACATATTCCAGGTAAACCGGTAGTACTGAACTGCAGACCACGCTGTGCCCTGCCATGTGTATGATAGGAACGCACTTGTGGAGGCTGAGGTGGTGGGTGGAGAAGTAGGAGGCGGACAGTGGCACGGAGTGAGTTTGACAAACGTGGAGGAGAAAGCGACGTCTCTTGTGGAAGTTGTTTGTGTGGCTGGGCGGGAAGCACATTCCCCCAGTGGGGCCTGTAAGGACATGTACTGGCCCTGACCATAGAACTTACAGTTCACACTCCGTGCTGTCGTGCACCCTGGAAGAAACTGATAAGCTCAAGGACTGACCCACCTTCTGTTGACATATTGGGTGCAGGGCTGGCACTGCCTTTTTGGAAAAGATTTGCGGCTTGGAACTCTCACCTCAATTCGCACAAGCCTTAGTTCTCTGAAGGGTGCAGAGTCCACGACTTGGAAAGGGAGAGACTGCAAGACCACTAGTTCCAACAAGAGCATGGTCAGCTTCTCCACCTAGGATGGGATGGACACATAGAGTTGTCTCTTTGATCGCCTAGTCTCAAACCTGCTGGCCGCCATGCGTGCAAGAGACAGGAGCATACTGGTCGGGTGATGATGGGAAAGACAAACATCTCCTTTGGGCAGAGGTGCTGGAAGCCTTGACTTGCTGAAACAGCATGTGTGCCACTAGTGCGTGCTGTTGCTGGCCTGCAGAATGGACCACATCTGGACAGCCATTTCTCCCAGGCCATTGGATGGATGCGACCATGTGGTGCGCAGGGCCATGGTGCCAACATTACGCTTCCTGCCACGCTTCACTTTCTGGCCACAGATACAAATCCATGCTCGGATCCTCTGTGTTCGTTTACAAAAAACTGCCACACCGCCAAGTGGTAATTTACCTCCAACACTCTGCACTGACTACTACTGCCACTGCTTCACTGAGACCTGTGCCACTGCTTACTTGGACCTGTGAATGGGATTGTTACCCGGTGGGAATGTCTTGGCTTCCATCCTTGCTCTGTGCCGCCCTGCCGACTCACGGCCACAGTAGCAACTTGCTGCCTGCTCCGCTGCCTGACACCAAGCTGACACCTCTTCGCCTGACGATGATGAATCCCCTTCTTACCCCAGCTCCCAAGTGCAGTCGGCTACATCATCGTCAATTGTGCTTCCGTCACTGCTACCTACTCGTCACCTGTATCAGATGCACAGCTTGCCTACTGCAGGAAGCAGCGGTAGTCTGCCCCATTCTGCTCTGCCAAGCAGCTGCTGACTGTCCTCAAACACTTGTCCCTCGCTGAATAGAGGGTGCTGAGCTTAGGCCACCCTAGTAGCTCGATAGGCTGCGGGAAATGTACAGGACACAGCGTGGTTGAGGACAGGTGACCTGCTCCTGGGCCATGCCAACGAATTGTTTTATCAAGAACCCACAGACTCTTGGCTGGGTTGTCAGATATTATATTTGAGGAATTGGAAAACTAGTCAAAACCATTCAACAGTTTTGGTTGTTGATTTCAACGGCAGTTCTGGCTCACAGGTGTCACCCGCTGCGACGTACTTACTGTGCTGCGACCTCTGCCGCTTGACTCCACCTTGTTTATTTAAAACTACGTAGATTTAACACGTAAATCTGGCTGCTAACTATAGCACAAAAAGGTATGGAAATTTGCGTTATACAGATACCCCACAACTGACACCCAGTGAGAGGTCCACAAATCACCACTGCAGATGCATGAGTGTGAAACAGATTTTTTCCTATTCGAGTTTTGTCATTAAATAGAACTGCTATTTGGGTGGTATACAGATCCCCTAACCCCTTCCCGCGGCCGAGCCCTCATAGCTGGTAAGTCTTTACTGCATATGCTAGCACCGATCGGGGTGTTTTTACCTCGATCAACGTGGCAATGCATGGGCGCTGCCATATTGCCGCGGATCGTTGCTCCCCGATGACGTCATGGGGAGCGCGGATCCGTCGCCATGGTAGCCTCGGGTGTTCCGAATACCCGAGGGTTATTCGTTTTAACCCATGAATACAATGTCTAATTGGCACCATTGTAATGAAGGGGAGTAAAATCTAAATAATGCCATTCAATAGTATGGCAGTAGATAAGTTAACCCAATGTGCCGTCAGCGATATATAGTGGGCCTGCCCGGCAGCACTCGTCCACGTGTCCGTGGTCAGGTGGACCTTGTCAGAAACGGCGGTGGTCAGGGCACGGATGATGTCCTCTGACACGTGCTTGTGCAGGGCTGGGACGGCACATTGGGAAAAGTTTTGGCGGCTGGGGACCGAATACCGAGGGGCGGCCGCCGCCATGAGGTTTCGAAAGGCCTCGGTCTCTACCAGCATATAGGGCAGCATCTCCAGGCTAAGCAACTTGGAGATGTGGACGTTGAGGGCTTGGGCGTGTGGGTGAGTTGCGCTATACTTCCTTTTGCGCTCCAGCATCTGGAGTATGGAGAGCTGAACGCTGGTGGATGCTGTGGAGGATCGTGGAGGCGAAGATGGGGTTTTCGCACGGGAGGTGTTTGGGCCGGGGTCCTGGGCAGGGGGCTGACTAGCAGATGACACAGGGGAAGGAGCAGTGGTGTGCCAGGCCGGAGGTGAACGGGCTTGGTGCCATTGAGTGGGGTGTTTAGCATTCATATGCCTGCGCATACTGGTGGTAGTTTCTAACCAGGCGGGCAAATGTGCCGCACCCTTACATGAATCGATGGGAGTCATGATTAGGTGAACAATTTACAGCTGAACAATGGCATACTATTTGCGCCCTATACAATAAAAAAACTATTAAAAATTTTGCTTAATTGGTACAGAACGCCCAAACTCTTACACAACTTCTACCCATCAGTCCCTAATGTATGCTGGAGATGTGGAGGAACCAATGCCATCCCGTTTCATATTTTTAGAGCTGTCTACCTTTGCTCCATTTTTGGTTGGAGGTTAGGTCTCTCATTTAGGGGGGAGGGGTCCTTAATGTGCAAGTCCCTTTGGACCCCAAAATATACATTCTTAATCTTTATACCAGTTCTCTACGGGATCCAAATGCCAGGTTGTTCCAACATATAGTAACGGCAGAAAAGTGTTTGATATCTTTGAATTGGAGATGCTCTGTTCTTCCATCATTGTTTGAGCTATATGCATGCCTCAGAGATCTCAGATTGATGGAACATATAACTGTCATATATTCAGTTGGTAAGCCCAGCCCACATGGCACTTCCCACATAAATCTCCAATCAACCGAGTCAAATGCTTTATCATTATCCAGGGAAGCAACAACTCTGTTCCCCCTTTGTCTTCCATACCACTCCACCAGAAACCCATCCGGGCTAGGGATTTTACCAGGGGCTAAAGAGGAGATGAAATGCGATGTCTCCTCGACCATCAGAGGGGCACCAGGAAAATCCATATCCATTGCACTTAGTCTTAGGAGGGGCATAGTAAGAAGGCAGCAGTGACCTCAAGTGACAAGTCCACTTTAGAGGCAGAGAGTCCCGAATAATTGAAACAAACAGTGCACATATGTTGGCAGGGTACCATACCATAGAGCCTGATGGGTCCGTAATACTCGCTACAACAGTCTGAGAGGTTTCAATGCTTGATAGGTATGCCAAAGTTTTCCCTTCCTTGTTGCCATCAGCAAAGATACATTGTTTCTGGATTAACAGTTTTTTGTATGTATAATCAGTCAGTACATTCTTTGTATCTCCAACCAGGTATCCCTGTTAGAATTAGATTGGTTCAACTGGTACGACTGTTCTGCCTCAAGTCAGTCTGAAGTCTAGTTTGAGTGAGCCACAATTCTACTCTATGAGCTGCGTTCGCACCAATGAGGACACCCCTCAGAGCTGCCGTGTAAGCACCCCACTCCATCAATGGTTTAGAAGATCCAACATTTTGCGCCCAGTATGAGTCAGTCTCCTGTTGGCAGCTCACTTTCACCAGTATGACATTCAACCAGTAGGGGTTCAATCTCCATGATCACCCTGGACTGCCGAGGGGCTGTGGAAAGTGTCACCAGAAGGGGTGCATGGTCTGAGATACCGAACTTCAGCAATTTCAGTCAGCTGGGCCCAGCTTGCAAAAGCCAGGTCAACCCTGAATAGTGACTGAGGCGCAGTGGAGTAACATGAAAATTAAGACGCTGCTGGGTGTGGCCATCTACACACCTCAGGCATTTGGCCCAGAGAAGCAGGGATTTATCATGCTTGGGAGTTTGATAAAGACGATCCTATACCAGGTCTAGGGTAGCGCTAAAATTACCAAAGATAATATATAGAGTTTGGGGATAGAGAGCTATTTCAGTCATTAACTTCCTCAACAACAAAATTGCAATGAACAGAGTAATATAAGCCTGACAATCCCGGCAACACCCAATATTGAAGCATGAATAACCACAAAGTTCCCCAAGGGGTCCAGGTGAAAGGAGAGGGATTTACTCACTAGAATCTAAACCCCTAGCATGGGTTGAGTAAACTGATTGGTACACATGACCAATCCACTGTCTCTTCAGGGCCAGTATCTCCTGACACCTCAGGTGTGTCTCCTGAAGAATAAGTATGTCTGGGTTATGGGTTTTAAGAAAGTTAAACACAAGAGCTCTCTTAACATTACAATACAGACCCTGGACATTCCAGGACACTATGTTACATCAGGCCATGGCGAACAAGGGACAAGGGCCGCAAAGGATAGAACAGCTCCCACCATCCAGATTCACATACAACCTTGCATCCAAAACACTCACAATGCAAAGAACCAAAAGGAACAACAACCCTGCCCTGACAACCCCAACCTGGATGGGCCTAGAATCAAAAAACTAAAAGTAAGTCATAATGAACACAACTGAAGGTGCACCAGGCTACACCATACAAATTTACCTTGTCAGTCCCAATAGAGAGAAGTACAATTAACAGAGGTGATTCCAAATATATAGAATCCAAACAATTACAACCTCTATATTAAAGATTAAGACTGAAGGGATACAACTAATAACTGTCTCTTCCAGGGCCGGGATGAGGGGTAGGCGAGAGTAGGCAATCGCCTAGTGCGCTACCCTCGTTTCCCATCCAGGGGCGTCATCCCAACTCCTGTAGCGACCAGCGATATGTGTATCTTTAAGATATACATATCGCTGGTTGCTGTGCACGACATGGCAGGATGGCTATATACTACACCCCCTGTATATAGCAGGCTAGTTATATACTACATGGGGGCAGGATGGCTGTATACTACATGGGGCAGGACAGTTATATAATACATGGGGGCAGGAACGATAACGGATTTAATGAGCCATTCACAGTTTCATCGAAAAAAATAGTCAGTACTTAGACATGCATGGCTTAATCTTTAAAACAAGCATATTCTCCTCAGGCACACCTCCCCCTAGGAGGGTAGCACCCATTCCCATGTACCACCCTGCAAGATTTGTCTGATTTTGTGTAGTGTCTCCGCTTTCCCTTCTATGTGACCAGCCTGTTCTTGTTGCTTTTAAAGTGTTTGTCATTCGGTTTGTAATAAAGATTAATTGTACTTTATAATTCTTTGGTTGGAATGGCTTTTTTGTAGATAGGTTTTGCCTCCATGGTATACCAGATGATATTGTGTCAGATAGGGGCGTACAATTTGTTTCCAAGTTTTGGCGAGCATTTTGTTCTAGACGGGAAGTGAATTTGTCGGTCTCGTCTGCGTTTCACCCTGAGTCTAATGGTCAGTCTGAGAGAATGAATCAGGAGATATCAATATCTGCGACTCTTTGTCTTGGACAGTCAGGACCAGTGGGTGATCAATATCTGCGACTCTTTGTCTTGGACAGTCAGGACCAGTGGGTGAAATTCCTTCCGTGGGCAGAATTTTCTATTAATAATCACTCACAAGAACCTGAGTTGGGTGGTAGACCGGCGCCGTTATCACTCAAAAGGATGGCAGGATGTATCCGAAGATGTTTTTATTGAAGACACAGCTACGCGTTTCGGCTCCGTACCGGAGCCTTCGTCAGGCTTAATATAAAATTACATATCCGAACAATGCGGTGATAGATATACATATTGACAACCGGAAGTACGTAAGGAGATGACGTGAATTACTGGAGGTCAAAGGTTGAACGGGTTCAGTTCAAAAATAAAAAGACATTAAAATATGGGAAAAAATATAAGGAAACTTAAAAGGAATGAAAACATAGCACATAAAGTATCAGTCAATACAGGCTTGTTAAATGAACCCCCTCCCGGTGTAATAAAGATTAATGGTATTAATCTTTGGTTCGGAATGGCTTTTTTGAGATAGGTTTGCCTCCATGGTATACCAGATGATATTGTGTCAGATAGGGGCGTACAATTTGTTCAAAGTTTTGGCGAGCATTTGTTCTAGACGGGAAGTGAATTTGTCGGTCTGTCTGGTTTCACCCTGAGTCTAATGGTCAGTCTGAGAGAATGATCAGGGATATCAATATCTGCGACTCTTTGTCTTGGACAGTCAGGACCAGTGGGTGAAATTCCCTTGGGGCGAAATTTTCTATTAATAATCACTCACAAGAACCTGAGTGGGTGGTAGACCGGCCGCGTTATCACTCAAAAAGGATGCAGGATGTATCTGAAGATGTTTTATTGAAGACACAGCTACGGTTTCGGCTCCGTACCGGAGCCTTCGTCAGGCTTAATATAAAAATTACAATATCGAACAATGCGGTGAAGATATAATATTGACAACCGGAAGTACGTAAGGAGATGACGTGAATTACTGGAGGTCAAAGGTTGAAAGGGTTCAGTTCAAAAAATAAAAACATAAAATATGGGAAAAAATATAAGGAAACTAAGGAATGAAAACATAGCACATAAAGTATCAGTCAATACAGGCTTGTAAATGAAACACACATTAGAGACTTATATAAAAAGCAACATCCATATCACAGAGTGTTTACACGTGGTAATAAAACTTGACTTGGAGGAATGTGTGTGAGTGTGGACAGATGCATTATAGCATACAAGCGATAATGAATATAAATAAATAAATCAATGTAACCTTAGATCGGGGCAGAATCCTGTGGATAGCGATATCACAACTGGTGGACTACGGATCGCGAGTAGGGTCAAAAAGGACAGAATGTCAATGCTAACTAGAGGGATGGAATCATAAAATACACAGAAGACGGATTTTGCAAAAAAGTTTACCGGGAGTGGCCTGAGAGGACTGGGGGTAAAGTCATTCTCTAGGAATCCCTTCCCAGTTGTTTGGAACATCGGAAAACCGCTTTTGGAGAAGACAAGGTGAGCAATACCACCGTCTGTCTCATGCCAAACTGTAAAGCATCCTGCACCCATTAGTGTGGGGTTGCTTCTCATGCCAAGGGATCAGCTCTCACAGCTTGCCTAAAAAACACATGTCGTTGAAGTAAATTATGGTTACCAGCATGTCCTCCAAAGCATACTTTCCCGACACCGTCCAGAGCAGTTTGGTGATAAACTTGCTTTTTCCGCAGGATGATGGAGCTCCTTGCCATAACGCCAAAGGTGATCGACTAATGGCTCAGGGAACAAACATAGGATTTGGGTCCATGCTCTGTAAATCTCCCCAGATCTAATCCCATTGTGAAATTGTGGTCCAATCATCAAGATAGGTGGACACCCACATCAAAAACACCACAAATTGTGACAGAAGCAAGCATGTGATGTGCAAGAATGGATGTATCAAGTCAGGATTTATCATGAGGTTGATTGAGAGAAGCAAGAGGTCCTAAAGATAGAAAGTCGACAAGTCAAAATTGCCAATGCTTGCATTAACTCATTACTTTAAAAAAAACCCCAGAGGCTTGCATTAAATCAACAGTGTTTAAAACTTATACATACTGATCCGTTGTTGAAGGTGGGGGCGCCCATGAAGCCAGAACGGTTAACACAAAAAAATCACCTCTGGGTAATAAAGCTGGTCTTTTTCTTTAGCCACTATCGGTCAGTGGTACTGTCAATGATCCTTTGGTTAGATCAGGGTGGTGAAGTACACAAGCCCCCCCCTAGTCTTTCACATGCTTGTCCACCGTGGTGGGATAGGCATATATAAAACTTAGAAACCTTCATTCCATCTTCAACATAGTGTTGAAAATGCAACCTCCACAGGTTTGGTATATTAGAACAATTAGATGGTCACCACACTTTTAGAACTCCTTCAATAACCCGTAGTTTACATACTATCTATGCGGCACAGCTCGCTCTCTAGACTTATCTACCTTGACCCATGGCTCAGTGAATAATCATGTTTAATCTCGATGTGTATTCCAGCACATCTGATAAACATCTGATTTCTTGCCTTACAACTTCAACCCCTCGCGCTGTTCTTTAGTAGGGTATTGCTATTGCCCCTTGACTACAGGCTACTGCTACAGGCTTATCTGCCAGCTGTGAGGTGTTTGTATCGCAGCAGGTGGGACTAGCCAGCACCATCTTGAAGCAGACTCTCTCGTCTTCTCAGGCCTTAACGATTACATAAGTCTGCTTAGGTTTTCTACGGCGCGGCTGAGTATTCCGTAGTTCACTCTCCTATTTTTTCTAGCAATTCTATCCGAGTATTGCCTGGCAAAATAAAAATTATTTCGACATTGGCGGACTAGTACAAGTACCCAATCACCTAGGATTATAAGCTGCTTTACTTTTCGCGCGATCTGTTATAAACCCTGGCTTTGAGTTACTTGTGGCATCCTCCATATGCTCCTTAGCCCCACCCTGTCCTGCTGAATTGTGGATATGGTTACTACAACTTTTGTGGGGGGTGGGCCGTTGCCTTCCCGTGTCATCTTGGCCTATGTCTCAAAAGGCACATGATCGCCAACATACCGAACGTTGTGTTTAATTGATTGAAGGAATTGATAAACCCGTAGAGACTTGTGGGACCTTACGGATGGTAACCTTAAGGTATGGCAACAGTACAACCCAGTCATTCCATCCTTGGTTACGCCACTCTTGTTTAGCAATCATTTAGAAGTTCTGTTAAACACGTTTTACCATCACATTGTCTTTAGGATGGTGAAGAGGGTTGAACGGTTTAATATTAAAGGAGCCCGGCATGACTTCTAGGACGTTTGACAGAATGGGGTTCCTGTCTCTGTGAGGATTCCTTGGAGTCGTCTTCGCACACAATGGTAACAATTCTTTATCAATTAATTTTGCGATGTGTTTTAGATAGGTGGGATGGCCAGTCAGGGAATGGGTAGCGACTGTCATGAATACAGAATATGCTGGGGCTCCAGAGCCAGAGGTTACAGAGGAACCACAACTGATAGAATCATTTCCAAGGGTACCTCAATAATGGACAGAGGTACCATTGGACTTCGAAAGCGTTCCTTGGAGATGCAATTGACAATCAGGGCAAGGTTATCACAATATTTTTTACCTTATCATACTACTCACAAAAAACTTGTTACAGTGTTTTTGTGGTGCCTAGGTGTCCTCCCTTAACATGTTTATGTTGTGAGGTCTAATCCGTTTGGCGATTATATGGCTGGGCGGTCCCATTAATTGCTTTTTCCTGGGCTTCACAGTGCCCCTTAAACTCGTTAACATAATTCCTGATTAACACCACTTGAGGAAAACAACATTATCAGCACTGGGGGTGAAGGTACTTAATTGAACTACTTTCCCTGGCACAGAACAGAGTAGGTCTAAAACAACTTCTCCACAATCTGGGTGGAGTTGATGTCTCGGTTGGAGCCACTTGCGGACCAGGTGAATCAGTTGGTGGCATTGTCCAATGGGTGGGTTAGCCTCTGGTAAACTTAGTCATGCACTCTTTGGCACGTAGATGCAAATCCACTCTAGTCGGGCTAAGATCTCTACCTTTACCTTGGGGTAGTATCCGGGCATCTGCTTACTCGATCCTAGTATGTCTGCTGGGGATCAGTTGAAGAAGATAGGGCAACACCTCTGCGCAGGAATTGCGGTGGGCAACCTCTCACCGGTGGGCCACCCTCTCACACCAGATAGGCTTCCACATCATTCCTGCTGTGATCTTTATCATGGCTTTGCGGACCTCATTCTGGCACTCCTCACAGTCATTGCTTGGACAGTCTTTGCTGGGCAAATGGTAAACAGTTAAAGGTTTTCCTCTCGATCCACGTATTCAGAGAAAATATTATATAGATGCAAAGTATGCATAAATAGTCAATAGGAACAGTACCTTTCGTTTCTATTTCCTATATAAATGCTGGATAGGGGTCAAGATAGACTCTCTGTGCGCTCCCTCAGTGTGGCGTTCTCCATGGGCCAGTGTGTAGGCTTAGGTGTACGCGGTTTGTAGCTGTGCAGACTCCGTGGTCTTTCCGACTTGGAAACTCCTCTGCTTCACTTTCGTTCACTTTGTTCACAGAACCACGATATGGAGAGAACGAAAAGCAATCAGGCAAACAGTTTCTTTAGAGTTAAAACTTTCTTTAAGCGTTATACTACAAATTATTTCTATTAAAACAGGCCTTATAAAAAAAGCTGTAAAGCAAAAGGCAAATAGGGCACAGGGGCATAAATAGTTTCACATCTTCTGACAACCAAAATGAAACAGTTACCAGCTTGACGGTAAGTAGAGTCAGATGTATGATTATCTGCCCTTGCGGCTTGAAATACATTGGCGAAGAGAACGCGAGGGAAATTAAAAACCCGAATAGGAGCAACCTTAGAATATTAAAAAAGGAGAAAATGGATCACCCGCTGCCAACTGGTAATTTTTTCAAATAACTATTTTTATAATTTTTTATGGGCAGCTGCAGGGCTGTCACTGATGGAGCAGCAATCTGTTGTCCTACTGCTGCAAGTTGGCCGTTGCTGGCAGCAATTGGCCTCTCATGCTTTTCCTGCTGCTGCAAGTTGGTTGCTGCTGCACAGGTGGCCTGTTAAGCTGCTTTTATTAACTCTTCCTGGCTGTGGCTTGCAGCTTCAGCATTTTCGACATTCAGGACATGAGAAATAGTGTGGTACTCACTGCACTTTCCTGCTCCAATCCACATGTGTGGGGATTGCTTGGGTAGATTGCTTTGTAGCAGTACAGGGAGCAGGGACAGACGCACAGTTAAAAAGAAAAAATCAGTGTTTTATTCACATTCTTTGCTAAACACAATTCAGCCTTGGTCTGGCAATGCAAAATAACACTGATCGGCGGGCAGCCAATTCAAAAAAACCTAACTCTAATGTAGTGGCTGCTAGGGGACACACTAGTCTTGCCAGCCGTTATACAGGAGGCACTCAGTTACCTTTGCTGGTGAACACGGTCAGCCTTCAGCTCTCCAGTTAGGCCTCTACTTACGCTTTCTGGCCTGCAATCTAATTCAGGCTCTAACGGGCTGTGACCTCAACCGTGGGCTATACAGAAACCCAGGACCGAAGCCTGAATGGAGTAGCCAGTAACCCTTCACTATAGATGTCTATGTAGTGGGCCAACAGAGCAAAACTGACTTATCCTGATACCACATGTCTGATTAACACTTGTGTTACTGCAGACAAATCCACGGATGTTACCATGTCCCCTATCTGCCATGTAGGACGATAGCGGTTCTCTCAGTCAACAACTTCACTATCTCACAATATATATTGTGAGGGTTAGGCTTCGTCACAAAGGTCATCAAATATTAATGTCCAATAATGGAAGGTTTATTTAAAACAAAAGTTCATGTCAGGTTCGTTGGGGAGAATGGCTGGGACTTCTGGTGGTGCTGGCAGCGTTCTCCGACCTCCGGCGCGTATCCGCGCAAGCTACACTCGCGCCGCTACCAGCAGTCTATGGCGTGCGCCCCAGGCAGCGGTAGCAAGACCTCGCGGTTGTCTAGGAGTTGTGTTTGAACTGCTGGGACTTGTTGTACCCTGCATGGTGTGCTATTGTGTTTGGGTATATTGTACCATGAGGGGTTAATTCCCAGAAGTTGTTCAGCTCCTATCGGTTCTGGAGTGGGATCTGCGCTGCATAAATTGCAGCTTCACTAGTCACCTATGCCAGTGTTGGAATCCATTTTTCACTTGCTCTCTGCATTAGGTTGGCTGCTCTTGTGTTTGAATTGTTGTGATGATCGGATAGTTTTTGACATTGACTCTTTGCTTACTGATTTTGCTTCTGACGTACCCTCTTGTGGTGACTCTGGCTAGTTAACCTCTTTTGTGTTTATGTTAATCAGTCTATTCGTTGTTTTCCTTTCCCACACTTATCCAGTGTTATTTCGAGTCTTCAAGTAGTGGCCCCAAGGTTTAGGTGTAGGGGGGGGCTTTAGGAAGGGACAGCGGTTGGGACTAGCTCAGGGAACATTCCCCGTCTTCTGGGTTACCCAACCCTAACTGAAACACTGGCCACACATAGGTCTGCATCCGTATCCGAGCCTGACATTTACTCCTCCATGGGGCCTTTGCTAGGTGGTCGTTAGGTCCAGACCTTAACTAAGCATGTCAGGGTCTGTCTGCTCGTCTTCAAATGCAGGTTTCGGGGCAGGACAACACAGCAGGCTCCATCGCACCTGCACCAGAACCTAAGGTTCCCCTCCCTGACTTGTTTTTTGGTGACCGTAAGAAATTTTTTCATTTAGGGACGGATGTAAACTTATTTTTCTTACTCCCTCACTCATCGGGCAAGAGACACAAAGGGTTGGCGTGGTTTCATTCATTCTTTTGCGCGGGGATCTGCAAAATTGGCCTTCTCTTCCACCTGACTCCTCCATCCCGTTCTTTTCTTGATGCTTTGTTTTCTTTCTTAGGCCAGTTTATTATGACGAACTGACCGCCGAGCACTCGCAGTTTCCCCCTTAGATCTCTGTGTCAGGGAAAAATGATGGCGGAAGTATTTGTGCCCAATTCAGACGTATGTTGACTGACTGCAATGGAATGGACTTGTGCCCTAAAAGACCATTTAGCGTAGGACTATCAGACCGAGTACCGGACTTAGTCTTCGCTTATGTCGAGCCTCAGACATTAGATGAAGCTATGACTCTGGTCATCAGAGTTGATCGTCGCTTAAGATCCAGGCGATCACCTCGGTGTCCCTGACTGTCAGCCAGCGGCAGTCTGTCTCCAGGCCGTCAAGAATTAGAATCCATGGAGCTGGATAGCATCTCTCCTGCACAGTGGAAGCAACATCGAATAAGTGCCAATGTTGTTCTATTGGGGAAGTCCTAATCATCAGATACACACCTGTTCCAAGAGGAGCGCAGCAGGAAAACTTTGGCTCCTAAGCAGTATGGGGGGACTGCTTAGGAGCTAGGTACTCCAGTTGTGGTATTGTGTAATGTATTTCCTTTGTAGGGTTAAGTTTCAATCTGTTCCTGTACTGGTTGCGCCTTTTGATTCAGGTGCTGCAACTAATTTCATTGATTATAATTTTGTCTCTCAAGTTATCTATGTCATGATTCATTGTCCACTCCTATCCAGATGTTGGGGTGCGGAATTTACCTCTTACAGGCAGGGTGATTAAATCAGAACCCCGCAGATAAAAGCTTATGGTTAGGAGCTACTACATGATGTTCTTTCCTAGTTATGGAAAATTTGTCTGAAAAGTATCTTTGTTTACCCTGGCTCCGGATCCATAATCCGGTAATTAATTGGGAAATTTGGAGCTGGTGCATTGGGGTCCTCACTGTAGGATCATGACCCAGGTTTCATTATGTACAGTAGGGCGGAAGGTCAGGAGTTTCCAGGGTTTCTCTCTGATTACTCAGAGTGTTTTCAAAACTTGTCCCAAGTCCTTCTCCTCACGGGAGTTTGATTGTAAAATTGATCTTGTTCCTGATGCTATATTGCAAGGGTCGTATATATAGACTGTCGGTACCAGAACGGGAGTCACTGAAGAGTATATGTTGGCAATCGGATATATCCGTCCCTCTGAGTCGACCAGGGGCGGGTTCTTTTTGTTGAGAAAAAAGATGGTGGTTTATGGCAGTGCATTGATTATCGAGAATTAATAAGTAGATAAGGGTGAAAAACTCAGGTCCTCTCCCCTTGATCCCGGATCTCTTAATCAGGTTCGGGGGCCAAGTTTCTCAAATTAGTCTAGAGGGGCTTATAAACTGATTCGCATCCAGGAGGGGATGAGTGGAAGACCGAATTTTATACACCTTTGGGACACTTTGAATACCTGGTTATGCCCTTTTTGAGTAATGCCCCATCGGTTTTTTCAAGGTTTATGAACTCCATCTTCAGATTACATCGGTTGTGTTTATGGTGCTGTATCTTGACAATATTTGATTTCTTCCTGATAGGGTTTCAAAACCAGCAAAATCTCCGTCAAGTACTTGCCAGGTTCGCAAAAAACCACCTCTTCACAAACTGAAAAGTGTTGTTTTTTATGTCCAGAAGGTTTCTTCTTAGGTTATGTTGTTACTCCCTGATGTACAGAGTGGATCGAGTAAGGTCAGGCGCTCAAGGACTGGGTTCGGCCTCCAATCTTAAGGCATTACAACGTTTTGGGGTTCCGCTAACTATTATCGGAACTTTATTAAGAACTTTCCATGATGCCAAACCCCTCACGGATTTAACCCGTAGGGTCCCCAGCGCTTGCTCTGCATTTAAACTCTAAAAGCGGTTTCATCGGCCCAGTATTGGTCCAACCTGACCTCTCTCAACCATTTGTTGTGGAGGTAGATGCTCCGAGGTTGGAGTAGGATGACAGTGTTGTCTCAGGGTCCTCCACTCTCACCAGACTCAGACCCTGTGCATATTTCTCTAGAAGATTTATTTGTGAGAGGAATTATGATTGGTATGAGTGTTCATTGCCATTAGTGGGTATTTGAAGTCTGGCGACACTTTTGAGGGAGCTCTATCCGAAATGTGCTACTGGATCATAAGAACTTAGTCTATGAAAGTCTCTGCATGGAGGAGGCAGGTGCGGGCATGACGTAATCACGCCGCTTCCGTGGAGCTGTCCCACCCATCACGCGATGACGGTCAGCCGCGCACGCACTAAGCTCTCTCTGGCAGGATCTGGGCCAGGCCGTCGCTACATGATGTAGCGAGGGAAGGATAGCTTGCTGGAACCCGTTGTGGACACCCGCCGCTGTAGTTGCCACGTGACGATATCAAACACCGAGGCGGTGGGGCTAACAATAGCCTCCTGTGCGGGCCAATGTACAATAAGAAGTTGGTAAGGAGAGGCAACTCGACCCAAGAGGTGAAGTGCACGATGGATCGTGCAAGATCCCTCTCGATCAGAATAGTTCTTTTATAACAAGAAAATACAGGAGGGAGCCAGCACCGCACGACCCAGATGGAGAGGTGTTTGGTAATGTACCAAATCTACTCGTATTTGCCTTGTATTTGCCTACACTGCCTAGCGAATGTTCACTATTAATACTGGGCTACGAAACAAGGCTTGGTTGAGCTTGTATTTGAAACTCGTTGAACAGATATTATTCCACGTCCAATGGACTGTTAAAATCTGGACTGTGAGGCCGCTGGGCAGACGCTCGGATCTGCCTTTTTTGTCTGGATGGAGGTGAGGTGGTAAGAGACAGAGCTCTGGTGAGCCACCCTCTCTTTTTTCTGAAATACATCGACATATCTGTGGTTGTGCCTGCTCACATTAGCGACTTCAGGTGGAGGCCTCTCCATGCCTGGAAATGACTACTCTCTCCTTACTGTAAACGCCACTATAATACCTGGAAGGGGTTTCTTGTGGGGTACAGAGTATACGGGATGGATTATTTTGTACGTTTGCAGCTGTTAATTTTATGTATTGCTGTTTTGTTCTAACGCAATGTATCCATATGCATGTCGCTTATAAAAGCGAGAGTATAAGTTAATAGGGAAGAAGAGTAAATTTGCAGCTAATATCTCCAACCCTCTCAGGTTCACGATAACACTCCCTGATCTATTGGTAGTCTAAAATCCCCTTAAAGGCCCCCACAAGTCAACTGGAGCGACTCACTGGGAGAGAAGTCAGCTACTTACCAATTAGACAAATATTTGAATCCCCACCGGGGAAAACCTGCAAAAAAAACTAAAGCGCTGATTCGCGTGCTCAAGGTTCTCCCCGAGACTGAGGGTGAGGAAAACATGGAGTAACCCCCCATTTGGGAGGGAATCTGCAAGCAGTCAAAAAAAATAATGAATCATGGAAGGGTTTAAAAGAGCAGATGGTAGTTCTAGAAGAGATTTCGGCCATTAGGGATGACCTTAATAAAATGAGGGGTCAAACAAGGAGCAGGGGAGAGCGACTATCCAAAATTGAGGGGGCGTTCAGGAAAAGTTCAAAAAACAATCTCAAAATGGAGGTCGGAATTAAGAGCTACAAGCCACATAACTGACTGGAAGAGTCCAGGAGAGGCAACATTCGTTTTGTGGGGTACCCTGAAGGGTAGAACACAAGAGGATACTGGCCAGTTTATTCAGGACTGGCTGGTTGATACTTGGGCACAGAAAGTGCATTCCCCCTACATTCATAGTGGAAAGGGGCCCATCGATCCAGGTCCGTAGACAATCCTGGTGCACCCCAAGACGATATGGTCAAGAAGTTGTTTCTAAGGATGAGACCTGGTATTTAGGGTTGCTACGCAATCATGGGGAACATTGATACAATGGGTTAAAAAATTTCGCATACATCTATTAAGGGCTACTATGATGAAAAGAAAGGAGTTCAAAGACTTTTAAAAAAAAACTAGCAGAAAGATCTCTCGTACTCTTTATATACCCCGCCAAATTGGGTAATCTTTCAGGGAAACACTTTTTTTTTTCCTTCCAGAGAGGGCTTTAAATGCTTGTTTAAGGGCCTATAAGGTGTCTGAATGTGTTGTTTCCTTGATATTTGATAAATTTAAATAAATTGGGCATTGATGGGGGCTGGACTTGCTCCAGGGGTTTAGCTAGGGAGAAGAATAGTATCACAGCTAATGCTGGGTACAGGTAGAGGTTCGGGGTCAGGGTTGGGTTGGAATCAGGGAGGCTGGGTTGGAATCAGGAGGGTTGGGTGGAGGGTGGTTATCTGCTGGGGGTTTTTTTTTTCTCCCCCTTTTTTCTCCTCTCCCCTCCCTTTCCACATATAGGTAATTGATATCCATAATAACTTGAATGTAAGAGGTCGGGGGAGAGGATCAAATGTGTATTGTTTTCAAAGGCACCCTCAGCGATTAGGATGATTATTAGAGACCCATCTCAGTTCGACAGTTGGGAGAATGGTGTAGAGAAAATGGGCTATTAAAGAATACCCAATCGTTTCTTACCTATGCAAGGGGGTTGGTGTCAGTGTGTTTTTTATCCATAGCGCCGTAAACTTTCAAATAATTTCCCCATAAAGTCGAACGGAGGGTAGATTTATTTTTGCATAGTAAAATGAATGGGCTGAAATGTGTTCTAGCTTTTGTGATATACTCCCCCTTCTCCTCTCAGTGTTGAAGTCCCTGGTGACCCTTTATGGACCAAAAAAAAAAATTGTTCCCTGTGGATCTGCGGGAACTTCAACTGTGCCATTGAATCCATCTATATACAGAATTTGCGGTAGTAGGAAGCTGGTTGCAAAATGTTGTTGCTTCTCACCCTCTCCAAGTTTTGCCTAGAAACAGGGGTTAAGAGATGTATGGGCGGTGACAACATGGGGATCGTAAAGCCTTTTCTTGTTTTTCTCAGCTCCTCGAGTGATTGTCTCGAATGACCTTATTTGGCCCCGGATTTACAAAAAAAAAAAATTGAAATAGAGAGGGCGGAGTCATTCGCGAGACTACTCTCTGGTGGCGTGGAGCGTAGAGGTGGGTGACAGCTGTAGACGGAAAACAACCTAAAATTAACCCAAGGGTTTTCTCTCCTTCTTAAGGATGGATGTGCAGGAGTTAATTACCCTTTTTGGAGAGATAATATGGCTCACCCACATCGGATGTTGTGGACTCAGAAAGTCATATGGAGCATGGTGCAATATCAATCCGGGGGAAAAAAAAAGCCTTTCGACAAAAAAGGAGTTATTATAAAGATTACAATGGAAAAGGCCCAGAGGAATACAATGACACCCTTTAGAAAACCAATTTAAGAGATTACAAACGTCTAAGTGGAATACGAAAAATATATGAGAGAAAAAACAACAGATAGGCCTTTTTTCAAGGTCAGAAATATTTCTGGAGGCGGGTAGGCCGGGAAGACTCTTGGCCACAGTAGTTCGCAATCAAAAAGAGTAGCATATTATCAAATAATAGATCAGAGCGGGAGGTAGTGGAGTCACACGGGACATTAACGAGGCCTTTGTTGATTTCTTTTTCATCCACTTTACTTTTCAACACATTATCAGTGGTTAAATCAACCTTTACCTGGAAGAAATTACAACAACCCTCACAACCATCTGGGGACACGAGTCCGGGTCTGATGGATTACCCTTTGAGTTTACAGAAGGTACATTAAAATCTTGCTTCCTTTATTATTGGAAGTTTTAATTCCAGTCTTGTGAAAGGAAATCTTCAGACTCAATGATGGAGGCATTAATTGTCCTTTTCCTAAAAAAAGGGAAAAAATATGGTTAGAAAGGGAGTCGTATACCGACCAATATCTCTGTGTAAACACGGATATGAAAATTCTTTGTAAGACACTGTCACTGAGATTACGGGGGTAGCCAGGACCTATCCACCCAGACCAGGCTGGATTTATACTCCGGCCGTTTACATTAGAGGACACACTTAGACAGGTTGTTCTTGGGTATGCAGTTTGGGGCAGAGTGGGGGTCCGCTCCTCCTGATCTTGACGCAGCCAAGCGTTTGACAGGGTGGAGTGGCCCTTCCTATGGGCTGGTATGAGAAGCTTGGTTTTGGGGAGGGATACATGTAATGGGTCACGCTACTACACACAAAAACCCGAAGGTAGAGTTCTTACTAAGATTTGGTCTCAGGATAAATTACTTTGGAAAGGGTAACGGCGGGATGCCCCTTATCCCCAATATTGTTTAACCTTTTCATTGAACCATTGCGTCCTCATAAGAGCGAACCCGAATACTTGTGGCTGTGGCTGCCTGGGGGGTTCTGATAAAATACTACTGTATGCAGATGACGTTTTGTATCCGTGGGAGGAAATTCCAGCTGTATTGTTCCAAAGGCCATTAAACGATCCAAAACTATGGTTTATACTCTGGTCTGGAAATTATTGGAAAACAAACAGTGTGCTTCCATAGATGAGATCCATGAAGTTTCAGGGGCCTTCAGGTATTGGAACCACACGCAACCATGGATATCTGGGGCTCTCGTTTCCAGGATATCAGAGAGAAGTAAGTAGAGTTAAACATTCGGCCCACTGATAGCGAAAATTCGCGTCAAAATTTCCCTTGGGTTTAAATTACCCTACTAGAAGCTGACAGAATAGGCTTACTTAAAAATGGTAATCCTCCCACAATTACTATAGGTGCTCTCGGCATCTCGTGTGGGTGGAAGAAAGCTTTTAAACTTTTGAAGGCTTGCAATAGTTGATCTGGGGGGAAAACGTGTAGAATAAAAATTAGTTACTAAACAAGGGTCTGAGAGAGGGAGGTTTGGCAATCCCAATTTTAAATTACATTTTCTGGCAGCCTAAAGTTTGTTTTCTGTCAAAGTGGCACAACACTCAGGGGTTTTTTTTTACACAAATACAGAGCAAGATCAAGGGCAACATGTCTTTTTTGGAGATATGTGAATCTGGTCACTGGCGGAGAGGTGGGTTTTTTTAAAACACCTTCCCACCTGTAGACTAATAAATGACAGTGGACGTCCTTAAGAGGATGGGAGAAGAGAGGGGTGCTTTAGAGGTCTCCCCTTGTGGTATAATACAGACCTGAAGGAATTTGGAAAATGTGGATGTTGAGGTTTGGATAGCACTAGGTGTAGCTAGGGTTTGTCACATATTTCAAGATGGGATACTAATGAATGTATAGGATATGGAAAGGATAATGGGGTGGTAGGAATATGTATGTCAGGATCAGTGGATCCTCTGGACCACCGCGGGAGATGGAAAGCCGACACCTGGGACACGGAATCCAAGTGGCACCTGGTTTCACCAGAGCCCGCCGCAAAGGGGTTGGACTTGCTGCGACGGATACCACCAGCGGCGTTCCCAGGCGTGACCAGCCCGCGGTGGTAGCCGAGGTCGAGGTACCTTAGCAGAAGAAGCAGCTCTGTCGTCAGGTCCAGGCTCGGGGTCAGGGCAGGCGGCAGAGTGTGAGGTCAAATCCAAATTCCGGGGTCGCAATGGGAGGTCCCTGCATGGTGGGAACGGGAACACAGGCACGAAGGGACACAGCAACACGGAGGAACCGGGTAACACGGGAACACAGGACTTGGGAGCGGAGACACACAACAGGAACGCGAGGAATAGACGGACGCAGGGAGAATAGGAAGGAAACGACAGGAGATACAACAGGAAAAGAAGCTTTCTCTATGCTGTGGTAGGCACAAAGATCCGGCAGGGAACACAGGAAGGCAGGATTCTTAAAGGTGAGGTGTTCAGCCAGTGCACCAATTAGCGGTGCGCTTGGCCCTTGAATTTCGGAAGGAAGGAGGGGAGTGAGACCGGGAGGAAGTAGCGGGGGCACAGGAAGGAGGAGCCGGAGCGCCGACAATCCCGAGACAGGGATCGCGGGAGCACCCGTGACATGTATTTCATTATTTACAAATAAGAGATGCATTTAATAAGACACAGGAAAAAAAAAATCTTTTTTGTACACAGAAGCACATTGATAGATCATTTTTTTTTAATTGGCAGGGAAAATGACAGTTTCAACGAATAATAATTTATAACTTAGGGAATATACAAAGGATTGTAACATTTAAGGATATTTCCCACTGGGATTCAGATGGCCTGCAACTTTCACAGGGCCAATGGTGTGAAACACAGCTTTTGTTCACTAAATATGAATCACAGAATGAATCATCTAACTTCAACAAGGATATACCCTATCGCTACTTAAAAAATTAGATTAGACTATATAAAGACTAAGTGCCCACGATGTGGATGTATAACGAAGACTTCCCCCATCTGAGTTGGACCTGTCCTAGTAGTAATCTTTTTGGCAAAGAGTACATGAAAAAATTGAAGGCTCAAACTGGGGTTCCAAATCCCCTTTTCCACTGAGGTATTAATTTTAAATGAATTTCAAAAACGTGCGTGGGTCTGGGATATTAAGACACAAAAAACTATTATCGAGAATGCCCTCATTGCAATGGTCTTGCTGCAAGAAATTGGATGAAGTCACACTCACCGACATTCACACAATGGGAGCGCCTTGACAATACAAGATAAGACTTATGAAAAAATGCAATATGGCAATCGAAATGGGAGAACTATGGGGAAGTAGAATAGTTAGAAATTACTTAATTTTCCCTTTTTTTTTTTTTTTCCCCAGCAGAGGAGGGGAGTGGGTCTTGGGCCGGGGGGGGCAGGATACACAAGAGGTGGGGGCGACAAAAATACCTATCGCCCTGCATCTCATGTTTGTTGAGAGAGGGTAAAGGGAGGGCACACGATAGTAGAGGAGCACAGTATTATGTTATTAGTCTAGATGGTACTAGGGCATATAAGATACTAAGGGTATGCAAAGTATTTACAAACTATGGAAAAAAATGGCTATATATTAAGGGGAAGCGATGAGCGTTATCGTGATCAGTTCACCCCTGATATAGCATTTTCAGTTTACTATTGCATACCTACGTTATATTTTGTATATTATGGTAGACAACCTGAATAGATTACAGTGCCACTGGCACTTATTTCACAATTCTTTTAGCATTCATGTCTATATTTGATTGTGTCTGAGAACTTAATGTATTTTATAGCAACTAAAAGCACCCTTTAGAATGTTTTTGAGATTGTAGCTTTTGTCCTGTACAAGGTTTCTCATAGGAAATGCTATGTACTAATGTGATGATTTTCTTCAATACTACTCTCAGATTGCCTTTTATTTAGTTTGTATGATAAAAATTAAAAAATCTAAAAATAAATAAAAAAACTTAGTATATTTGGATACTGCTAAGCGCCTGAACTCACGTCAGGCTAGGTGGTGCCTTGTTTTTCTCTCACTTTAATTTTGTGGTCACTACCGACCTGGGTCAAAAAAATGTGAAGGCTTATGCCTTGTCCCGTAGCTTTGGGACTCCTGAGCTTCAGAGGCTACAGACAGTAATATTGTCTCCAGGTGTTGTGCTGGCAGCTGTCTCCTCCCACCCTCCTCTCAAATTTTAGCAGGAAGGCACATTATTTGTTCCTCTTTCTTGTCGTTTGAGAGTGTTGGAGGAGACCATGCTCAGTGTTGGCAGGTCATCCAGGATGCGGTACCTTGGATCTCTTAAAGAGAAGTTACTGGTGGCCTCACATGACTAAGGATGTGCATGCATCCGTCCAAGCTGTCAGGTCTGTGCGCGAGGAAAAATTCCCAGGAGACGATCCTGAGGGCCTCTTCTTCCGCTTCCAGTTCCCACCAGGCCTGGTCTAAAGTGCTATGGATTTTGTCACTGATCTGCCGCATCTCAAAGGGTATACAGTAATTTGAGAGGGAAACTTTTGTTCCATTAAAAAGTTACCTTCAGCTGAGGAGTTGGCTAAATTGTTTTTAACAGTATATGTACGCCTCCATGGTATACCAGATGATTTGTGTCCAGATAGGGGCGTACAATTTGTTTCAGGTTGTTGCGAGCAGTTGTTCTTAGACGGGGGAAAAATAAAAAAAAAATGAATAAACAAAATGAAAAAAAAATGAAATAATATTGTCGGTGTCTTAGTCTGTGTTTCACCTGATATAATGGTCAGTATGGGAGATGAATCCGGGAGTGAATCAATATTGCGACTCTTTGTCTTGGACAGTCAGGACCAGTGGGTGAAATTCCATTCCGTGGGCAGAGAATTTCTAATTAATAATCACTCAACAAGAAACTAGGAGTTGGGTGGTTTAGACCGAGCCCCGGTATGCACTCCAAAAAGAGGGATGGCAGGATGTATCCAAGAAGATGTTTTTTATTGAAGGACAACAGCTACGCGTTTCGGCTCCGACCGGAGCCTTTCGTCAGGTTAATATAAAATTACATATACGAACCAATGCGGGAGAGATAACATATTGACAAACCGGAAGTACGTAAGGAGAGATGTGGAATTACTGAGAGGTCAAAGGTTGAACGGGTTCAGTTCAAAATGAAAAAAACATTAAAATATGGGAAAAAATTAAGGAAATTAAAGGAAATGAAAACATAGAATTATAAAGTATCAGTCATACAGGTGTAAATGAAAACCATATAGAAGACTATTATAAAAAGCAACATCCATATCAACCAGAGTGTTTACAGTGGTTAATAAACAATTGCCTTGGAGGAATGTGTGCGAGTGTGGACAGCATGCCATTATAGCATTACAAGCGGAGGTGATAATAACTAAAAATAAATGAATCTAAGTAACCTTAGATCAGGGAGCAGAATCCTTAGATAGCGATTATCACAACGGTGGCTACGGATCGCGAGTAGGGTCAAAAAGGACAGAATGTCAATGCTAACTAGAGGGATGGAATCATGGCTAGTAAAGATAAATGTGTCGCTCGGGGCGCGCTTACCTTCACTCCGATTTTTGTTTTATGAGCCTCATTTTGAGTGACCCCCCTCCCGGTGTAATAAAGATAATTGGTACTTACATCTTGGTGGAATGGCTTTTTTGTAGATAGGTTTGCCTCCATGGTATACCAGATGATATTGTGTCAGATAGGGGCGACAATTTGTTCAAAGTTTTGGCGAGCATTTGTTCTAGACGGGAAGTGAATTTGTCGGTCTCGTCTGGTTTCACCCTGAGTCTAATGGTCAGTCTGAGAGAATGATCAGGGATATCAATATCTGCGACTCTTTGTCTTGGACAGTCAGGACCAGTGGGTGAAATTCCCTTGGGGCGAAATTTTCTATTAATAATCACTCACAAGAACCTGAGTGGGTGGTAGACCGGCCGCGTTATCACTCAAAAAGGATGCAGGATGTATCTGAAGATGTTTTATTGAAGACACAGCTACGGTTTCGGCTCCGTACCGGAGCCTTCGTCAGGCTTAATATAAAAATTACAATATCGAACAATGCGGTGAAGATATAATATTGACAACCGGAAGTACGTAAGGAGATGACGTGAATTACTGGAGGTCAAAGGTTGAAAGGGTTCAGTTCAAAAAATAAAAACATAAAATATGGGAAAAAATATAAGGAAACTAAGGAATGAAAACATAGCACATAAAGTATCAGTCAATACAGGCTTGTAAATGAACACACATTAGAGACTTATATAAAAAGCAACATCCATATCACAGAGTGTTTACACGTGGTAATAAAACTTGACTTGGAGGAATGTGTGTGAGTGTGGACAGATGCATTATAGCATACAAGCGGTGATAATGAAATATAAATAAATAAATCAAGTAACCTTAGATCGGGCAGATCCTGTGATAGCGATATCACAACTGGTGGACTACGGATCGCGAGTAGGGTCAAAAAGGACAGAAGTCAATGTAACTAGAGGGATGGAATCAGCTAGTAAAGATAATGGTCGACCGGGCGCGACTTACCTTCACTCCGATTTTTGTTTTATGAGCCTCATTTTGAGTGACTGCAGTGTGCGACCAACATATTGTTGGCCGCAAGAGCAGTCTATCAAATATATTACAAAATCAGAAGAGCAGGATAGACTGTTTTTTTATTTTTTTTTCCATTTTTCACTCCGATTCTTTTTTTTTTGTGCTCTTTAGTTGTATTCATTTTTTGTGTACATTATTGTTTTGCACAACGATCGTGTATTAATGGGACTGTATCTTGGGCTATGGACAAAGGTAATATGGGTAGGTAAGTGGGAATTTAGTTTTTTTTTTTGTTGTATTATTCTTTTATTCAGTTGATTGTATTTTCTTTTTTTTTTTATATTTTTATGTATTCAGGTATCAGTTGGATCCTCGGACCACCGTCGGGGGATGGATAGTCCGACACCTGGAGACCGGAGAATCCAAGTGGCCATGGTTTTCACCACGAGCGCCCGCCGCAAGCGGGTTGGACTTGCTGCGAGGATCCCTACCGGTCGGTTCTGCTGGTTTATTTCTAATGTTAATGCGATGGTTACAGTGCCGCCCGATGGTGGTAGCCGAGTCGACGGACCAGCGAGAGAGACAGCTCTCGTAGTCGGTCCAGGGTCGGGGTCAGGGCAGGCGTGCAGAGATGACTGAGGTCCAATCCAAATTCACGGGGTTGTCATGGCATGGTATGGTTCTACTAGGCAGGGTGGAACGGATACACTAGGCACCGGGGACTCCAGCAACTGATAGGAACTGTGGTAAAACACCGGGAACACAGGATCTTGGTGATGCGGAGACACACAGGAACGCGGATAGAGAATGGACACGCATGATAGATCGAACGAGGAATAGACAGGAACGCGGAATAAAGGAAACGACAACGGAATATGACGGAAACGAGGATAGATAGAAAGAACGCGGAGGAATACACAGGGAAGCTTTTCATCTTAGGCTGTGAGGCACAAAGATCCGGCGAAGGGAACACATTTGGAAGTGAGGAGTCTTTTCTTAAAGTGGGTTGTATGGTTGTCAGCCAGTTGCACCTAATTAGCGGTGCGCTGGCCCCTGTAGATTTTCGGAAGGAGCCGTTGAGCGCCCTAGGAGGTGGGGACGTGCGCTGCTACGACAGTAAGGGCAAGTGAAGGAGCGGGAGGTTTTAAGGTGAGTGAGAGCGGCAGCAGCGGGGGCAGCCACGCGAGGAGCATTCGGAATGACGCCCGTAAATGCGGTAACAGGGATTCTCGGAAGCTACCCGTGATCAATGTATGGTTCATTATTTATACAATAGAAGAGATGCTCTATTTAATACAGACACAGCGAAAAAAAATACTTTTTTGTACTCAGAAGCCATTGATACAGATCATTTTTTTTTAATTGGCAGGGAAAAATGACAGTTCAAGAACTAGATAATTTAAACTTAGAGAATTATATACAAAGGATTGTAACATAAGGATATTCCCACTGGGATTCAGATTGGCCTGCAATTCTTTTCATCAGGGTCCAATGGGTGAAAACACAGTCTTTAGTGTTCATAATATGATATCCAGAAGATGATTTACATTTAATCTTGCATTACGACAGTGAGATACCTCTAGCCTGACTATTAAAAAGAGATGTATGTTTAATAGATCGTCTAAGTGCCTTACCCGATGAGGATGTATGATGAACGCAACGACCTTCCCCCATCTGAGTGGACCTGTCCGTTAGTATTACAATTTTTTGGCAAAGGTAAACATTGAAAAAAATTGAGGCTCAACTGGGGTTCTCAAATCCCTTTTCCATTGTGTAGTATTGAATTTAATGAATTTCCAGAGATACGTGCGTGGGGTCTGGGATATCTTAAAGACATCAAAAAATATATTCTTGCGAAGGTCCCTTCATTGCTAATGGTCTTCGCCATCAGAAATTGGATGAAGTCGCATATCCGATCATTGTCACACAAGGGAGTGCCTTGACATACTAAGATAACGAACTTATGAAAAAAATGCACATGGCCAATTCGAAAAATGGGAGGAGGAACTATGGGGAAAGTAGAATGGAAGTAGATAGTGAAATATTATATTTTCCCTTTTTTTTATTTTTTTTCTCCCCAGGCACGATGGGAGGGGATTGGGTCTTGTGGGCCGGGGCGTGGGCAGGGATACACAAAGTGGGAGGGGGGCGATCTAAAATCTACCTACTCGCCCTGTATATCGTCAATGTTGTTGTGAGAAGAGTTGGTAAAGGTGAGGGCCACACGATACGAGGGAGCAACAGTTATGATGTTTATTATTGTATATAGGAGTATCCTTAGGAGATAGATAAGGTATCTAAGGTTATGCATAAGTATGTACAAACTATGGAAATAAAGGGTAATAAGGGGACGCGATGGAGCTGATCTTACCGAATACCAGCATGTACGTTATATGGTTTGTATATTATGGTAGACAACCGAATAGATTACAGTGTGCCACTGGCACTTTTGAGTTCACAATTTATTTTAAGATGTCATTACATTGTTTCTTTCGATTTGTAATGTGTATTAGAACTTAATTGTATTTAACTAGCAATGCACCCTTTAGAATGATTGTTTGAGATGTCTATGCTTTTTCCGTAGACCCTGTTTCTCATAGGAAATGCTAGTAGCAAGGTGATGTTTCAATTGATATATCTAGATTGTCTTGGTTATTTATGTTTGTATATAAAAATTAAAGAATCTTTTTAAATAAAAATAAATGATATAAAAACTTAGTTATATTTGGATATGCTAAGCGCCCTAACCTACACGTACGGCAGGTGTGCCTGTGTTTCTCTCACTTAATTTTGGGGCACGTACCGACGGGTCAAATATTGTGAAGGTTATGCCTTGTCCCGTAGCGATTTGGGTACTTCTGTAGTTGCCAGAAGGCTACGACGGTAATTTTGTCTCAGGTGTTGTGCTGGCAGCTGTCTCCTCCCACCTACTCCTCTCAATCTGTTAGCAGGAAGGCACATTCTTTGTTTCTCTTTCTTGTCGTGTTGAGAGTGTTGGAGGAGACATTGCTTCAGTGTTGGCAGGTGCATCCAGGACTGCGGAAGTGTGTACCTTGGGATCTTCTACAGGAGAACGTTACTGGTTGGCCCTCACACTTGACTAATGTGCATGGCATGCATTCGTCCAAGCATGCTAGGTCTGTGACTCCGCGAGGTAAAATCAGGTACCCAGAGCGTCCTGAGGGCTTCTGCTTCTTCCGCTTCCAGTTCCACCAGGGCCCTTGGTTCTACAAGCGTGTCCTAGTTGGCATTTTGTCCACCTGTACTCCTTGCACCTAGTAGCCGTTCCTACAAGGGTTATTGTTTCCTGAACGATTAGTTACAGAATTTGAAGGGATTCACTGTGGTGTCCACCGTTAACAAAAGCAACTGCCTGATTCAGTGAGGAGTTGGGTAAATTGTTTGATGTACAGAGCCTATATTTCGTTCGAGCATCTGACATTTGTAGTTAAGAGACTCCGCCGGACAACGGGTTCTCTGATAGTAGTGTTCACTTCTCACTGCGTCATGGTGTCGTGCGCAGAGACAGCAGCGCATCACACGCTCGTGGGTTAGGCACCGACATCCCGCCGCCCGAGTCACCCGGATTCCATACCCGCATCACAGATGCCCATACGGAGTGAGTGCACATATAACGGGTGGTCTACGTGTGTCCGGGTTGGTGTAGAGGGGTGAGGTGGTTAGTTCGTCATATGACCCCTGTTGGACGCGGTATTGGCGCTACCACAATGTAAGTCCTCGTACCTGTGCAAAATAGTGACATTCACCACCTGAGAAGGTAGCAGAGAGGGTTCTCTCTACTATGGCCACTGTTATGTTAAATTAAACCAAGGTGGTAGTAGTCACCACTGTATACCCCAGACAAAGGGCTAGCGCCGAAAGAGCGTTACTAGGGGTTCTGTGTCAGACGGCAGGCGCACTTACTCCAATGGGATTGTGCTAATATTAGATACTTATGATCTGCTATATGACAAAGTGTATGATTTGTTTACCTTTAGATATAGGGGCAAGTATATATAGAATGGTGTTCGTACTGTTTGTTCCATGATAAGAGATAATGAAAGTTGTGACTTTAGATTTAAGATATGCCCCCTATTGGGATGGTCTTTCTAAAAAGTGCATGTATGGGTACTATTCCGAAATATTAGGCGAAACATCGATATTTAGGATGTTCCATTTCCATGGTTTTTGGACTTATAGTATAGTTCTCTCAAGGCATCACCTCACCCCTGGTAGGGTAGCCACCCATTCCATGTACACCTGCAAGATTGTTGTGATCTATTTGTGTAGTGTCTCCGCTTTCCCTCTCTATGTGACAAGCCTGTTCTTGTTGCTTTAAAAGTGTTTGTCATTCGGTTCCCCCTCCCGGTGTAATAAAGATAATGGATTTACTTAATCTTTGGTTGGAATGGCTTTTTTGAGATAGGTTTGCCTCCATGGTATACCAGATGATATTGTGTCAGATAGGGGCGACAATTTGTTCAAAGTTTTGGCGAGCATTTGTTCTAGACGGGAAGTGAATTTGTCGGTTCTGTCTGGTTTCACCCTGAGTCTAATGGTCAGTCTGAGAGAATGATCAGGGATATCAATATCTGCGACTCTTTGTCTTGGACAGTCAGGACCAGTGGGTGAAATTCCCTTGGGGCGGAAATTTTCTATTAATAATCACTCACAAGAACCTGAGTGGGTGGTAGACCGGCCGCGTTATCACTCAAAAAGGATGCAGGATGTATCTGAAGATGTTTTATTGAAGACACAGCTACGGTTTCGGCTCCGTACCGGAGCCTTCGTCAGGCTTAATATAAAAATTACAATATCGAACAATGCGGTGAAGATATAATATTGACAACCGGAAGTACGTAAGGAGATGACGTGAATTACTGGAGGTCAAAGGTTGAAAGGGTTCAGTTCAAAAAATAAAAACATAAAATATGGGAAAAAATATAAGGAAACTAAGGAATGAAAACATAGCACATAAAGTATCAGTCAATACAGGCTTGTAAATGAACACACATTAGAGACTTATATAAAAAGCAACATCCATATCACAGAGTGTTTACACGTGGTAATAAAACTTGACTTGGAGGAATGTGTGTGAGTGTGGACAGATGCATTATAGCATACAAGCGGTGATAATGAAATATAAATAAATAAATCAAGTAACCTTAGATCGGGCAGATCCTGTGATAGCGATATCACAACTGGTGGACTACGGATCGCGAGTAGGGTCAAAAAGGACAGAAGTCAATGTAACTAGAGGGATGAATCAGCTAGTAAAGATAATTGGTCGATCTGGGCGCGACTTACCTTCACTCCGATTTTTGTTTATGAGCTCATTTTGAGTGACATGCAGGTGTGCGACCACATATTGTTGGCCGCAGAAAACAGTTCATCCAGTCTATCAAATATATTACAAAATCAGAAGAGCAGGATAGACTGTTCATTATTTTAAAGGTTTCTCCAGTGTTTTTTGATGTGAACGTAACGGCCCCGTTGTTGATGCTGTCACAGCATAAACATAATTTGTGTCCACATTTTTTAACCACAATTGTGTCTTTATGCTTTAGACTTGTGGTTTCATTGGATTTTAAGCAACTGGGGGCTACCAAGTTTTTAATAGTGGTGGCTTTCCGAAAAGTGATCATTGGCTGTCTGGGGAGAATCTCACGGAGAAGGGGATCTTTTCTTAAGATATCCCAATTCTTGCAGAGTATGGATCTGATTTTACTATTGCCCCTATCAAATGTAGTAATAAAATTAAAGGGGCGATTAGATTCACTCATTTTTTCTTTTGTTTTTCCAGTGGCTGGCAAACAATCATTCTGGTTTGGGGAAATCTGGTGGGTGTTTTATCCCGGTTGGTCCAGTTGGAAACAACGTAAACCACACAACCTTCCCAACTCGTGGAAACCTGCACATAATACCCAGAGGAAGGCACCTGACAATATCAGGTACCGTTCCACCAAAATCTATGAACACCAGGTGGGTGGGGGGGAACCTTTCACAATTCGAATAAAAAAAATAAAGGGGCACAACACAACCCTGGCCCCTCTCCACTTCATGCTACTGTACGTTTGAGAAAAGACAATAAAAATGGTCCAATATCACATCACTCCAAAACATTTCAAAATAGTACACTTTTCCCCAACAGAATTCATCATTATTCTGAATAATAGAATTCATCAGAATTCAACTCTATTCATCATCTTCCAAAAACAAATAAAATAGATTGCTTCAATACAAACAATTTCCTGCAAAGCACAAATAAAATCGTTACCGCTACTTCAGTCACTGGCACTATGAGCCCACGACATACAGATAAAAATGAAAACCATCACAATATTTCTTGGCTCACCATTCATGACAATGACCTCTCTCATTGCTTCTAATGGTAAGAACATATCAATAGAGGAACTTTCCTTCACGGACACCTCATCCCCAACCAGCAACACCTCTTTTTTAGAATTGGGGCCCACCTGACCAAATACCCCATTACAACCCCCATTGGACCCCAGCGTATGCCTTACACCAGTACACAAGGAGCTTCACCCCCCACTACTACCAAAAAAGTCATCACTCCGAAACGGGATCTTAAGTTACTTCATCCCAATAGACGCCCTGAACCCAAAAAAGACAAAAAGAAGAAGAGGTTCAGGGGATGTAGAGGAGGGAGGAAACACAACAAAAAAAGACAAGAGATCAAGAACACCAGAGTCTATACAGCCCACCCAGAAACGGGTACCAATGAGACGGTAACAATTTTCAACCTCTCCAGCCATTGTCTCTCTTATGATGAAAAATCATTATTATCCATTGGTTTGAATTTTTGTCCTAATAAGACCATAATTGATGACTTCCAATTATTCATAGACCTCAACGTTTTTGTTAAAAAACATACACAACAAAGGTTCTTCCAAAATCACAAAACCAAAAAGGCCCCAGTCGTTGGTGAGTGTGAATCTGACCCGTATACACATCAGAACGTCAGCAGAAAGTCAACATTTAATCCTATATCGCAGAGAGGCCACTTCATCGAAACCTTCTTCTCACTAGTGGCCAGTGAATTTAAGAACATAAAATCTTTCCAAGGGCCAGGCAACAACCTAACCAGAGGAGAACTCGATGCCCTCAAAAGTCTCAGTTCCAACTCAGAGATAATAATCAGGGCAGCGGACAAAGGAGGAGGGGTAGTCATTCAAGACCGTAGTGACTATCTAGCCGAAGCTTTAAATATACTAGACGACCCTTCCTACTATAGACCACTCAAAAAAAAACCCACTTTGTTTTTCCAGAGTACATACAACACATTTATCAAGAAGGCTTTTGATAAAAGAGTCATAAATAAGAAAGAAAAAGGGTTTCTTACTACTTCACACCCACCTCTACCAATTTTTTATCACCTCCCAAAAATACATAAAGATGATAAAAAACCTCCAGGACACCCTGTAATTTCTGGTATAGGATCCCTAACTTGCAACCTCTCCCATTACATCGATCTATACCTTTAGTCACATTACTTCCCTCCTACCTCAGAGACTCTAGCAGTTTAATCACAGATCTGGATAATTTCGAATGGGATACCAATTATTTATTCCTAACACTGGATATTTCATCACTGTATTCTAATATTCCCCATGATCGTGGCCTGGAAGCGATGCACTGGCATCTATCAGAACATACCACTTTACCCGACTTGCAAATTGAATTTCTTACCCAAGGAATGGAATTTGTACTCAAACATAATTTTTTTGAATTCCAAGGGCAGATTTACCATCAAGTCCGAGGAACGGCTATGGGGACTCAAGCCACCCCGAGCTATGCCAACCTGTTCATGGGGCGGTTCGAGTCCCTATTCATATATGGATCCCCTTCTGGTCTAAAAACATTGAACAGTCTATCCTGCTCTTCTGATTTTGTAATATATTTGATAGACTGCACTTGCGGCCAACAATACGTTGGTTTCCTCAAACAAAGTCTTTCCAAACACCTTTCCCTCAAACATGAGGGTAACTTCAATTGCATCCGTGTGACACCTATTGAACTAATTTCTGAAAATATACCTGATCGTGTAAAAACGTTGAACCGCAGAGAATCCTATTGGATATACAAATTAAACACATTGTGTCCCAATGGTCTTAACGAAGTCATAGAATCCATCTAAAGTTCCATCCTTTAAACTATACCTCCCATACTCACTTCTCATTGTCACGGTCCCGTTGTCCTCCGGTGAATTAGACTCACGTCATCTTTACTAGCTATGATTCCATCCCTCTAGTTAGCATTGACATTCTGTCCTTTTTGACCCTACTCGCGATCCGTAGTCCACCAGTTGTGATATCGCTATCCACAGGATTCTGCCCCGATCTAAGGTTACATTGATTTATTTATTTATATTCATATTCTGCCCCGATCTAAGGTTACATTGATTTATTTATTTATATTCATTATCGCTTGTATGCAATAATGCATCTGTCCACACTCACACACATTCCTCCAAGTCAAGTTTTATTAACCACGTGTAAACACTCTGTGATATGGATGTTGCTTTTTATATAAGTCTTCTATATGGTGTTTCATTTAACAAGCCTGTATTGACTGATACTTTATGTGCTATGTTTTAATTCCTTTTAAGTTTCCTTATATTTTTTCCCATATTTTAAAGTTTTTTTATTTTTGAACGGAACCCATTCAACCTTTGACCTCCGGTAATTCACGTCACCTCCTTACGTACTTCCGGTTGTCAATATGTATTTCTATCACCGCATTGTTCGGATATGTAATTTTATATTAACCCTGACGAAGGCTCCGGTACGGAGCCAAAACGCGTAGCTGTGTCTTCAATAAAAACATCTTCGGATACATCCTGCCATCCTTTTGAGTGATAACAGCGTCTACCACCCAACTCAGGTCCTTGTGCATGCTTCTTTCACGACACCGTAACCCTGGTCTTCGGATGAACGTGAATATTTCCGACTGGCTGCCAGACTCATAAGCATCAGATAAGTGCATACATCATTTATTCCAGATGAGAGTGTTGCTGCTACCACCTGACCACACGATCCATATTATCCTCTCTAGCAATATTACACGAGGTGTGCACTTTTTCTTCCCTTTTTGCTGTCCTATTGTCCTGGGGGGTCTTGAGTTGACACTACCCCTCATCCCAGGTTTTTCTGCATATTAATAATCACTGTAATTCTTCCACTCAGGTTTCTCCATTTTTCTGCAATTATGGTTTTCATCCTCGTTTCTCCTTTTCATCTTTGCCTGTCTCTAATATTCCTGGAGCGGAAGCTATTACGTCCAAGTTGCGCACGCTCTTGTCTCAAGTTCAGCAGAATATTTAGAGGGCACAAAATTCTATGGTCAAACAGACTCAAAGAAGGCGCACTAACTCTGATACGTCTATGGTGGGGGATAAAGTGTGGTTATCCACAAAAAAACTTAAATTGAAGGTCCCCTCTTTGAAGTTTGCGCCCAGGTTTGTGGGCCCTTTTGTTGTTACTCAAATTGTTAACCCGGTTTCCTTCAAGATTACTCTTACAGCAGGGTGGCGGGTTCATAACACCTTCCATAAGAGTCTTATGAAGCGCTATGTTGAGCCTGTTTTGCCTCTTCCCGACCCTCCTATATCTATTGTGGAGGGGAATCTGGAGTTTGAGGTGGAAAAAGTCCTGAGTTCCAGATGGGTAGGTAACTCCCTACAGTACATGGTCCATTGGAAAGGTTTTGGTCCTGAGGATAGGTCTTAGGTTCTGGCTAGATATGTTCATGCTCCACGGTTACTCAGGTTATTTCATCAGGCCTATCCTCAGAAGCCATCTTTACGATCTAGGGGTCCGAAGGCCCCCCGTCAGGGGGGGTACTGTCAGGTTCGCTGGGGAGAATGCTGTGACTTCTGGTGGTGCTGGCCAAGCTCCACCTCTCTTCCGCTACCAGCAGTCTCTGGCGTGCGCCCCGGGTAGCGGCTGCTGAGACCTCGCGCTGTCTAGGAGTTATGTTCTGAACTGCTGGGACTTGTTGTATCTCTGCATGGTGCCTGCTATTGTGCTTGGGTATATTGTACCATGAGGGGTTAATTCCCAGAAGTTGTTCAGCTCCTATCAGGTTCTGGAGGTGGGGTTCTGGCTGCATAAATTGTAGCTTCACTAGTCACCTGTGCCAGTGTTTGAAATCCCTTTCTTCATCTGCTCTCTGCATTAGATTTGGCTTGCTCTGTGTATTGTTGTAATCTCGGCTAGTTTTTGACATTGACTCTTTGCTTACTGATTTTGCTCTTGACGAACCCTTTTGTTGTGACTCCGGCTAGTTAACCATTCTTTTGTGTTTTATGTTTGTCAGTCTGTTTGTGTTTTCCCTTCCCACACTTATCCAGTGTATTTCGAGTCTTCAAGTAGTCGCCCCACGGTTTAGCGTGGGGGGGCTATAGGAAGGGACAGAGGTTGGGACTAGCTCAGCACACTTTCCCCTGTCTTCTGTGTTACCCAACCCTAACATCACTAATGAAAACAAAGGGTTTTCTTCAGCAGTGTGCAAAATGAAGGCATAACATAAAATTGACTTTTCTTCAGGCAAAAGCTTTTAACATAAGACAGGTGCACCGTATGTTCGCAGGATGATTGTCCTGTACAATTCAACAGACAGATGGAGACTCTGTGCGTCTCAGTTTTTTTTAAAAGCGTTTTATGGCAAAGGTTTATCGCAATGAAAAACATCGAAAAGGGGATGTTCAGCCATTCAGAGTTGTATAACAAATGGAAAGATGAATTATGGATTTATCAATGATAATGGATGGATCTCTGAATATGATTCAAAAGTGACTAAAACAGTCCTACATCAATCCAAAATTTTTTTGAATCCGTCACTATTTACACTCCTAAATTCCTGAACTGTTTTAGGATAGGTAAGAATGAGAAATGGTGTAGTTGGGGGTTATATGGAGTATATTCATGTCTTTTTGGATATGATGTATTATTAGAAATTTTCTCTTGCACTTTTACATATTAATTACAATTAATAATCTATGATCTCCTTCTGATTGTTGTCTCTTAATACACCCCCATCTCTGGTTGCCTGATATTATATATGTAGAGTTGTCTGCTGGTCTTGAGGTGTGTCTTTATTTGGTCTCGAAGACTACATGTCACCTAGACAAAACACTATAGTATTTATGACCATTTTAAATAATTGTGGATGATGTTGTCGCCATGACCAGGTGATGGTGGCTGTAGCATCAAAGTTACACATTGAACTGTTTTATCAGTTTCTAATAAAGTATTTATTTCATCCATAATACTTTGGAGTTGATTCAGTTTTGCTACGGATGATACTCCATTTGGTTTAGCTATTAGCGCCCCACATTAGCTTTCCATTTTTTCTATGTTTTCACTAAAATTGTTTTACCGGGACCTGTTCCTTGGTACCGTTTCTTTGGAGATGTGGAAGCTAGTTCTATCAGCCAGCTATCCTACCTATGACTATCATAAATGTCAGATGTCATGGAACATTCCCTCCAAAAGTGGGCGCAATACTGCACCACTATCAAATGGTAATCAGGTGAGAAGTTTCCATCACTCACCTAGGATTCATCCTGACAATATTAAGGAAGGTGCCATCCTTCTGTTTTGTGTACAGTTTGGGCACCAGTGGTATAAAAAGGAAATATGTAGAGCTGGAACGGGTGGTCAGAGGGAGAGCAACCAAGATTATTAGGGGTAATTTATGGGGGGACTAGTAAATCACAATGACCAGATTATAGAATTGGGATTAGTGCAGTTAGAAAAAGACGACTGAGGGGACGACCTCATTACAATGTACACAATACCTGTAGACGGGACAGTACAAGGATCTCTCCAAAGCATCTTTTTTATACTACTAGCCTGTGACCAGGACAAGGGGGCATCTCCGTCTACGCCTAGAGGAGAGGCGATTCTACCATAGCCATAGACAAAGGTATCTTTACTGAAAGAGCGTCGGACTGTGGACACTCTCTGCCGAGGAGTTGGTTGGCGAGTATCCTGTGTACTTGTTCAAGAGAGGCCTGGATGCCTTTCTGGAGAGAAAAAATATCTACTGTCGTTTTTCCAGCCTTATATACATGAACTATGAACACTTTAATTTGAATAAAAAAATACAGTACACTCAAAAGAACTGAAAAAATCCAGACTTCTAATGTATTACATCCTCAGAACAATGGTACCCGCCAACGTTCGCCTACCCATACACCTAAACTTGGTCGGGATGACACGCACAAGGCCTAATGTCTCTGACATTGTGTCTTCGCCTGGTTACTTCCCTGCTAGGCTTGTTAATGCTTGTGGATACATGAGGAGTCTAAGATCCTCATAACTCTCCCCCCTGTCACTGGGGACCCATAATTATAAATATACCCCAGTTTATGGACAGACTTGATACATCAGTCTATATCTTAGGACCAAAAATAAATGGTCTCACACCGATCGGGTACAGGGCACAGTGTGAATACATGTCGGGAACTCAGGAATGAAGTCTGCACGGGGCCTGTCAGTCCCTATGCGTAATATCCCTGGTTCCCACGTTAGTTTCTCCTGTCCAAACAAGACAGTCCGAAAGACTTCCATACAATCTATAGTAACACCTACTTAAAGTCCAGCCTTTTTTAATTAAAGCGGTTTCCCAATGAGTTTCTTCCTCATTACAAGGATTCATCAGGGGATACCTAGTGTTGGCAGTATGTGCCCAAGTGTGAGTGTGTCAGTGGCCAAACAATCATTCAGAACTGGCTCCATCAGTGTGTGGGCTGATTGCTTGGGCATGTGCGACTTGTGCTGGCGCATGCGCCAAATTATCTAGGGGAACCTCCGCATTATTGCCCAACCCTGCTAGTGAATCAGGGTCGCCCACCTTGTGACGTCAGCAAGAAACAAGCACAGAGAATGAGCGCCAACCGTGTCACTTACTGGGCGGGACTTAAGAGGCAAGTGAGCGGAGGAGTGCCATGCCTGTACAGGACTATGCATGCCATTTAGTAGCCCTAACCGTAATTGTGTGCCTGAGTATCATAGACACTTAAGGCCCAGGCATATCATTGTCATAGCAAAAAAGTATAGCAAATATTGAAAAGGCACAGCACTTGAAGAGGAAACACAGGACTTCAATTACCCAATATTGACTGGGGGCAGCAAACCTGCAGGTCCTTCAAAGGTAGCGTTTTTTGTCAACAACCAAAAGACAATTACCTGGCTCAACGTTAGTCCTGTAGCCACAAGAGGGGGGCACTGCTGGACCTTATCCTTAGCAACAGACTGTTAGGGTATCAAACTACAGGTTGGGGGAACCTGGGTAATAGTGATCATATATCATTGACTTTGTGTTACGCTTTTATTAAGAGCGTTAGGAAGTGGGCAACCAACACTCTAAACTTCAGGAGGGCAAATTTTCAGCAACTAAGGGAAGACCTTAAAGGCATAGACTGGATAAGTTCTCAAAGACCAAAGTCCCCCCCCCCCCAAAAAAAATAGGACTTTTCTCATATATTCTTAAAAGTCCTGTGAGAAACACATACCTTATGGAAAGCATCATAGAGGATCAAGAAAAAGCCAATGTGGCTAACTAGTCTTGTAAGGAAAGCAATAAGCGAGAAGATAAGGCGTTTAAGGTGTGCTAAAACGTGAGGTAGTGATGAGGCATACAGAGTTATAGAGAGAAAAATAAAATCCTGTAAAAGCAGAGAAAAGGCCACCCAAAAATAGAGACTGAGAGAAATATTGCCAGGGAGAGCAAAAATAATCCCACCAATATTGTTTCATGTATATAAATGCTAAGAAACTAAAAACAGAGAGTGTGGATCCCCTTGAAAATAACATGGGGATCATGGTGGAAGGAGATGAGGAAAGGGCCAATCTACTGCATGTCGCCTTGTCAACTGTCTTCCCCAGGAAAATCCCCTGGTGGAAGACACAATGAGGAATCAATGTAAATTCTCTTGTAATGTCAACAGTTTAACCCAGGAAGAGGTACGGCGCCGCCTCGCAACCCTAACATAGATAAATCACCGGGGCCAGATGCATTACACCCCCGGGTTCTGCATGAACTTGTACCCGTGATAGACAGCGACCGTTGTTTTTAATATTTGAAGATTCACTGAGGACTTGGTTATGTTCCACAGACTGCGCCATAGCAAATACGTGGTACCAATATACAAAAAGGATCAAAAAGCGATCCTGGAAACTACAGACCTGTGAGTCTACTTCTGTGGTGGGGAAATATTTTGAGGGATTTGTTGGAGATGCTATCCCGGAGTTTCTCACTGTGCACAACCTTATAACCCAGCGTCAGCATGGGTTTATGAGAGATTGGTCCTGTCAGACTAATCTGAGTGGTTTCTACGAGGAGTAGATCTGGATCTGGGGGACGCTGTGGACGTTGTATATCTGGTCTTTTCAAGGCATTTGACACTTTTCATAGTTTATACGGTTGAAAAAAGACACTTGTCCATCAAGTCAACCAGGAAGGGTAGGGATGGATGAGGAAGGGGATTTAGGGAAACAATCCTATATAGCATAACAATCAATGTTATTTAGGTGTAAAAAGGCATCTAGACCTTCTTGAAGCTCTCCGCTGTCCCTGCTTTGACAGCGCCTGAGGCAGGCTATTCCACAGATTGACAGTTCCATAGTAAAAAAAGCCCTGTCGCCTCCGGTGATTAAACACTTGGTTTCTCCAAACGGAGACGTGCCCCCCTCGTCTTTTGATTTGATCTAATCTGGAACAACTTACCACCATATTTTTTGTATGGACCATTCATATATTTATATAAATTAATCATGTCCCTCGTAGTCGCTCTCTTGTCGCTAAAAGGTTGGTATATAAATGAGAGTGCTGGGAATAGGGAAAATCTTTGTATTTGGGTAAGTAATTGGCTTAGTGATGAAAACAGAGGGGTTGTCATTAATGGCACATTCTCAGATTGGGTTGATCTTTACCAGTGGAGTGCCACAGGGGTCAGTATTGGGGCCAATTCTTTTTAATATTTTATATATGACCTTGTAGTGGGTTTACACAGTCAGTTTATATCTTGCGATGATACTAAGCTGTGTAGGTATAAATACTGAGGTCGATACGTTTAGCATTACAGAGGATTTGTGGAAGCTTGAGGAGTGGGCAGAGAAATGGTTAATAGGTTTAATGTAGTAAATATAAGTTATGCACTTGAGCCATGAACAAAAAGTATAATTAGTTCTAAAAGTCAATTACTTGGTAAACTGGAGCTGAAACGGACTTGGGGGTATTGGTTTGATGGTAAACTTAATTTTAGTGACCAGAGCCAGGCGGCTGCTGCTAAAGCAAATAAAATTAATGGGATGTATCAAGAGAGGGAAGATTCTCATGATAAAGACATAGTTTGCCCTTATACAATCCTGGTCAGACCACACAGGGACTATTTGGCACCAGTGTATAAAAAGGACATATAAAGCTGGAACGGTGCAGAGGAGAGCAACCAGATTATTAGAGGAGGATGGGGGGACTAGAATAACAATGACGATACAAATTTGGGATTGATTCAGTTTAGAAAAAGAAGACCTGAGGGGAGGAGACCTCATTACAGTGTACAAATACCTGAACGGACAGTACAAGGATCTCTCCAAAGACTTTTTATTACCTAGCCTGTGACCAGGACAAGGGGCATCCTCTACGCCTAGAGGAGAGGCGGTGGTTCTATACCATCGCCATAGACAAGGTTTTTACTGTAAGAGCAGTGAGACTGTGGACTCTCTGCCACAGGAGGTTGTTTATGGCGGACTCTATGTACATGTTCCAAGAGAGGCCTGGAGTGAACTTTCTGGAGAGAAAAAATATCACGGGTTATGGGAGAAACATTTATTTAATTCTTAAAGGGGTTATCCGGTTTTAAAAATTTCTTATGGCTGCGGTGGGGAGGGATTTTTAAACATATAAACATGTACTTACCTCCTCCAGCACTCTTATATACTATGTAACTATGACAGGGTCGGACTGGGGGCCTAGGGCCCACCGAGTAATAGATTTGAGGGCCCCCCACCTACACATCTACATGGAAATATTACCTATATATTCTTAACCCCTTAGCGATCCGCAAACCGTAGCTCTACGGCGCTGGGTCCTGCGTTAGCGCTCAGCACACCGTAGGGCTACGCCAGAGAGACGCAGCCTAAAGCCGCTCGGGGGTCGCGGGAATGTCAGTGGTAATCTACCACGATACATCCCTGGGTAACACCCGTGGTCGGTAGTGGGCTGCCGATCACGGGTGTTTAACCCGTTAAATGAACGCGTAGTCTCACGACTGCAGCCTTAAATGCCTTTGAGCGCAGGGTACCGATCGTTGCATATGGCGCCCTGCCAACAGAGGCCCCTGTCAATTCCGCTTCAGGTTTCTGCGAGGGCCAGATTAGGGTCCAGCAGTATAGGAGCATCTCATTAGGACGGGTGCCCTCCTGCTTGGAGCCGAGTGGCGGCCCCTCTCAAAACAATAATTTGTAACAAATACCAGATACTGTAAGACTACAGCACATGAACGATATGCACGCCTGTCCAGTGCTGGAGTAGAGGGAGGGATTTACACTGCACAACACTGCCACGAGAGGTATGCTGCCACACAATGGGGGGACATAAATACGACTGCAAGCTTGCGGCTTCATTAATACCCATGGACTGTATGTAAATGTGGCCTTTTCAAATACACATGCCACATGAGACCAAAAAAAATGTGGGTGGTTTACAATGAATAAAGTTATACAACGTACATACAAATCATCTTAAGAAACAAACTTGCAGAATCTATCTTGGACTGACTTTAACTGTACCAATTAATTACTACGAACCCAAGACCAATATTCCAACAATAGCGGCTACAATTTCCAAATAATAATCCTCTAAACTGCGAACTACACGCATCACAACACAGTAGAGAATACCACATCCTGATCATGAAGACAGACTGTTATCACAGCCAATGATTACCAATAATTTACCACATATAAACTCCACTTACTGATGAACTTTACACGCCAATTGTTAGTTGTCACACACCACCGAGCAAAGGGCAATAATCATGATGAACACCTCTGTACAAGGCCCAAATACTAACCATTCACAAACCTCCCTGAGTATCACCACTACTTAACACTGAGTAATCTCTGACAATACTATATATACCACCTACCAAAGACCCAGTATGTACCAACATATAGAGACGAATGGATATCTAGAGACAATATTAGTAGTGCGAATGCCCAGTCCCCTTTGCACAGAGGCCGCGGAGCGTGCTCCAATGACTTACAGGTGTATGTCACCGATGTGTCTCCTCCCTTCTGTCTGATCTGTCCCAGGAGACTTTTCCATCCATGACTGCCTGTGGATTTATAAATAAACAGACATGGTTGGCATTAATCACTATATGCACCTCACCATGCTGACCGCACACATAACAACTGCCCACACTGTGCCACCCACATATTTTATATTTACCTTCACCTTCCCAAGTGACCAAACCAACTGTTACCCCTACGTATATTATTATATACAACCCTCCACACACACAACTGACCACCTGTAAACCCCACAATATATTCAATATACCCTACCCTACCACAACTGTCCACACTAGTAACCCCCTCCCATATATCATATATAACCCACTCACACCACAAACTGACCACACACTGTTCCACCACATATATCAATATATCCCTCACACAAGCACAAACTGACCACAACCTTTCCCCCAAATCTATCATAATGATATCCCCTCGCACACAAACACACCAACTCCACGCTGTGCCCCCCACATATTAACACTAAGTCCCCTCACGGGTGGTACCACAACTGTCGCACACGTGACCGCAACTATTATCATATAATCCCTCACAACACAAATATCACACTGTGCCCCACACAATATCATATTACCCTTTCACACCACAAACTGTCCACACTGGTACCCCACCCACATATATTATATTACCCATCACACCACAACTGACACAACTGTGCCCCCACATATATCATAATCACCCTCCCACCACAAGTGACCACATGTAACCCCCACATATATAGATTACTCTACTCACTCCACAACTGACAACACTGTGCTCACAGATACACATAATATACTCCACCATCTGTGGTCAGGGTTACATCTAAAACTCCAGTGTGTTCTGTGCTGCTACTAGGGTGTTGCATGGGCTATTGCTGCATGTGGCCAAAATCCATGTCCTGTATGACGAGAGCTCGCCCTGTGCCCTCTCCACACATGCTTATTAGGCGTCCATCTGTAATATTCACGCAGGGAGCGTTTAGGGGTTCAGTATACGGGCCCCTCATGTAATTACTATAGTACTGGCCCCCTTAATTATTTATATATACCGGGGCCCCAATAATAAGGTATTGTCACACATACCAGTAGCATAGGGGCTGTGCCGCGGCCTGATACTTCATTAGGTTACCAGGTGAAACCTCAGTGTATTGTTCACGTGCAAATAGTTTCGGGCCGAGGGCCACGCCCTATTAGCACTGCGTGGAAGAAACAGTGTTTAGCGATACATGTGGGACCACACTCTTATATCCTGGGCCCCACTCAATTATTAATTGTAATATACTACCCCCCCTTGTCAACCATTTGTTACTATATTGGGCACTAAATAAATATACTGGTACCCCCCCATAAATGTAATTTATTGAATATATTGGTATCCCCCATAATGAATTCTTGAATATGTTGCCCCCATAATGAATTATTGATATACTGTCCCCCCATAAGTAATGAATATATACTGCCCCCATTACTAAATATACTGCCCCCTGATAATTGAATATAATGCCAGCCCAATTATTGAATATACTGTTCCCCCATAAGTATGAATATCTGCCCCATTATGAATATACTGCCCCCATTAATAAATATTTATAAATTATTACCTCTCCCATAATAAATTATTGGATATCTGCCCCCATACATAATTATGGATATACTTGCCCCATTTAATTGAAGATATACTGCCCATGAAAATTATTAAATTATACTGCCCCCTAATAAACTTTTAATAACTGTGCACATAATTAATGGTAATCCATATACTACTGCCCGCCCATTATTGTAATATTACTGCCCTATAAGTTAATATTAAGATACTCTGTCCACCATATTAATTTGATTTATACTGCCCCCATTATTGAATATTGACTGCCTCCATAATATATAATATACATCAAAATATAAACCGCCCCCCATAATAATTATTGGATATACTGCCCCCCACAATGATGAAATATGCTGTCTGTCTCCCTCAATTAGTGTATATATTTGGAGTCCGCATCTTCATTCTCTTGCCGCTGCCGGACGGAAGTGGTTTGGCGGGGGGCGTGTGACGTCCATCACGGCCGCGCTCAAGTTCAAAGAGCGATGTGCTGCCGGGGTTGTCTTACGGACATACATCGCTCTAGTAATAGTGCTCAGCGGCCGGAAAATGGCCGATCGAGCACTATAGTATCGCTGTGGGGGCAGGAGCTGCTCCGGTTCCGGATGGACGGAGCCCCTGCCTTACTACTGGTGTCGGCCGGGGACCCATGGTGGCGACGAACCAGATTACATTGGCGCTATTGCAGCGCCAGGCCGGGGGGCCGTCTGAAATAGGCCGGGGGTCACGGCATCTGGTGCTCCCATAGCGACCAATCCGGCTTGGGTGTCTGGGACAGGGGCCCACGGGGATACCCCGGTCCCTCCCGCCAGGCCAGAGTGACCTGAACTATGATAGTTTTATGGACGATTAGTTGCAATATCATATTTTGTGAATTTACAAGATAGTGACTCAATGATTAGGTGGTGTAGAGTTACATAATAACACATTATTGGAAGATTGAAAATTACCTAAGTTTCAATAGTCAGTGATGCACTTATAGGAAACAGCATAAACATGTAAGGTCTCACTTGAACCCTCGGTCGACTGTATTGAGGCGGAATATCCATTTCACATTGAGGACTTTTTGGTCCCCAATTGACCTCTCAGGGCTGGACCTCTTGGAAACCGACCGCGGGGTATGGACTAGCCGAGACCTGCGACCGGAATCTACAGTGTACCTGGTCTTCACAGTAGCCCACTCGCAGCGGGATGGTCTTGCATTCCGCGCGCAATGGGTATTGGACCACCAGGTCATTCCACCGTGCGACTAGCCGCGGTCCTTTTTGATATCTGAACAACTAAAATGCTAAGGCTGTTGTCCTGTTTTTAAAGTTAATCTTAGTCCTAAACCTATCGTCTCCTTCCACAACTCCATTGTGTCCTAAATTTAAGAAGACACAATTGAAAGACAAAAAACACAAACAAAGTACAGTGTGCAATATTATACAAGCGCCCACCAAGATGTAAATTGCACACCCGAAGTATGAAAAGTTATTGGGCCAGAAGTTACCATAGATCTGACCATACTATGTAGAAATAACCAACTGTGTATTCCTCATCAGCTCCTGATGACTGTTAGTTTTTTATTACCCGAGTATACTGAGTAAATTGTGCTGAAAATTCTTAGTATATGGGTAGTTTTAAAAGACAGGATTTTACTTTTCGTCGCATTGCTTCTAATATGTACTTTTATTTGTGTATAATTGTAAAGTAAATTACACACGCATTACAAAAAGATGTAGAGGAAAATCCTTGTGAGCGTTAAGTAGAATATCTCCAGGACTCCCATGCCATGATTTGTTACTGTACACGGACCACAGACCACAGACAAAGTCTTTATGAGAGAAGGGGGGGAGTCCTGAGGGTGAGTCTGTGGACCAATGAAACACTCGAAGCCATGGGAGATGTGAATGGTAATAGCCACACCCGGGACCTTATGTCTATGTGGCACGTAGTAGTCTTCACCAGATCCTGCACGAACACGGGACGGAAGGGTCTTGCTGTGGCGGGGTGGGCACCAGCTTCCGTCCTCCATTGGGAGCGACTAGGCTCGCGGTGACAGCTAGGGAAAACAGGGGTAGCAGGACACATCTTAGCCTGGGAGACAGTAGAAGCAAGGCTTGGAAGGTGAGTGAACTACTACAGGCACAGCATGGCAGTGCTACCAACCGACCCAGCAGAAGCAGGAATGGAGGGTCCTTGGAGGAGAGCTGGTTGGCTTGAGAAGGCCGTTGGGAATCTCGGAGACAACGGAGGCCACTAGGAGCATCTGGGAAGCTGGAGAAGGAACACGGAGCGTTCTGAAAATGCTGGAAGACAGGAAACACGGAGGGGCTCTAGAATGCTGGAGGACAAGGAGCATGGAGACTTCTGGAAACGGCTGGAGGACAGGAAGTGTGTGGAATGCTAATGGGCTTTCTCAGGACAGGAACCACTGTGGGAACAGGTGTGGAAACCTTGGAAGCTCCATGTAGAATGCTGAAGATCCGTCCAGGATGGAAGAGAAGGTGCCGATAAGCCAGCGCCAATCAGGGGGACACGGCCCTTTAAGGCTAGAGAAGCCGGTGCGCGTCCTAAAGAGTGGGGACGCAGGGGGCCTAAGCGAGGACGTGCCTAGTCCAGAAGAGGAGCACTGTGAGCCTAGCCAACGGTAGTCCTTCCGAGGGTGCCAAGTGGGGGGGGTGCCAAGCCACATGGAAGGGACGATGTGTAACCACGATCCGTACAGAGGATCGCGGGTGCGACCGTGACATTAACAAGCATGGTCCCGAATTCTGACCACCCAATCATATAAAAAGCACCTGACTGACTACAAAGACTGCTAGATTGTTTTTAGTGGTCATATCCTAAACTACAAAAAATGTAAAAAAAGGAGGAGGGGCAAGGGACAATATTTGATGAACAGTGACAATTAATATTTAGCCTTGTTTAAGATGCTACATTTGACAAAAGAATTCCCCACAATGGGGAATTTCAGAGTTACAGCAGCAAAGAGTGCAGTACAATATGATAGGCAATAATATTAGGATAAATAAACAAAAAAAAAGGTTGTTAAAAAGCCATAAAAGGAAGACAGCATGATTGGCAGTTTGGTTTCAGTCTGTGGGATGAGACCTGCAGGACTGGTTAGGTGGGAGCACAGCTTACTTCTGTTTTGGACGTTGTTTGTAAATAGCCTCATCACAGCGGGGAGGAATGACTTCCGAATAAGCTCCCTTTCACACTGGGGGAAGCAGTCGGTCACTGGAGGTGCTCCCAATTGCCACCAGGTCTCATGCATGGGATTGGCGCTATTCTCCAGAATAGATTTCAACTTATACCTGCACTGTGACAAGATGACTCGCCGGGACAGAGCTGGCTTTCCTAATCAGTTTGTCCAGTTTGCTGCTGTGTCACGGGTGCCCCTACAACCCGTTTCTCAGGTCGCAAGCGCACTCTTGTACCTCTGAGTGCCCCTCTGCCTCATTATCATGCATCTCCCGCGGCTTGGTGTGCGCGCCCCGCTCCGGTTCTGTAAATTTCATGGGCCAGTGCACTGCATATTGGTGCTAGCCAGCTGCCAATTCTGTTAAATAGCCAGCCCTTTGAGAAGCTTTATCCTATGCCTCAACTGTTTGCTGAATTCCCATTGTGACCCCGGTTCCGTTTGCTCTCCACTGCCTGCCTTGATCTTTTGCCTTGCCTCCTGACTCTGACCCTGTGTTGCCTGTCCTGACCTCCTGCCTGTCCTGACCACCGTACTGTCTCACGATTCTGTACTTCGTCTGGCCACCACCACAGTCTTGCCTGTGAGCACCTGGTGTACCACGCCGCGAGCAGTCCAACACGCTTTGCTGCGGGCTCTGGTGAAATCAGATGCCTCTTAGACTCCGCTCCCAGGTGTCGGCTTACGTCATCGTCCGCTGTGGTCAGAGGATCTACTACCACTGATCCTGACACTGCTCTCAGCTGAAATGCTGCTTTTCCCAACATACTACACCAAAGACGATGGTTGATGGCAATAGTTTGAAGAAGGTCTTTAAGTTGCCCCCTGCCATTCCAATGCCCTCAGCCTTTTCGCAGGTTAGCCCTGCTCTGACCCTTCCTGTGAAGTGTGTTTATGTTCTCTGCCCGTTCCACTTTATTGTTGAGGAGGACACTCAAGGTACTTATATCATAGGGTTAATGTAATAAAATACAGGCAGTCCCCGGTTTACGTACAAGATGGGTCGGAGGTTTGGTCTTTAAGTCGAATTTGTATGTAAATCAAAACTGTATATTTTTATAATGTAGATCCAGACAAAAAAAAAGTGAACAATTGGAATTTTTTGCTGTAAGGACCAAGGATTATCAATGAAGCTTCATTACAGACACCTTACAGCTGATTATTGCAGTCTGGGGCTATAGTAAGTATTCAGAAAACTTCATCAGAGGTGGTCTGTCTGTAACTATGGGTTGTCCGTAGATCGTGGTGTCCTTAGTAGGGGACCGCCTGTACATCTTTTGGTATAACCTGTTTATGTAAATCTAAATTCTACAAATTCATGATGTTAGTGTTATGAAACATTTTGAACGTAGTATTATATTAACTCTTCTCTTTCCTTCCTTTTCTTGTGCTGCAGTATGGGATACCAGAGAGCTCTGTGGTAAGATCCCACTTATGGTCTGTCATGTATTTGGACAATTATGAAGCATTTTTCCCACTAAAACCTGGAAATCATTCACAAATATTGTATTTGACAACGTCCATACACCATGATGATTTAACTGACTAAGTAACAAAAAAGGACCCCGTGAGCATCCTGTTTGGTACCTATCATAAAATTGAATAAAATAGAAGATGTGCATAGGTATAAAATGACTGTTCATGCACCTTCAGGGACAATGGTCATACAATGCAGAAGGGCAATTAAAGGATCTATAAGCCAAGTTTTCGGCACAATATTTGTGCTGAAACATTCCCCCACTCGGGTGTAGCACCATTTCGAGTGGATCGGGCAGCTCCTCTTCTATCTTCATGTGCGCGTCAGGTCTGTGACAGCTTAGCGTCGGCATGAAGAAGAAGAGACACTGCCCATGGAGCTGCACACATGAAGATAGAAGAGGATGCTGCCCGGGCTGTCAGAATGGCTCCGTTTATTTTTTTTTTGCAGGCAAACTATACGCTAGAGGCTGGCTATATACTTCAATGGGCTCATAGGCCATATACTTCATGCGCAGAAGGCTATATACTTCAGGGCTGGAAGCTATTATACAGGGGGCTGGCAGGCTATTATACCTGGCAGGCCTATATATTAGAGGGGGCTGGCAGGTTATATACTAGAGGGGGGCTGGCAAGCTATATACTGGAGGAGACTGGCAGGCTATATACTACAGGAGGCTGGCGAGCTATATGCTGGGGATGCTGTGACCAATGCATTTTCCCCCTCGGCTTCTACTCGAGTCAATAGGTATTCCCAGTTTTTGGTGGTAAAATTGGTGGTACCTCGGCTTATAATCAGGTTAACTTATTCTGGGGGCTATACGGTATGTAATAAAGATGACAGTTACTAGAACAGAAATGATCACAATAAGCTCTGAGTTGAAATTATACAAATCAGATTCTAGAAGACCTCTTGTCTGAAGCCAGTAGAACTGTAATGCTGCTCTGAGCTATAAATATACAATAATAAGGGTCAGTTAAAGATAAGTGATGGCACTCAAGTTACAAGGTTCCTAACCTATGAGTATTACTTCTATAAAAAACTTTAGAATAGCACAGGAAAATACGCAAATTTATCCCTTTGCTTCTGACTTAAAGGGGTTATCCGGTATATAAAGTTACATATGGTCGGGCTGGGGCGGGCTATTTAAAAATAAAGGTGTACTTACCTCCTCCGGCACGGCTGATGTCCCGTGTCGCGGTCCGTCTCATCTGTGCGCGTGTGTTGTTTACAGGGGCGCACAGAAGCTCTCATCCAACCATCTCCCAGCGCTACAACGTTGAGAGGATCGAGACAGATGGGAGGAGCGGCCACATCGCGGACCGGGAAGCGGACATCACTGTGTGCCGGAGGAGATAAGTACGCTATTTTTAAATAGCCAGCCCGCCATACGTAACTATATACCCGGCAACCCCTTTAATTACAACAGAACATTGTAAATTGAATCCCTCCCTTTCCTGTCAGTATGCAATTGAATATTCCACAAGGGACAGTGGCTACAGTTCTTATGACATCAGTTTTAGTGGACAAATATTCATAGTGTATTACAATATATTCAATCACATAGAATATTAATTATCAATGTATACAGATTATTTCAAAATATACCCTTACAATGCTTTTGTTCTTAAGATTATTTTGCGAATCGTATGGGAGATTATGAACATGTCCTCTCTTCACTGGAACTCTTCTTGTCTATATTGAAAGCCATGGATTACACCAAGAAGGTGGACTGTATGTTTTGCATCAGTAAATACATTACTGTACATTTTCAGTGCAACCTGTGCATCTCAATAAATCAGAATATCAATAAAGGTTATTTGTTTTCAGTAGTTCAATTCAAAAAGCGAGTATAAAGACTTTTTCCAGTGTTTATTATGTTAATGTGGATGATTATGGCTTAGAACGAGAAGGAAATTCAAAAGTCATCGGGTCACTTTACTATGGGCTTTGCGCCAGTTTTCTGGTCGACTTTGCACATTCTTTCTATTGCAAACTGCTTGCACAGGTATTTCAGAAGTGTCTGCATGCGAATGTGTTGCATGCGACCCTTTTGGAGCGCAGCTTCACTAGGCAATCATGCAACACAAATTAGGGGGCTCAGTCAGACTTTGCGCCAGATTTAACATGCAAGTATGACAGAAGTGTGTCACATGCCCCATGTTAAAGATAGACCACGAAAAAAAAAGTGGGGCCATTTCGGGGAGCGCCAAAAATCATGATCTGGCGCCCCCGGCATTGCAGTTTGAACCATACTTGGTAAAGTTACCCCATTATCTCAGAAAATGATATAAGACTAACTGTGAAAAGAATTTTGACAAAGAAAAATACTGGCCAAATGAAAAGTAGTACAGTAAATGCACTCAATACTTGGTTGGTGCTCCTTTTGCAAGAAGACTGTATCTATGTGGCATGGCTGGAACGCGTAGCTGATGCCACTGCAGAGGTGTTATGGATAGCAGCCTTTAGCTTGTCTGCGTGATTGGGTCAGATGTCTCTCATTTTACTCTCTCAGGTGAGTTTAATTTTTTGAGATGCACAACATGTATCTAGAATAGACTGAAAATAAAGTCCCAACCCCCATATATGACATCTGCTATTTGATTGACTGGAATGGAACAACTTTAACAGAGAAATTTTTGCCACATCTTCGGGGTCACCTAAGACACACAGAGTATATTTACTCTGGTATATTTACTATACACTCCAGCCCTCTCCTCCTACATGTGTCCAAGGTTATAGGACACATCTATTAATCCATAACACCTAGTACTTCAACGAATAACAAATAAAAATGCTGATGTAAGGTGTTAAGCAGATTGATGTGAATGGTTTTGTGGAAAAACACTATTTAAAAACTTGTCTTATTCATTTATATCTCTGTAATAACCTAGAATGCTTAGAATTGCATGTAGCCATGGGCAATGCTATCAGTGATTGACAGTTATCTCTTGTGTATAGTTATACATATAGAGCTGTCACTGTTAAAATGTTTGTTAAAAATAATGTTAAAAAAGTTTTCACAATCACTCATAACAGCGTCAGACCAGTTATAGTCATGGAGCTATTCACTCATTTGTTTTTCATTTTTTCATGGACCAACATTACTTTTTCTATTTCCACCAAAGTCTCTGTGATCCCTACAAGTATAGGAGTTTCAAATAAATGAAAACTGCATGTTTTTATCTAGTGCTATCTTCAGTTTTTATAACTATCAATTTTAAAAAGGTAAAAGTAGGGATCACCGCCCTGGACTACCAATATAGGTTGTCTAGCACCAGTATCCATAGGTTTCTTTATCCCACTCACCTCTGCTTTGTTTTTCATTAACTTTCTTGTGTTATATTTTGTCTGATATTAACCATTCTATCTTTTGGGACACGCGTGTGGTAGTTTTGAAAACGTCTCATATTATATGATTTGATATTTACTTCAAATATTTATTTGTCCTAGGAGCGGAGTGGGAATAAAAGTGGCCCTGGAAAAAAATTAAGTGGAGTGGTTCCACTTTGTAAGGGGGTCAAAAACATTAGGCAAGCTAGCAAAATATTCATTTCAGCTACTGTACTTTGTTGGGCCAGCTAACGTGCAAGTGAACGGAGGAATGGAAAAGAAACAGTACATGAAGCAAAATGTGTCTCTGACGGATCTTTGTGCTTCTATAATAATAATAATAATAATTTATTTATATAGCGCCATCAAATTCCGTAGCGCTTTACAAATCATAGGGGACATATACAACTATATTAATTACAAGAACAAACAGTCATATGGAACAATAGGGTGAGGGCCCTGCTACAAGAGCTTACAGACTATGAGGATGAGGGGGGTGACACGAGGGTTGTATAATGGTCAGCCATTCTATGCCTGAGAAAAAGACTTTGTTCCGTGCCCTTTGCAATTACTCCTGATTTCCCGGTGTGACATGTGAATGATCCGTTCTTAACTTGCTCCTGTGCTGCCTCTCTCCTGACCTACCACTACTTTCCCGACTCTGATCCTATGCTGCATGTCTGACCTTCTGCCTGTCCCCGACCCTGCTTCTGGCTCAATACTTTGTACTACGCCTTGGCTGCCACCACGGACAAAGTAGCGCCTGTGAGTGCAGGTGGTACCACGCCGCAGTAAGTCCAACCTGCTTTGCGGCGGGCTCCGGTGAAAATCGGGTGCCACTTAGACTCTGCTCCAAGGTGTTGGCTTACGTCATCGTCCGCTGTGGTCCAGTGGTCCACTACCCTTGGTGCCTGACACATAACATGCTCACATTGCTCCTGGTCCCTATGTACAAGATATAACTACATAATACTGCCTGCCTGCTTTACTTCAGCAGGGAGAGGGAAGATGGTAAAATTGATTGGAAGATGGATGGAGCCAAATACAGGACCATTCTGGGAGAAAACCTGTTTTATTCTGCAAAAGAGCAGAGGCAGAGATTTATCTTCCAAGAACAATATTTATCCATACAGAACATAAGTACTACAATACTGTCTCCTAGGTACAAAAATATACATTGTAGAGGTATATGTGTATATATATACATATATTGTGACAAGGCACAAGGTATCGTGGTTGAGGGCCGATATGTGTCACCGAGGTGCCTGGCCTCAGTGAAGTAAGCCGCTTTAACTTTATCAGTAACCTTAGGTTTCTGACCCTTATTTAAAAGTAGTATAGCTGCTTGCTGCAGCTGATCCGGGCCGGCTTTTACTGGAGCTGGGTGGGATGACTACTCTCATGTATCCAGGCCAGGTGCTGCCTTGCATTTATTAGCCAGAAGGTGTAGCAGAGCTGGAGTGTGTAGCTCCAAGCCGAAGGTTGGTCTGCTGTCTATCTTTCTCCTGCGGTGTGTCAGGACTGGGAAAGGATGCGGAGACCTGCTTAACTGTAGAGACTGTAGCGTGAATGATAATAAAATTGACTTTTCTTCAGGCAAAAGCTTTTAACATAAGACAGGTTATCTTCACCATACAGTCTCTAAAGTTAAAGCAGTGTCCTCCAGCATCTCTTTCCCAGTCCTGAGACAACCGCAGGAGAAAGATAGACAGCAGACCAACACTTCAGGCTTGGAGCTACACACTCCCAGCTCTGCTACACCTTCTGGCTAATAAATGCAAGGCAGCACCTGGCCTGGATACATGAGAGTAGTCATCCCACCCAGCTCCAGTAAAAGCCGGCCCGGATCAGCTGCAGCAAGCAGCTATACTACTTTTAAATAAGGGTCAGAAACCTAAGGTTACTGATAAAGTTAAAGCGGCTTACTTCACTGAGGCCAGGCACCTCGGTGACACATATCGGCCCTCAACCACGGATTACCCTTGTGTGCCTTGTACAAATTATATGATATATATACACATATACCTCTACAATGTATATTTTGTACCTAGGAGGACAGTATTGTGTAGTACTTATGTCTTGTATGGATAAAATAAATTGTTTTTGGAAGATAAAACTATGCCTCTGCTCTTTTGCAGAATAAAACAGGTTTTCTCCCAGATTGTTCCTGTATTTGGCTCCATCCATCTTCCAATCAATTTTAACCATCTTCCCTCTCCCTGCTGAAGTAAAGCAGACAGGCAGTATTATAGTAGTTATATTCTTGTACATAGGGACCAGGAGCATATGGAGCACTGTTATGTGTCAGGCACCAAGGGTAGTGTACCACTGGACCACAGCGGACAACAGTGGACCACAGCGGACGATGACGTAAGCCAACACCTTGGAGCAGAGTCTAAGTGGCACCCGATTTTCACCGGAGCCCGCCACAAAGCAGGTTGGACTTACTGCGGCGTGGTACCACCTGGTCACTCCACAGGCGCTACTTTGTCCGTGGTGGCAGCCAAGGTGTAGTACAAAGTAGTGAGCCAGAAGCAGGGTCGGGGACAGGCAGAAGGTCAAGACATGCAACATAGGATCAGAGTCGGGAAAGTAGTGGTAGGTCAGGAGAGGCAGCACAGGAGCAAAGTTAGGAACGGAATCAATGTCACAACGGGAAATCAGGATAATTGCAAAGGGCCAAAGCAGGTTGGACTTACTGCGGCGTGGTACCACCTGGTCACTCCACAGGCGCTACTTTGTCCGTGGTGGCAGCCAAGGTGTAGTACAAAGTAGTGAGCCAGAAGCAGGGTCGGGGACAGGCAGAAGGTCAAGACATGCAACATAGGATCAGAGTCGGGAAAGTAGTGGTAGGTCAGGAGAGGCAGCACAGGAGCTAAGTTAAGAACGGAATCAATGTCACAACGGGAAATCAGGATAATTGCAAAGGGCACGGAACAAAGCTTTTTCTCAGGCATAGAATGGCTGGACCATTATACAAC